>BSBM01000450.1:6287500-6887500 GCA_027924585.1 Larix kaempferi | reverse complement strand
GAGTTGTTGTTATTATCCCTTTTGTTCTTGGGACAATCTAAAGCAAAGTGACCCTTCTCATTGCATGTGAAGCATCTTAAATCCTTCTTATTCTTTTGATAGGATCTCTTGTAGCGAGAGTGCTCCTTCTTGGGCTTGCTTCTTTTGGTGTGAGCTGCAAGAGCTTGATCTTCACCTCCCATCTTTTCCTCATGAGCTAAAAGTCTAGCTTCTTCTTGAGAGCATTCTTCCCGCAATCTGTTGAAGGATACCAACTTCTTTCTTGCATAGATTCCTTGAATGAAGGAGTCCCATGACCTAGGTAGGCCATTCAGAGTGGTCATGACAACTTCACCATTCTCCACCATTTCATCTACTGCTTCTAGTTGTTCCTTAATCTGGGAGACCCTAGAAAAATAAGATTGAATGGTTTCTCCATTCTGAAACTTTACTCCTTTCAATTGGTTCCACAGGGTCATCTTCTGATTTATGTTCTTCCCTTCAAATAGCTTGGTCAAAGAGTCAAACATCTCCTTGGGTGTCTTTAGAGAAGACACATGGGGTATGAGATGGTCTTTAATAGAATCAGTAATGATTCTCTTTGCCTTGACCAAGTTCTTCTTATGCAATACCTTGGCCTCTTCATCCTTTGGGATAGGGATGTCTTCTTTTATATATGAGTCCAACTCATTCTCTTCCAGGATTAACCCAATCCTATACTTCCAAGCTCGGAAGTTATCAGCCCCTTCAAGCTTATCCCTAAGCTTGGTGTGGTGAGACATCTTAAAGAGTACTTCAAATGGAAATAGAAAATATTTAGGTCTTACCACTTGAAATGCTGAAAACTGGATCTGGTCCCGGATTGGGGTTTGTCGAAAAAACCCTAAAAATTCAAAATGTGAATTTCAAATTTCTAAAAGGATAGAAAGATGCGCCTTGATGAGCTTATCAGCTTGGTGCATTCAGAATTTGAGATCAACAAAGTTTAACCCTTCAGATTTGTCTTTTTGTCCTCCCGAGTTCACTAGGGAGAGCCCTGAATTAGGGTTTGAGTTTCCCGGATATCTACCCAGCCAAAAATCTCGATCCAAAGCTCTAAACTTCGATTTTTGCAAGGAGCTTCCAGCTATGTCTTCAGATTCCAGAAATTCCTATTTTTGAGGAAACCCTAATTTTTAGGGCCAACTCTGAAAATGCTCAGAATTGAATTCTGATCGGACAGATAGATTCTCCTTGATGAGTAGAGTCAATCTACTATACTTCTTTTCCAAAATCTGTGGAGAGAAACCCAATAAACAAGAAACTCAAGTTTCTGTCACTGCAAAATGTCTTCTTCTCAGGTTAGCTCTGATACCATGTTAAATTTTGAGCATTAATTCACAATACTCTAGGATCTTCACTGAGAGAATAACATATACAGTATATCAATGCATGACAATCACAATAAGCATGACAAGCATCACAAGAATCAAAAGCATGAGAGAAAAGAGACACAGAGTTTCCGTGGGGATAACCCTAAGGTGAAAAACCCCACAACTTCCTCAGAGATAGAGAGAGCAATGGCTCAACCAAAGTACAACCAAAATACACTGAGATAGTCTCCTAGTAGTAGATGATCCTCCTCCTCACTAGTGCGCCACTTTCTGAGTGAGAGAGATATACTTTTCCAAATGATCTAAATAGAGATCACCTTATCTCTATTTATACTAACCTATTTGCCCAGTGACCTTATGGGGCCGACTTGTCTAGCTAGGTACATCCACATTATAATATATATATTTCAGGGCCGACCCCACACATGGTGGTCTAATAACCCATCGGCAAGTACACACACTTGCGACACTTGTTAATCCACATGATGACACTTCCTTATAGAGGAATAACACATCTCTAATAAGGGTACAATAAATATATATGAAATACATTCCAAAGTTACATATACATCAACAGACACTGCCAAGTTCGTCAATTCCACAGAAGTTGATTGGTAGTAGCACAAGGACAGGAGGAAGGAAGCCCAAAATGGCAGGCGGTGATGCTAAGTTACTGTTGTTCCAATGAAGTGCGACAGACAACCCAGAACAGTATTGGTTTTTATGTGAAGCGGTCTGGACCATGAAACATATCACTGATGCCGATGCTAAGAAAGGACAGTTAGCCACGACTCTGCGAGGTCGTGCATTAGATTGGTTCATGAAGTTTATTCTAGTCCCTATGGGAGCCCCAGAGAAGTTGCTGGATGAGATTCGAGATGGGATCATTGCCGAATTTTGAAGGCCTAAGTCGGAGGCTCAATATATTACTAAATTGAAGGAAATTAAGCAGTATCCCAATGAGACGGTATGGGATTTCGACCAGCGATTCAAGACATTGATGGCAAAGGTTAGTTTTGATATGAGTGTCGTACAACATAAAGAATGGTTCATTGCGGCACTACTACCCCACATTCGGATGCCGCTGATGCAGCAAAACATAACAACGCCTAGCGAAGCTCTAGAAATTGCAATGCGATTGGAGGCATCACCGATTGGAGATAATGCGACCGGGATGTCGCAGATACAGACGCAGCTCGCTAACCTGACTATACAGTTGCAAGATTTGAAGAAGAACAAAGAACAGCACGATGAAGTATGGTGTACGCGATGCCGAGGAGAAGGGCATACGAAGGATAATTGCTCGGATTTCCGTAATTATTTGGTGTCAGGAGTGCCAAACCCGTTGAATGGCGGCAGTATGTCGTGGGTCGCGTTTGTCACGTGTTTGGGCACAATCACGATACTTGCCCGTATATGCAGAAAATGGTCACAACCCTGCAAAATCTTTATTGCACATTATGCAAGTCGGTGGGTCATGATGAAAAGGATTTTCGTGCATATGGGTTACTGCAAGAGAGGATGTGTGATGCATTCTACATCAAGGATGATCAGTGCGCCATGCAATAGCCACAACTGCAACCGCAGGTAGCTCAGCCGCTACCGCAACCACGGATGCAGTTTGCACCACAGCAACAGCAATCGCAGCAGTTCATGCCGCAATATACTCCAATGCAAATGACTCCCCCTCAGCCACAGTATGTACAACAACCGCAATATGCACCACAAGGGCAAGGGATACCACCAGCACTGATGCAGCAACAGTTTAACCAACCTCATTACCAGCAGCAGGGCGGCTACCGAGGAGGATACAGGGGCGGACGTGATGGCGGATTTGGTCGTGGAGGAGGAGGCCGAGGTGGTCATGGACCTGTTCAATGTTACCACTGTGCGGTATGGGGGCATTATCAGTGCGACTGCCCACTACTACAGAATCAGTGTACGTTTTGTTTTGGTAATGATCATATGGTTGAGAATTGTCCACAATTGATTGCACGATGGCAAGTTGGGAATGCTCCGCAGTTACAGAAACAGGCCCAGCCACAACAATCAGTACAGAATCAGGTACAACAACTAGTACAGAACCAGCCCCTGCAACCACCACCGAACACCAATCCAAATGTCAATCAACCGAGGAATCTGCAACAGAACCAAACGCAGGGTACAAATATTGTGACCATTTATGCAGAATCGCGACCACAAGATGCTTCGGTGGCTGTTGTCACTCGTGGAGGCAAGACGACTGGGGAAGATAGTTCGCGACCACTGATTCGTTTGGCTAGTCAGAAGACGGTACCTTTCAACATTGATACGGAGCGGGAGACATTCCTGGAGGCACGTCGCACCTTGGAGAAAGACCGCAATAAGGCTGTTGTTTTCGATATGCCACCTATCTTTGATACTACATCAGACGCTGATCGGACGCCACCACCGAGGACATTACAAAAGTTTCTTGAAAGCTGTCTGTTATTGGCCCGAGACCCGGCTGCCCTGGTTGAGATTGAGGGATGGTTGTAGTGATTTACGAAAGGACGGCAAGAGTCGGCAGTAAACTCCCTATAGAGATGGAAGACTGGCAAGGAGATGCGAATGAATATTCAAATTGGTGAATATGATGTTGACTCTGTTATTCTTGACCTTGGTTCAGATGTTAACATCTTAACCAAGCAGGCGTGGCAAAAGATGGGGAGTCCACCATTGAGCTGGTCTCCTGTGCAGCTCCGGTTGGCTAACCATGCGAAGGTAACACCCATTGGGCGAGTTCCACGGCTCACGATCGATATTGAGGGCATGAAGACCTATGCTGACTTCGATGTCATTGAAGTGGTTGAGGGAGGAAGCTCTTATCCAACGCTCTTGGGGATTGGATGGGCTAACGATAGTGGAGTTGTAATCAACTTCAAGAAGCGCATGATGACCTTTGAGAATCGCGATTTCAGAGTCATAGCCCCATTGGATCCGGCTGAAGGACGCAGATATGTTGAGCCTGTAAAAGATGATGATCCCACTGGATGGGACCATGCATTCAATATTTCTAAAGATTATATTCATCCTACTATCCACGGTGAGTTGGAGTGGTGCAGCGAGAGCTCTGCGTCTTTTGACTCTGATGATGCCTTGGAACATTGGCGGAACAGATTGCATGAGGTACCATTCCGAAAATGTGGCTTAGTTACACAATCCTTATGCCTTGTTGCGACAGAAACGATCACATTGCCTGTCTATGAGGGGTTTCCTCGTCTAACCACCTTTTTGATAGAATTTGAAGACCGCATCTCAGAACCACAACGATTGCTGGCATTGGAGGAAGCACTGAAGGCTGCTCCAGCACGCTGATGGGCCACACATAAGAAATTCAATAATGGTTAGTCACAGTGTCGAAGGTTGATGATGGTTCGGTTCGGCGATACTGAGGTTTATCACACTGGCAAGTATGATGGCCGAACTAATCCCAATGATCATGTGATGGAATGCCAATGATTATGGGTAGCACGACCCAGAGATGAGTGGGTCCATGCTTTTATCCATACTTTGGATGAGATGTCGCACTCATGGTACACTGCAGCCGAGTTGCGCAGAGACATTACAACATGGGGGGAGTTGACAGTCTGTTTCACTCATACGTTCACTTTTGCGGATGCCAACCCTGATGCCCATAATGCCTTACAGCTCATTCGCAACGTGGTACTTCAGGCTGTTCCGGCGACCTACCCTATCGACCCGCACACATATTGTCAGATGCAATCTCTCATGGAGTGCTTCAACATCAGCGGGGGGCTAGAGGATGAGGACGATCCCCGGAATGTCAACATTCCCGAATCTGAAGGAAGTCGCGATGTGGTCCCACCTGCTGCGCCAAGTAATTCGTTCAGTCAACCATTACAAATTCGCAAGATGAATATCGGCACAGAGGCTACTCCCAAGTTTGCTAATGTTTGGGATTATTGGGATGATGAGATGATGAGTAAGGTTACTGAGTTACTTCATGAGTTTCAAGATGTGTTTCCCACAAAGTTTTCCGAAATGAAGGGAATCCTAGGTGATTTAGGAGAGATGAAGATTCCATTAAAACCAGACGCTAAGCCAGTCTGACAGCGACCTTATCAGCTGAATCTGCGACATAAAGAAAAGGTGAAGGCGAAAATTGATCGCATGTTGGATGCTGGTATTATTGAACCTGTGGAAGAGTCCGAATGGATAAGTCCTATGGTGGTGCAGGACAAGAAAACAAGTGAAGTGCGCATTTGCGTCGACTTGCTGAAGTTGAACGATGCATGCTTACATGAAACCTTTCCGACCTCGTTTACTGGTGAAGTACTTGAAGGAGTGGGTGGCCAGGAGATGTACTCATTCACTGATGGATTCTCTGGCTACCATCAGATTCGCATTGCCAAGGAAGATCGCCATAAGACAACTTTCGTTACTGAATGGGGTTGCTTTCAGTACACGGTAATGCCGTTTGGTTTGAAGAATGCACCTGCGATATTCTCCCAGGTCGTTGTTGCCGCATTCAAGGATTTTATTCAAAAATGTTTGCAGGTATATATGGATGATTAGACCGTGTATGGGTTGATTTGCGATCATCTGGCCAATCTGCGGTTAATGCTTGAGCGATGCCGACAGCACCAGATATCGTTGAACTTGAAGAAATGTATTTTTTGTGCACAGTTTGGGATATTGCTCAGTCATATCGTGTGTAAACAGGAATTGCTGGTTGATCCAGCTAAAATTGTGCTCATTTTGGGTTTGCAACCACCAACCACCGTTAAGCAGTTGCGAGCGACTTTGGGTCATATGGGATATTATCACAAGTTTATCAAGGGTTATGCTGTGATTACTGTCCCTATGGAAAAGTTGTTGAAGAAGGACGCGGCATTCCAATGGAGCCCAGAATGTCATGATAGCTTCGAACGCTCAAGGCGAGGATGGCATTGGCACCGATCTTGGTCTTTCCGGACTGGAGTAAGGAATTTCATGTCCATGTTCATGCTTCATCGATCACATTAGGTGTTGTGTTGGCACAACCTGGAGAAGGCGACCTTGATCATCCTATTGCTCTTGCCAGTCGGAAGCTGTCCTCTGCAGAACGAAATTACACTACCACGGAACGAGAAGGTCTGGCTATGGTTTACGCGCTGCAGAAATTCTGGCATTATTTGTTGGGTGGCCACTTTAAAATGTTCACTGATCATTCTGCACTGAAATACTTGGTTAATAAGCCTGTGTTGGGAAGGAATATATGTCGTTGGCTACTTTTGTTTCAGGAGTTTGATTTTGAATTCATTGTGAAACCGGGGCGATTGAATGCTGGACCAGATCATTTATCACGGATTGACACAGGGGAGGAACCGACTAATATCGAAGACGGATTACCGGATGCCCAACTATTTAAAGTTGCCACCGCTGATCAATATTTTGACGACGTCCTTCAGTTTCTGGTGACCGACACCGCACCCAATGAATTTACCACTACTCAGAAGAAGCAGTTGGTTGTCAAGGCTGCTGACTTTCAGCTAATCGTGGGAGAGTTGTATAAATTGGGTGCTGATGAGATCACGCAGATGTGTCTTGCCGCATGAGCAAGCGCAGATACTGGCTGAGGCACATGGTGGAGTAGCGGGAGGACACTATGGCGATCGGGCAATTGCCTGGAAGGTACTGCATGCAGGGCTTTGGTGGCCCACATTACATAATGATGCGATAGACAATGCGTGATCTTGCCATGTTTATCAGCGAACTGGAAAGCCGTCCAGACACGATGAGATGCCGCTGCTACCTCAAGTGACCTTGCAACCGTTCAAAAAATGGGTTGTGGATTTTGTCACCAGGGAAATGTACGAGTGAGTGGTACATCATCACGGCAACAGAGTATTTGACCCGATGAGCCAAGGCGGCACCGGTAGTTGATTGTTCCGCAGCAACGACTGCTCGATTTTTGTTCGACCACATTGTCACTTGTTTCGGCTGTCCTAAGATTTTGTTGAGTGATCAAGGCAGCCACTTTCTTAATCGCACCATCAGCGCATTAACGGAGGAGTTGCAGATATAGCATAAGAAGAGTACACCCTATCGCCCACAGGCGAATGGGACAGTGGAGGTGTTTAACAAGGTATTGGAGCATGTGTTGACCAAGGTGTGCAATGCGAACAGTGATGTCTGGGATCTGAAAATCCCAGCAGTGTTGTGGGCCTATCGCACCACATGTAAAAGGTTGACTAGTAAAACACCTTTTAAGCTGGTATGTGGGAAGGAAGCAATTATGCCAATGGAGTACATTGTTCCGCGTCTACGCATTGCGGTTGTTACGGGCATGGGTGATGCCGCAGCCTTAGATGAACGTATAGCGCAATTGGTGCAACTGGAAGAGGATCGATTTATCACTGGCTTTCACCAAGGGGTGGAGAAGGATCGCCAGAAGGCATGTCATGATCGCCACATCAAAAGTAAACAGTTTCAGCAAGGTGACTTGGCGCTACTGTACGACAGCAAGTCTATGAAACATCCAAGAAAATTGCAGATGCATTGGCTGGGTCCATATCGCATCAGTAGTATTACTTCAGGAGGAACAGTTCAGTTGCAGCAGTTGGATGGGGTGATACTCCCCAAGCTGGTAAATGGTCACAGGTTGAAGCCCTATCGGTTGGGATTGGAACAGTGCGATGCTTGAGTTGCATCGGGGAAAAAAGAAAAAAAAAAGTGTGTGTTGTGCAGGTTGTTTGGTGGCCGATGGCCCACCTACAGAAGAAGGAATGCGCAAGCAGGGAGGCTTGTGCTGCAAGTTCGAAGCAGTCGGAGACACATGACAGCGTTGCGACCAGGATCGATGGCAGATTTGGTTGAGTACATGCAGGATTTTGTGATGATTACAGAGGATTTAGGGGTACGGGGTAGTGTTGTGACTACTGTCCCGCTAACTTCTTGCGACCCTGTGCCATCATCTCTATACATGATTTCGCTTGCCAGATTCAACCTGGTTACCACATGACGACGGTATGTTTTTCACATGGCACGCTGGGCCGGTACGATCAGGAAGATGTGAGGATATGGCTCACACGATGGCACGTGGGATCTTCGGTGGCAGCATGGTCGCCACCCGCTGCGTCAGTTGATGGGTTCACGCACGCAGATTCAAGGTACCGAGGCATCATTCTCACCGTCGTGACCCGAGCATGGTCCGGCTATAAGTAGCAGAGGCTGATCGTAGTTCGGTACAAAGAAGTCTTTCCGAAATAGCGTGGTTATGCTGTTAGATCAGTTGGCGAGTTGAGTTGTGAGTACTTCCAAGGAGTTTGTGGAAATGCTTCACTTCATTTCCCATGGCAGTACCCCAGGGACCCTGCGAGCCCGAACGATGAGTGTCCCTGAGCGCCTTGATATGGCGGGTGCATTTACACTGTGGTATGACCGAGCCAAGGACCGGACCATCATGCTTAAGTACGCAGTAGTTGTTCGAAGGATTGTGCTTCTCTTTACCAATGAGATGGTTGGGGCGGTAGCTCCCCGGCCATAATAGGAGTCGTTTGCCGGTGTGAAACAGATGTGCCAGAGTCATATGCTCATTTCGCACCTTGGTACTGCTCATCCTCTTTTCCTTCCCGTCTGTACCATTCACCGAGACTCGAGGATGAGTTCGAGACGTACATGACAGCAAGTCGGGGGCTCCCCACTTTCAGGTAAGACTTACCGAACAGCGAGACAATGATCAGTATAGTCGAAGGAGCAGAACCACACCGTGTGCTCCAGACAGCAAGAACAGTTGGCATGTACGATGTCCAGCAGTTAAAGTGGCTCGAGGGTGAGCCACAAGATTGTGTTGGGGGCCTGTTGGCAGGTGGTTTGATGAGGAAATGTCGCAGTACTGCCGATGCTGCGACACATCGGATGAGGGCGTGAAAGGAGTGTTTTTTGTTTAAGTATACCGCAGTTGGCGGGTTTTGGGTCACTTGGACCACATGTTATGTAATGTTGAGTCAATTGTACCGCGGTATGTGGGTTTTTGGGTCATTTGGACCGAGTCAGTTAGATATTGGGTCATTTGTCCATAGTGTTGGTTATGACGTCGTTAGTAAGTGGACAAACATTATAATGGCAGAAGCCTATAAATAGATGAGGTTTGTAAGTGTTAGAGATATATAGAGATTAATAGAGGAAGGACAAGCGAGAGATAAGGAGATATATGTGTACGGGGATCTATGTTTTGCTTCTGGTATACGACTGCGACAGTAATATAATGATGATGTTTTGGTACGATCTTTGTGCAATGTTGCGATATATGAATGTTGTTATGTTTTATTAATGCAATATCTGCTTACTGTTGTTGTGATGATAAATGCTGCGATTAAGTAATATGTTATAATTCCATGTCGAATGCTTAAAGTTTCTGGTTAAGTACTGCAATAGAGCTAGTCCGTGCAGCCACAACTCTCCTCCTCCCTCGGCGGAAACATGGTTTCATCTGCTCTTCCTGGACGCCTTGGGTGAGACCTCATCCGCTCTGCGGGTGTTGCTGGGCGGGCTCAAACCTGCCCGGGCCAGTGCCCAGGGAGACTACGGTATGTGTCGACAGTGAGGTGAACTCTTGTCGTCCGAGGTCGCGTTGGTCAACACCTTAATACCTTCTTTGCATAGTAAATGTCCATGTAGTATCACAATTGGAGTGACAAAGATACATTTATTTATGTTGAGAGATAACCTAATTTGACTACATATTTCTAACATCATTCTTAACTAGTTTATATTATTCTTGAGCATGGTATAAGTAGTCCAATCATCAAATTATACAACCATTATTTTATAATAAATTATTGGAATGCTTTCACTATTATCCTTGATAAGGAAGCAAGAGAATTCTTCAATCCAAAGGACATCACCCTTTATGCAAAAGACCTAAACTCTATAACAAAAGTAGTTTTATCTTGGCCTTCTTTAGCAATAGTCACTTAATTGTATCCACAACCTCCATCAATGAAATAGTAATGTTCATGGCATGTTATCTCACTTAGTATCTCATTAGCAAATGGGGTTGGAAAAGGAATTGTGATTGTTACCTTATTCAAGCCTATAAAATCAACACAAAAATTAAACCTTTTGGGTTCTTGTTTCTTGGGTTGTACTACCATGGGGTTGGCCCATTCAACTTCATCGATGGGACATATGATTCATGTTGCATGCATGCTTTCAATCTATTTTTGAACAGTTTCTTTGTATATAGGCTCAAGTTTATAGGGTTTTTTTATATAGGCTTTACATCAAGGATTTAGACAATTTTCATTTCTCCCATTTTTTTATTATTCCTCTTAAGTTTATTGTAGTCCCTTGCAAATACATCTTTGTATTATTTTAGTAAGTTAACTATCTCTCTTGTTTTATTCTCTAGCCAATGGTCTTCGATCTTTGCCATCTTTGGTCTCCCATAATTTCCTAAGTTGATTTCCTTGATTTTGATCTCTACATCCATCGACTTAGGTGCTTTGACTCATCTAATTTTATTTCCCCCTCTTTTATACTATTATGTATAGTTGAGAAATTGATAATGTCCTCTTCTTCTTTGTTGGGCCCTTTTTCTTTATTCACTTTAAGCACAACCTTTACCAGTTTGTGAACGTGTGGATGATTCCTTTTCCATCTAAAATTCTTACCAAGGAAATCTTCATTTTCCACTTCATTTCTTCTTACTATTGTGATTTCTCGATCTTGATCTTCAAGAAAAATTATGTTGCAAGTCGAGGTTGAGCCTATGTTTACTTTCACCTTACCTTTTTCTCTTAAGCTCTTATCAATTGATCTCTAAATAAGTTCACTTATCCCTTGGGATGTTGGTGCTAATGTTATTCTTCATGGCAAAAGGAGAAATATTTGATGAAATGTTCTTTCTATGTATACCATCCCAATGTCTTGCCTTTTGCCTCCTTTACCTTGTACCATTTATCTCCAAATTCCTTCGACATATTTGGAAACATATGTGGTTATAACCTTTAATAATGGTACCCAATATTTTTCCATTATTTTTTACAATTATGTATATGTCTTTTAGGTGAGAATCCATGTCTGAAATTTATTATTTATATAGTTGATGTCATATTTTTTCATCCACGGGTTTCTATAAAATATGTTAAAGTTGTGGTCCATGTTTGCAGTATGTGAGCATGGTTGCTCCACCTGATCTTGATTATTTATAGAATAAAACAAAGTATGCAACATAAAATGGAAGCACACACACAAATATGTTGTAGATATCCCAATAGTACAGTAAAACCTAAATTCTATTAATTAATGAAATGGAAAAACACTGTAAACTCCAAAGCAATACAAACCAGCTAGAATGGTGGTTGCTTATCTCTAAAGAAAGATGTGTCGGCTACACTCATTAACCATAAGATATTAAAAGAGGGAAAAAGTGCCTTTTAAAGTGTGAAACCCTAAGAGGAAAAAACTCTAAATATTCGAAACCCTGAGTCTAGGAGATGAAGTGGCAAAATCAATGTGGGCCCCAAGGAGTCTAGTTGATACATCAACTTCCTAGGGGCACAACTTCCATATACAAACTCTAATTGGGGAAAATGATAGCACGTTGGAAAGATATCAAGGAGAAGAAAAATTTTAGTCAAGGATTGGGAAATCCTTTGGCAACCCTAAGTTGTTATTGGGGCAAAAAACATTGTTTAGGGCCTTAAAAATGCATCGAAATTTCAAGACCGGAAAAAAATGTAGAAAAAATTCCAAGATGTGGAACCATTCTAAATCAATGGAACAAGTGGATGACCACCAATATCCACCTAGATAATTTCCCCCCCTTAAGGAGCAATGGTACCCATTACGTCAAGTTCCTCCATTAAATGAGGAAACTTCTGCTGAATTTGAATCCTGGTGAGACACTTGCCCTAGTGAATAAGTTGCCCTACTTTGACCACCTAGTACAATTGAATGTTCTACAAGTGGGTGCCCTTCATCTCGGTGTCCATGATCTGATTGATTTTCATTGGATCAATGTAGTAAATATTGGGTTCCGCAAGGACCAAGTGCTCTACCATCTCTAAGGTGTCCAATAGAAGTGGAAAATATGATCAAAGCAACTCCACATTAAATACAGGTTGCAAACTAAGGAAATGGGGAATACTTAACTCAAAAGCATTCTCTCCCAGAGTCTTGATGATATTGTAATGCCCATATCAGAGTGGGTAGAGCTTGCGATGGGGTCTTGTAAGGAACTCTTTTTGCAAATGCAACCATACCTTATCTCCCACCTAGAACTTGTGTAGAATCTGATGTTGATCATGGTGTTGCTTGTACTTAGCATTGGATTTCTACAAAATATCATGAGCTTTTTGTTGGACGTGTCGTATCTGTTCAAAAAATTTGGTTGTTTGATCAACATCAATTTGAATGGGAGGAGTCTTTCTATGCATTTGTAATGGAAAACACTATGTCAATTGTAGCTAATGGCTAGAATTCCAAGCACAACTGAAAAAATTTCTGGCCAATAGAACTATTGATGGATTTGTTGTAGTTATTTTTAACATAAGGAAGGGTCTCATCCGAATTGCATGCATGTTTGGAGATACACATTCTCGTGATATGCATAATCATCATGTTGACTACTTGTGTCTATCCATTAGTTTGAGGGTGGAAGGCAGTCGAATTGGTGAGCTTAGTATTCACATCAACCATAGGTTATGTTGGAAAGTACTTAGAAACCTACTATATCAATCTAAAATAATGGTCCATGTGAGACCAAAAATAAATCCAACACACTTGAAGAAAAGCTTAGTAGTGGCCTCTATTGTGATTCTCTTCTTACAGGGAGTTAAAATTGACATCTTAGATAACCGATTAAAAACAAAAAATACACAACCATTTCCATGCTTGATTGAATCTAAGTTGGGCATGTATTCCATGGAAATAGACTCCTAGGGTCTATTTGGGGTGAACAAAGAAGTGCACAACCATTGCTTCTTCATGGTCGATTTGGAAATGGCACAAGTGGTGCATGATCTGATATGCATGTTGATATCTTATCAGAGCCTTGACTAGTAGAATATATTTTTCAATACAACCACTATCTTCTCTACATAAAAGTGTCTTTCCACTCAACTATAATGTGCCTCCCAAATCACCTTCTCGCGTTCGCTTGAAGCAACATAGAGGTGACCAAGATGGAATAAAATTTCATCCTAGAGATGAAAGGTTGATATTGGACTTCCTACATGCAAAGTAGGATAAGAAACAACAAAGTCATGGTTTTTGTCATATAATTGCAGCCACCCAGAGGTCACGTGTCCACAAGAGTTGAGAATGGCATTCAATGCAATAACCACGGATTGATTGAGGCAATATACAACTCTATTTGTGTTACCCTTCTTGTACTTGATGTTCAAGCGGAATTGTTGTAGGTATGTGAACCACTTTTGATGGCAATCATTTTATAACTTTCCTTCTGTCTACATGAAATCCAAGGGACTTTATTAGTGTGGATGATTGTCTCCTTCCCTGGGATGCAACGTTTCCATTGGAAACAAGCCTGCACAATGGATTATATCTCCTTCTCATAGTTGGAATACATGTGAATAGAATCAGAGAGTGTTTGACTATGATAGGCCATTAGATGTCCATTCCAAGTGAGAAGTGCACCGATATCATAATCAAAGGCCTCTGTCTCAATATCCAAAGTTTGTTCCAGGTTTGCAGAGTAAGGACTGGCATCAAGTAGAGGCATCACTTCAAATCCTCAAATGATTTATGTTGGGATGCACACCAAGAAAACTTAGATTTTTCTCCATGCTTGGTCACTTGGATTAAGGGCCAAACAATATGAGAGAACCCCAACACAAACCTATGATAAAAAATAGCAAGGTACAAGAAGTTGCAAAGCTTCATTAGAGTCATCAGGGTTGGCCAATTGTGAATGACTTGGATCTAGGTTGGGGTCCACATGCACCCCATGTTCATCCATGATGTACCCTAGATATTGAATTTTATCCATGTTGAATGAGCATTTCTCAAAATTTGTGTATAACGTGTGTTGTCTCAAGGTGCTCAGGATTTGTTGAGTGTGCTACAAATGTTTCACCCAAGTTCTGTTGAAGATGAGGATGTCGTCTAGATATACAACCACAAAAGAGTTTGTGAACGACCATAGGATATCATCCGTCATCCTCATGAATGTTACTAGAGGATTAGTCAAGACTAAAGGCGTGACCAACAATTCAAAAGACCTTATTTAGACTTGAAGGTTCTCTTCCATACACTAGTTTTCTCAATTGGGACTTGGTGGTCACACAACTTCATATTAATCTTATTGAAGAACTTGGAACCCTTAAGATGATCAAGAAGATCATCAATTTAGGGATTGGGTATCAATTCTTGACGGTGATTTTGTTTAGAACTATGTAATCAATATAGAGTTTCCATGTCCCATCATTCTTCACCACCAACACAATTGGTCTCCCATTAGGTGAGAAGCTCAGCCGAATGTGGCCCTTTTGTATGAGCACTTGAATCTAACATTTTATTTCCTCATTTTACAAAAGAGAATATTTGTATATTAGGTCATTAGGTAAAGGAGAACCAAGTATAAAATCAATTGAATGTTTGGCTTGGCAATATAGAGGCACCCCTTTAGGTGAGGTAAAGATATCTTTGTATTTCTCTACAATACTATCCACCTTATTTTGTTGTGTACAGAGGCCTCGCACAAAGTTTTTTGCAATCCTATTGACCTTCCATCCACCTTCAAACCGGACCATGAAGAGGAAAATTTTCCCAATTTGAGAGATTACCTTCTGACACTACTTTTCCAAGATCAAGGAAACTGCAGTAGTTGGAACTAACTCGAGTACCATGTATGGCCTTCCAAAGTAACAATGGCACTATGATGCATGGCCTCATAAACAACATGATGCTTCCACATGTAGGGTTATTCTTAAAGAACACTACAAAATTTAAGTGGGGCAACATCACACAATACCTCATCCTTAAAAGGCTTGATGACATAGGATATGCGACAATGTTGATTGATGGGGATGTGTCATCTCTGGATCAACCAATTGATGGTGTATGGTTGGGGGTGCATGAAATTTTAGGATCGTCTTCAACTACATATATGAATGCAAGAGGAGCTCCCCTTCCTCTTGATCCTATGGCTCTTCTAGATGGATCTTTGCACTTGCAATAGTGGCAATTGGTTGCACGTCAATGATCCACTATCCCTTGTCTTTCTCTAAATAAAAGTATAAGCCAAAGTTCGGCTACGAGGCTTTTGTCTCAACCAACAATCATTACTTCGAGCAGCCGTTATTAGTGTTATGCCAGGGGATCTTGTGGAACTCATGCCACTTTCTAGTGTCATTCTTGAACTTCTCATTACCCTTCTTTACTCGTTTCTTGGACTAGTTTTCATGATTTTGGATATCCTTGGTTTATCATTTGTTCTATGAGTCAATACCAACTTTACTATTATTCTACTATGGTTATTTGCAAACCCAAGATCTCATTTATTCTTTTGCTTAATGTTTTACTCAATTTTGATAGCATATTGATAAGCAACTCCCATTGAGAAGATGTCCAAGAAATCCATCTATGTTTGTATGTAACTATGTCGGCTACTGCGATACTTCGGGATCGAGTTCCATTCAAAGTCTCTAATACCTATATTTGAGCACATGGTGTGGAATATATAGGTGAAATATGGCATTGTGTAGTCTCTCTCTTGGTGTAAATTTGTCCATCTCGTGTATTGGTCATTACAGTTTCCATTAGGGTAGAATTACCGCTTGAGGACATTGAAAACAGTTGCCCAAGTCAGTTTTGTCATGTATATTGTAGGCTCATCTCCAACATGCCTCTCCTACTAATCGTCCCACCAACCTTTGACATGGGGGGGCGACTTAAGGATTGTGAAGGCAATCCTTTCGTTGTCTAAAATATTTTGAACAGAGTTTAACACTCTGACAGATTTAACCATTTCTCTAAAGCATATGCATCTATCTAGCCTTCAAATAAAGGTGATCTAAAATGGATCAATATATAATTTGTGATTTTTTTTTTCTTTCTAGGTGGAAAAAATGGAGGAATTGGCTTGCAAATCCCATTTTAGGGGTAGGTCTCTCTTTGCAAATTTGGGGTCCAGAACCTTCTGGGGTCTTTTTGAGGGCTTAAACGATGTTTTTGGGGGTCAAAAGTTCATTGCTTATTCCATGCCCCTTAATGCTATTCTACACTCTGAGACCTTTCCAATGGTCCGAGAATCACCTCAATAGAAGTTCATATGAGGAAGTTATGCCTCTCGCGAGTTTACCTATCTAGTTGACCACCATGGTATTGAGTGGATTCCATGTCAACTCTTGTTTCTCACACATGAGGAGCTAGTCACATATGGACTTTCAAGAACATTCTAGAAGGCCTGAAACCCTAACCCCAATTAGGAGTTTAGGGATGCAAAAACCCTAGATGACTATCAGGTTATGTTAAATACCAGGTCATTAGGAAAAGAAGGGGTTCCATTCTTATGATGATATCACATTGTTCCATAGTTGACAAACAACACAGGAGTTGATATTAGAATGGAACATATGAAGTAGGAGATCATGTAGTAGCCATTATGGCCATAAATTCATAGGTAACTCCATAGAGAGTACCCTTTTCCTTTATATTTGCATTCTATATAAAAGAGCAAGGCATAGTCCTCATTTTTGGCAGGGTTTTTCCCCATTGTGGATTTTCCCAGGGTAAATCTTGTGTTTATTGTGTGGATTGTGTATTTCTTTACTCTAATTATTTTTCTTACAATTCCAATTATTTAGCATTCAATAGAAATAAGCTAATAAAAAAATAATTAAGTTGTAAGATTCATTGTGATGAATTGTTCCAATGGAATATCCATGATAGTTTACGGATCAAAAGGAATGTCAAAGTTAACTTGTGCCTCGATGGGTGTTGCACTTTCTAAACAACTACCATTTGAATACGCCTACACCATTGTTGGTAGTCATTGAAGGATCTAGGCAAAATTATTCATCATCTCGTTCCTCTATTCCAACGAGGGAATCCTCGAGCAACAACATAATTGGATATTCCACTTCATCATCTTTGTTTTCATCCACCATGTGAGGTTGCTTAGGCCGAAAATATTGGCTTTCCCAAAGCTCAATTAGTTTGAGACCCAACTCTCAATACCCAGATCTCATTAGGGACATGCACCAAGAAACAACAAAGTGTATATTTCCCTAATACCATTGATATAATTATTTAGAGAATGAAATCAAGGCAACTTATATGACCCGAGGGGGGAATATATGGGGTTAAATGTATATAATATAACCCCTTTTGCATGTTGCTCAACAATGACTACATTACCTTTATATATACATATCCACTCATTGCATACGAGGCACCTTCATTAGGTTGGCCCTATTACATATACATTTAGCCCCATATGTTCCCCCCTTGGGGTCATATCTTTATATATATATATATATATAACCTCATATATGCCTCACTTGGGTCATATCAATAGTCATATAAAATGGAAACACACACAAATAAAGACGTTCTAGAGAGCACATTAGTACAATAAAACCCCAAATTCTATTAATGATTGAAATGGAAAAACATTGTAAATTGCAAAGCAATACAAACTAGTTATAATGGATGTAGCTTATTGTTGAAGAGAGATATGTCGGCTACACCCATTCACCATAAGACATAACAAGAGGCCAAAAGTGCCTTTTAACATAGAGTGTGAAACACTAAGAGGAAAAAACCCTAAATATCCAAAACCCTAACCCTAGGAGATGAAGTGGAAAATATATCGTGGGCTACAAGGAGTCTAGTTGATACATCAACTTCTCAGGGGCGTAACTTTCAAATACAAACTCTGTTTGGGGTGCATGATATCATGTTGGAAAGATCTCGAGGAGAAGACAATTTCAGTTAAGGCTTAGGAAATCCTTTGACATCCCTAAGCTAGAGCATGGTGAAAAACAATATTTAGGGCCTCGAAAATGCACTAGAAGTTCATGACACTTAAAACTATAGAAAACATACCAAGATGTGGAACTATTATAAATCAATGGAATAGGTGGGTGGCCACCACTATCCTCCTTGATCAACACCAACGAGCAACTTGACCTATGAAGGAATCTACTATTATTTTTAGTCAACCTTGGTCTCCTACATTTGTATATACTTCATCTGCATGGATAGCATTGGTTCTAATTCTTTAAATCTTAACAGGGGGAAGGCAATCGACTCCACCTTTGTGAGGATTACACTTGGATACTTTCTAATATTTCTCTCAAATATAAATGGTATGCTTTTACTAATAAGTGAAGACATTATCCTTAGGGATGGCCTTAATGCTCCAACATTCGATCACTCTTGATCCATAATTCTCCATTTGTGATTCGTAAGGCTTGATGTCTCAATCTAACCTACAAACATGGGGGATCCTAAATGTAATTCTCATTTGATGCTAAATTCAATGTGGTCATCCTTTTGGAAGTTGGGTCGTCATCGGCCCAACGGCACTCTAAAAACTGGGACCCTGTGAACCCCCAGCCGTTTAACTGGAGTGCAATGTATCTGGATGAAGCTTCGTCCAGTGTGAGTTCCAAAATTGCGTATAAAGAAATTGAGTTGGTGAATGAAGTGGAGGCCAGGCTTGGTTGCAAGGTGGCGGAAAGCCCATACTGGATGGCCATAATTCTGTTGGTTAGGGAAATTCAAGCTCGTACCCAGCTAATGCAGAATATTCGTGAAGCCTTGAATGTAATGAAAGGTGGCCAGCAGGCCAATTCTTCAGGGCTCCGTTTGATGAAGAAAGTTCTGAAGGAAGCAGTGGACTCTCCTCGGGATAATTTCTTAGAAGAGTCGGACTTGCCTGCCGAGGGAGATTCAGGCCCCTAGAAGCGGTGGGTCTTCTGATGGCCCTGGTTTTTGGTGGTTTTTGGTTAGTCGGCCTCCTAGCATCATCGGGAGCTCACGACTGTGCAGAGTTCGGCCGACGCTTGTGCAGATGGTGTAGCTGGAATCGCATACGTTTAGCGGGTTATAAGTAAGTCTAGTGGCTCACTTGATTTGTGCCAGTCTGCTTGCAAGCGAAGCTGTCTTTTTGTATTTTGGGTTCTGGATGTCTCTGTGGAACGGACTCTGGATGGTTGTTTGTTCTATTTGTTGAATTGGTCTTCCCTTTATGTTAAGCTGGAAAGAAAGGGGAATTATGTTTCATCGTTGTATCTGGGTTCAGACTCTTAATGTATGTAATTGAAAGTTTGTAGGTTTTTGAAGCAAGTTTTGTTGGCCATGCGCAGTCTTTTAGGGTGGCTCGAGCCGAAGTAGCTCGTTGTAACTTTTTGTATCATATTTGGTTACCCCATTAATAGAAGGTCTCAAGCTTATACACAAAAAAAAAAAATGTGGTCATCCTTTCCTTATATGACTTTGTATAATTTTCTAATAGCAGCTTGAACATCCTATGGTCCCGACTAAGGTTTCCCTTCCTTGGGGTCCAAGAGTATGATCCTTTCCCCTTTCCCGTTAAGTTTTATCTTGTTTTTGTCTAGGGAGATTGTTGCCTTCATCTTTCTTCATCATGTTCTTCCAACTAAGACTGCATGTGATGTGATTCCTTCTACTAGGTCAATGATCTCAAAGTCAACCATGATTGATATTCACATTATACTTATTTCGGTTCCTTCTAACAACCCAGTAGGCTCGACAAATATTTGGTCTACTAAATTTAAAAAAATTTCCAACCTAGCGATGTGAGGTCTCCCTATCTTAATCCATGTATCTTTTGGTTGGATATTCACATGGGATCCAAAGTTGACTACAACCTATGGCACTAAAAAATCCCTCAATTTCTCAGTCAACTTGAGGGTCATAGTCATCTGCTATTCTCTATTCTTTTAAATAACAAATATTATTTATTACTTTACTTCCCTCTTTACAATTCTTCAATAAGCCTATCAAATTAATCAACCTTGACACAACTTCCTCTTCATTTAGTTCTCCAAAATTTCTTCAATAACAATTTTTTTTATTTGTTTCTTTATTTATCTTGTTTCATTCCATTGACTTCTTCTTCTTTAACCATCCTTCTGGAGATGTATGTGGCTTCATTAATGTATTATTTCCATTTCAGTGGATTAGAGTACATATTATTTTATTTCCTTATAGGATTTATTTGAGGGGTTCTTCGCAAAAGAGCATCCTCCCCTTTTCTAGCACCAAGGCTTGTCACTACATTCAAGTTTTTATAGTTCAATGTTTCATGTTTAGGTACACTCTACAAAATATTTATTTTTCTTCTATTTCTTATTGTCCGGTATTATTGGGAATCCTACATGGAATCATCTCCCACTCCACAATGGTTGTAAATTTTAAAGTCTATTCTATATTTAAAGGGGAAGTTGGGACTAATGTGGTCACCTTTTAGACAAATAAAACAATAAATTCTATAAAATCCATGTCATCCTCCTTTTATACCACCTTAACCTCCTTGTCTTCCTCCACATCCTCCTCTTCTTGGTTACTCACCCCCCTTCATCCTTGGGGTCATTGGTTCTAATATATTGATTGTGTATGATAGACTATAAGATAATTAGGCTTGGTTTCTATTATGTTGACATTTTGATGTGGCATGAGTGTTCATTTCATAGATGGAACACCATCGTTTCTTAATATTTCTCAATTATGGGGATATCATTTCATGTTATGATTAGTCATTGACTCACATATTTCACAATAGCAGGCGATGTTGATATTTCTAACATTTTGAGGCATAACATTCACATATGTATAGTGACATTCTTCCTTTGTATGTTCTTGTCTCATACCTAATGTGCACTATATATCTATTTTCCTCGATTGCATTGAGAGATCTTGTATCAACTTCTACATTCTTTCCAATATTTCCTCTAGTCTTTTGTATGTTGATGAAGTTACCTAGTCTTCATTGATTTCAATTTGTTGGAATTTATTTAAGGCTTATTCATAAGTTTTGATCTCATGCATTCATAGTGCACTTTGTTTTTCTATAGTAACCCAGCCACAACCATTGTGCCAGAATATTTTTGTCTATGGCATACGAGATCTAACTAAGAATATCTTTACAAAATTTATAATGCTCTCTCACCTATTTATTTGGAATTTACTTTATTTCCTTGAGATTATGAGGAGCAAGGTGTGTAACATCTTGGGATTTGAAAAATGACATGAAGCCATTATTTGTCTCATCCTTAGTTCTGCTTTGGATTTTTATAAAGTTCATAAGCCATGTTACTGCTTTTGTTTATAAGGATCTAGCAGAATGTGCCATTTATTTTACCTCATCGGTGACATAAGATGTATCCCATATCTTCTTGAAAATAAACCATTATCTTTGTCGATGTTCATCACATTCATATAGAGGGAGAGTTCTATATTAAGGTATGCCATTTTTCCTATTGACAATAGTCCCGATGGAGGCATTGATGGTTTTACAGGAATCAATTATTTTTTATTATTGACTAGGATTTCTTCACTACTTTGCTCATGATCACTTTTTTCCTCTTTCTCTTGAATTTCTTGAAATTTAGTTTGACATTACTAGTCTATATATTCTACCACCTTATTTCTCCATGATATTTTTTTCGCATTGAGTAAAATGACATGATTTATAATCGAAGGTGTTTGGGTTTCTTCACTAATTAAATCTATTAGGGGGCACTCCCATGAGATTCTCGATATGGATTAATAAAACATTCTCACCTTCCTTGGGGATATTATTTCGCATATTTTCATCTACTTGGGGCATCTAGATCCATATTATGTATGTGGTGTGACCATCTTCATATAGTAAGCTTCATATTGAGGTTTAACCAAGGTTTACATGCAATTATCGTTGTAGGAATTCATTTATACTAAAAAATTGTTTCCTTGGTATACAATTATAGTTTGGTAGGCCCTAACTCATCAACTCTCATCAACTTCCATACATTTAATATTATTTGACAATTGTAGGGCTCACATGCTAGCCTCTACATCTTTCAAAATTTCTTCCAAGACAAAAACCATCGTAGATGCTTACAATTTTGCATCTAGTCATCTTCCACACCTCAATTTAGATAGGGTTAGCATTTTTTTGACCCGATGTTTTATTGGATTTGTAGCCTCAGGAATCATAGTAGTTGCTTCCTTTTCCACTCTTGGTTAGTATTCCTTTCTCAACTCGAGTGGGTTAGTATTCTATCAACCCAACATCATCCTTTGTTCTTGATCAATTGGGATCTACATCCTTTATTAATTCAAATATCCTTTGATGTCTCTTGTATTTTTCGATTTTTTGCAATTTTATTGAAGGTATTTAGTCTTTCATTCTCATTTCGGTTCTTTTCTTTGTTTCTTCTTATGTTGTGTATTCTCTTTTTCTCACAATCAATACTTACTTTTCCCACTCCGTGGCATAATTTCTTCTTTCACTAGTCTTCTTTTGTATTTCTAATGTGAGTCGACTATGGTTTCCTTATATAGACCTCCAATAAGTAATTACCCCCCAATCACTAGCACCGAGTCTACTCTAGGTCGATGAGGGTGGACATACCATTCATTGTCGTAATTTACTTTCTCATTTCCATAAGAATTACTCCCTCTCTGCTTGTTTTTTCCTCTAGTTTTTGTTCAGTGGTGTTCTAAGAGGGGGTATTACTTCTACGACATGCTTGACTCCTCTGTCTATACGAAACATGTGTAGTAAATTCTATAATAAGTAGAATAAATTGTTGAGTATGTTTGTAAATAATATCCTCTTTACATCATCCATAGTCATGTGCTCTTCAATTTCTTGGTATTTCCAGAATTCATTTGTAATATTCTCACCATACTGATACGAGTTCATTCTACCCCTGTTAGGTAGTTTCAACAACAATTTCCCATCCTATATGGTCATGTGCTGTATTTTTTAATCAATTTTTTTTTTATCTCTAAGGGTATTAACTCCAAGAAATTATCATGGGTTTATGTAACAAAATTTGCTCTAACATGCACAAGTGTCGATTGGTTTCATCTTGCGTAGTTCTTTAGATAATTTTCTAGTTGTATTTCCCACCAATCACTTATCACTCAACATCTATGCATGCATGCACCTATTACACAATTCAAGTCTCGGATCAATACTACCTACAACAAAACCAATGTTGTAATATGAGTGATTATAGAGTTAATCTAGTTACCAATAGTACAATGCTAAATTGTATCATGCAAGAAATACTATACAAAAGAATACATACATGGAAGGAAGATAAGAGAAAGAAAAGAACTATATAAAATGTAGTCTTTATTGATCCTTATTATAATCACTTCTCTCTAATTATAATGAGATATTCACATTTATTTATAGTGTTACACAGATGGGAGGTAATAGCAACTACCATAACTACCTTGGTTGGTCGACTGTAATATAGGCCCTAAATTCCTGTCGACTATACATTTTATGTTATCAGTTAAAGCACACTATTACATTTCTAGTAGACTAGGATCTTCCAATAGTGTCCAAAAATAATAGCATTAGACCCACACGTGGCTCAAGTTAATTGAAAAGGAGACATGTGAGCCTACTCTTAACTCCTTCATAAACAAAGAACTTAAGTCAATTTAATTGCCTATTTGGATAAGGTATCTACCTCTAAGTTCAAATCCCTATAGACGTGTTTGAAAGAGACTTAGTCAAAGTAATTTGCAACAATATTCAACTGCTCCCTAAGGGGCCTGAGGAGAATAATTGAAAAATTGATATCTTTATTCATTTGATGTATAACCAAACTTGAGTCACCAAATATCTAAATTATATTTGCATTATTCTCCTTTGCACATTTAGAATAAAACAAAGAGCCATGTGATTGTTAAAGCCATTACTAAAGCCTACTTTGAACCTCACATAATGATCACCATAAAGCTATGAAATACTCCCTACTACACCAAGACCAAAAGAATCCTGGATAGCTTCATCAAGGAAACCCCACCCTTGAAAAAACAATTCCTTGACCATAAGATCTTGAAACATTTTTTCTTGATAGAATCCAAAACAATTTTAGGAATGGACACCAAAGAATGCTAATACACAAGTGTGTCTTCTAGGACTTATCGATGTTAATGTCAATCTACCACCTCTTGATGACCACCTATTACACCATTGGTTTATTCTCCCTTATATCTTTCTAGAATCCAATTCCAATCTTGCTTCCCATACCCATTTGGATTTAATAAAAAAACCAAGGTACTTAAATCCAGCTTGGAAGTCAATTGGCTTATATGAGAAGATTTTTTAGTTGGAAATCCATTCCTTATTCTATACAATTGAAGGCTATATTATATTTGTGAATGTTAATCTCCATGCATGTCACCATCCTATATATATATATATGCCCACGGGGCGTAGAATATATGATGAATGAGTGTATTGTTAAGGCACTCCTTACTTAAGGTCACCGGTTCGAAATTTCATGGGTATGAGCCTTTACATATGTGTGTGTGTGTGTGTGTGTGTGTGTGTATTCATCCTTCGAGCTTCCCTTAGATTCCCATTATATAAAAGAATATCATACAAAAACAAGGGATGGGTTAAGGACAAATCCCTTCCAATCCTTATTATTGTAACAACCTAGACCTTTATGCCTACATTATGGCCCTTCTAAAACATTTTACTCTAATTAGAAACAACAACGGGGATAAGGGGAACCCTTGCCTCAAACCTCTTGATTGAATAAAAAACTTTGAAATAAACCCATTATTAAGAACTATATAAAAGCCTTAGGAAATACACCCCAAAATCAATTTAAAGACATGGAAATTGAATCCGATGTGCAGGATAACAATCCTAGCAGACGTTGGTTAGGGATCGGCTCTCAAGCCCCATCATGGCCTCTAAAGGGGACCCTGGTCCCCCTGCCCCACCACATGAACTCAGTGAGTTTATGAAACTCATCTCTCTGCAAGGAAAGAAGACTTTGTCGGCTTCTCAGAAAAAATTCATGAAAAAGCTCTCTGAAATACCCACGGTAGCACTCCCGATCGAGCAGCCTTGCAAAACTGCTCTTAACCTCTCGGAACGAGGCTTAATAGGCCAATTCACAGGTCTTTGGCCCTCTCCAAAAGCTACTAACACATGTGTTCAAAAAAATTGGATACCCTAATCTCGGAGGAAGTAAACTTTTATCTCCTATGAAAGGGCTTCTTTGCATTTGTTTTCGAAAGAAAGCAAGATCGAGAGTTAATTTTCAGGAATGGATCGTACTTCATGGGACCACAAGGAATCTATCTAAATAAATGGAATCTAGATTTTGATCCGACCCAAGATTTCCCCTCCGCAGTCCCGGTCTGGGTGAGACTCCATATCCCCCTCTTCACTGTTGGAATCCTGAATCATTAGAAGCCATCGAAAACGTTCTCAGAAAATACATAGACAAAGCTGATCGAAAGTATCAATACTCATGTGCAAGGATCTATGTTGAAGTTGACCTAGAACATGGACTTCCAGAATCCATAAATCTCACTGTGGCAGGCTGGTCCAATATCCAGGAACTTGACTACAAGCAAATCCCATTCAAATGCAGCTACTGCCATGAATATGGGCACTTCGCTCGATTTTGCAAGAAGAATCCCACAGATATGGAGGCAGAAGGGAAAAAAGAACAATGGACAGCTATCCAAAAAAATGCCAAATCAAGATCAAAAACCTCATCAAAAGGTCAAAGCTCAAAGAAAGCAGATCATCAGCTTCAAAACCCTATGGTTAATAACAACATGAACAGATTCAAAGATCTGGAAATACCAGAAATCTAGGAAATCCCCGAAGTCCCAGACGAAGGAGAAATCCCTGAGCAATAAGAATCTCAAGAAACACCCCAAATCCAATAAGATCTGAAAGACCTTAAGCCCCAGAACACCCCAAGCCCCAAAAGGAATAAAGGCTCACGCTCCTATGTAGAAGTTACGAAAGCTAAACCTATAGTATTCCCTGCATCTTCAGAAGATCTCATTGATAGATCATCCAAAAATCTAGGTCAAAAAACAAGCAAAGACCTAAGAGAAGAAGAAGCAAAACACGATAAAATCCAAGGATCTCAAGCAACAATAGACATGGCCTTCAGCAGGAACACCAGAGCCAGAATAGCAGGAAAGAAAATGGGAGACTAGGCAGGAGGACTCTCCTCTTCCCACAACATTAGATAATGAAGCTGGTCTCTTGGAACTGTAGAGGACTGGGCAGCCCCAGCAAACTAGAAGCAGTCAAAGATCTCCAAAAAATTGGCATGCCAGGCATCCTCCTTCTCCAAGAGACCAAACTCAATGAAAAGGTCATCCTTGCCATTGGAAGTGAAAAATGGAAGAAAAATACAGGAATTGTTGTTAATGCCAGATGGGCATCCGGCGGCTTAGCCACCCTACGGTCTTCAGACAAATTCCAGCTGCACAACTCCTTCGCCACTCAGTACTGGATCTACACAGAGCTCACTCACATCCAAAGCAACATTCAAATTACACTCTTCAATCTGTATGTTCCTAACCTATACACTGAAAAAAAATATTGTTGGAAGCTCCTGGAAGACTTCCTATATGTATATACTCCTCAAAATATTATTTTAGCTGGTGATATGAACATTACCCTCTCCACAACTGAAAAAAAATGGAAGGCTCATTAGAAAGGACATGCTAAGATCTAAAGTAGAAGCTCTCATTCAGAAATGGGACCTACTTGACATCAATCCCAAGAAAGGAAAGTACACATGGTCCAACAAGTGAATAGGCGAAGACAACATCATGGCTAGGATGGATAGATTTCTTGTTCAAAGAAGCCTTATGAATGATATACAAACAATTATCTCAAAAGTCATGGTAAACTTGGCTTCGGATCACAAGCCGATCCATCTTCAAATCCAAGACAATGAATATCTTGGCCCGATTCCCTTCAGATTTAGCCCCCAATGGCTAGATCACACAAGTTTTTGGGACACTTTATACAAATCCTGGAAAATCTCCATTACAGGTTCCTGTAGATTTGTTTGGGAACAAAATCTCATCATCACCAAAAAGGCCCTAAAGGAATGGGCCAAATCTAACTACCCCCCACCGTCAAGTCTCAGAAAGGAAGTAGCTAATAATTTGGAATCCATCAAAATCCCATAGGATGACCAACCCATTGACAGCTCCATGATCCAAGAAGAAGTCAAGCACCAGACTAAGGCTTACCAAGCCTTCCGTAAAGAAGAATAATTTTGGAGATTAAAATCTCGAAGCACCTGGCTCAAGGCTGGCGACAGGAATACCTCGTATTTCCACAAGCAAACCAAAATCAGACAATCAATTAATTATATCTCAGAAATTAAAAAAGAAATTGGTTTGACTGTCACTGGACAAGAAAACATCAAAATCGCAACTCACAACCATTTCTCAAGTTTGTACACAGAGGATGACAATATTGGAGAAGAAGGAGAGGAAATTCTCCTAGAGCATATCCCGATCAGCATCATGCCTGAAGACAATGTTGTTCTTCACAAGCCATTTTCAAAGTAGGAAGTTATCAACACCATTTCGTCTTTTCATCCTGACAAAGCACCAGGGCTAGATGGATATTCAATACACTTCTACAAAGCCTGCTGGCAGTATATTAAAAAATACTACATGAGAATGATCAGGCGCTTCCATTCAAAATCAAATGTTGGTGGATGCACCAACTCCACATTCCTTGCTCTCATACCAAAAGAGACAAATCCCAATTCCTTTGGCAGATTTTGACCTATCTCATTGTGCAACTCATCTTATAAGATAATTTCCAAATTGCTAGCAAACAGAATGAAGCCTCTGCTCAACAAAATCATCTCAGATAATCAAGGAGGCTTCTTGGAGGGAAGAAATATCCTCGACAATGTCATCCTAATATAGGAAGCTATTCACTCCAACAAGATACGCAAAGAAAAAGGTATGTTGATCAAACTTGATATGGCCAATGCATTCGATCGATTCAAACACTCATTCCTATTTAAAGTTATGAGAAAAATTGGATTTGGGAAAACCCTTATCAGCTGGATCTCAGCCTGCATAAAAGGACCTTGGATTGCCCCTCTAGTAAATGGCCTCCCCAGTAACTTCTTCCAAGACACTCGTGGAATCCGACAAGGATGCTCCTTGTCCTCCTTCCTATACATCCTAATGGCTGACTCTCTCAGTAGAAAACTGAATTATGATATAAACTCAGGTTTCTTACCAGGTCTCAATCTTGTCTTTGATTCGATGCCTCTCAACCACACATTATTTGCCGATGATTCACTCTTATTGGGAGGGGGTTCTTCCAATATTGCGCGAAACTTCAAACAAATTTTAATCTGGTACTGCAATTCCTCAAGAGGTAAGATCAATCTTCATAAGAGTGTAGTGTATGGATGGAATATGAACAACGTTTCCACAACCAACATTGGCAAGATCCTTGGAATCAAAGTTCACAAGCAATGGAACAAATTCACATACCTGGGCCTCCCAATTACACAGGGACATACAAACTCCAAAATTTGGGATGATATGATAAGCAAAATTAAATCCAAAATCAGAAGATGGGGAGGACAGTGGCTCAACACTACTGGAAAGCTGATTTTAATGAAAGTCATCTAATCAGCTCTACCTATATACCAATCATCCATACTGCTGGCTCCTAGAAGATTATCCGAACGAATCAGTAAACTCTTCCGAGATTTCCTATGGACTGGAGGCAAAAATAATGAAAATAAAATTCATTTCGTGAATTGGAGCATAATAAAACATCCAAAGCTCTCGGGAAAACTCCAAATTCGTGATCCTCTACAGGAAAATTTGGCATTGGGAGGCAAATTGCTTTGGCAAATTATACACAATAGACAACATCGCGTAAGTCAGCTGTTAAGAAAGAAATATCTCACTTGCAATAACCTGAGATGCCTAGACAGTAGGCCCACCTCCAAAGGAACCTCGGTATGGTCCTTATGCAAAGCCGCATGGGGATTCTTCTCTCAAGAACTCTACGAGGTTCCTAGAGATGGAAGAAAAATCAATATATTCACTAATAAATTTATGGGAAAAAAACCGTTACAGGAAACCCAAGAGCTCAACGACATCGTTCAATGGCTACGCAGAATGAAATCTGAACTTTGAATGATTTCAGTCTTTGGGACACTCTCGGCACATGGCGGAGTTGGAAAAACATATCAATTCCTACCAATCTCAAACCTTCTAGATGTCTTCTCATTGAAAAATTAAATGGATGCGCTCCTACTCAACTTCAGGACAAGGATGAACATGGATGGGGTCCAAAAGGATATTACACTACCATCCTTGGCTTCAATGTTATTCAAAATCATGAAGATTCAAGAAAAAGTTTATGGAAATCAATTTGGAACCCATTTGGACTCCCCAAGATAAAATTCTTCATCTGGACTTTTATACACTGGAAGGTACTTACTGGAGACAACCTAATCAAAACAGGTATCATCAGGCCACATCGATGCCCCCTTTGCTACAAGAACTCTGAAACCTTAGACCATCTTTTCCTGGAATTCCATTTCTTAAAAATTGTTTGGAACCTTATGCTTCATGACCTTAATATTGTCATGTCTCCATTCAACACCATTACCTGCCTATTCAAAGAGTGGAAATCCATTTACACTCTTCCCCTTTCCAAAAAAAATCTTTAGTCCCAACTCTGGATAACCCTTCCCAACTTTACCTACTGGAAAATCTAGATTGCCAGAAACAAAGCATTTTTCACGAAACCCATTATAATCCCCTATGAGTCGCTGGGCAAGCCAAGGGTATGCTCATAGAATGCCCGAATGCCTCCAACCTCGGGATGGATACAAATCTCAACATAAATGAATTGAATTGGATCAGAACCATTCCCCCATGCTTGAGAAATAAAAATCTTAATCTTCGATCTTGATATTCATCGCCATGGAAAATCAAACTTTCCAATTTTGATTTTCAGGATTGGAGGAATAAGCAAACCGTGGACACTCTGCATTTTGATGGTGCATCCAAACAAAATCCCGGAGTGGCTAGAGCTGGAGGGGTTATGTTGTTTACCGAATGTTCGTTGAGATTAAAATTCAGATGGGGATTGGGAACTTGTTCTAACAACTTAGTTGAAGCCTTAGCTCTGCTAAAAGGTTGTCAGATTGCCAAAAAACAAAGAATTGATAGATTACAGGTATTTGGATATACAATGGTAATTATCAAGGCCATCAATTTGAACACAAAATTCAACAATCTGGCGTTGAAACAGATAGCCAATCGAATTCAGCAAATAGCAAATTCCTTCAACCAATTCAGAGCATATCATATCATGAGAAGTCTAAATTATGATGCAGATGTAGAAGCAAAAGCTGGTACTAATATTGAATCCGCGAAAATTGAATTCTCCAATAAAGAATCTCGCCATCATCATATCCCCTAAGCAGTTCAAATTCGCAAACACTAATCAAAATGATGTGAACGATATAGCTTGTTTGGGACAATTCATGATAAATGGCATAAAGATCTTGAACCTTCACGCATCCAGCCCAGGGATTGCGATCATATCAAATGGAAATGCATTAAGAGGCCACTTTGGAGTTGCCTTAAAAGGATATGACCCAAGGAAGCGATTAGATCCACTAGTAAGACTAGATCAACTAGTATAAAAACCCCCAAGTCATCACGCAGCCAACCTAGGAATTGCTACTAGATCAAATGGCAATGCTTTAATGCCTTTGCACAGAGATTGGAGAGACAACGGGTTATGCAGTTGCCTCAAAGTATGAGGTTATGACCCAGGGAATGCGACTAGCTAAGCAAACAATGCAGAGAACAAGGAGACACCGAGCAATTCTACAATTGCTACATAGATTGAAATTATGAAACATTTATTATCTAAGTGCACTTGGTTGTTAGGAAAACGCAATGAACTACAACAACTGGATGAATCCTCTACAATCCAAAATTCATAAAAAAAAATTGACTATGGTCAACCCATATGAATTCAAAACTGATAGAAGATCAACATCATGGCCTGTAAAATCAATTTTTTCAAAGAAAATTTTCATCTCGAAACAATCTGCTGCTGAATTTTTTTATCATTGTATTCAGTATGATTTGGCTTCAGCCACGGCTCAAACATTTTTTTTTTAATATACCATCTATCTGTTTTAGTTAAAAAAAAAATCCTAACCTAGACCTAGGTAGCATTCTCATGAGCTTTTGGCAGGTTTAGCTTTAGAATCATAGCTAGTTTTTTTTTAATATGGTGTATTGCCTCTTGTGTTGCACCTACAACACCATGAATTTGTTAACCACCCAGGAACTTGAACTACTCCTAAGAGATGACCCATTAAATAATTTTATTTACCCTTATCACAAATATTTTTGGTGAGATTATACATACATAGTTACATAGATAAATTGGTTTAAATAATCAAAAGATCCTAACTTGTCATTTTTAGTAACAAGGGCTAAAAAGGTAGCATTAAAATTCCCTCAAACCTTCACCAAAGTCTTGACTTCCTCAACCACCCTAATTATATAAAGAGATCATAAAACATAATGAAAAAATCAATAGACCATCCATTAGGCCCTAGGCTTCTGTCCTTTTTGAAAGATGCTAAAACAACTTTTAACCCCTCCTTCATAACCTTCTCCATCATACTCTAATTATCCTCTCTTATCACAAATCTTAGAAAAAGGGGTGAAAGCTTCAAAAAAATTGCAATACGAGCTCTATATGGCTCTTTGTAGATAGACTAAGATAGACAAACCCCCATTTTAACTATGTCTTGAAACTTTGTAACTTTATTTCTATCTTGTTTCTACATCTCCCATATAATATTGGCTCTCTTTCTATGATTGGTAAAATTATGGAAGAATGTTGTGTTCTTGTCACCTTTCTTAAGCCAAACAACCCTATTTTTAGTCCTCTACTTAGCGTCACTCTAATCAAGCATCCTTTTCCTTTTAAGCTATATATTCTTTAATGGTTCCCTCTTTGCTTACTAAACACTCCTTGTGCATTTTTCTCAGACTCTAAATTTTTTCATTGACCTCCCTTAAATCATCATCCCCCTTTTTATTTTTCCTATCTACCCAAATAGACATTGTTGAATTTACATTTTTCAAATCTACAACAAACTAGAAACTTGTTGAGTCTATTGAATTCCATCATAAGGCATCCATTCAAACTTAACTAGATTTATACATTCTTTATCTTCTAGCTAAGCAAGGTTAAACTTAAAAGGACTACTTGGATTAGAGTCTTTTCTTTCAATTTGAGAAATAACGGGCATATGATTAGACCCCCCTCCAACCTCTATCCATGTTTGTACCTTTTCCAAAGAATTCATCAAACCCTTAGATACTTGATACATATCTAATCTCTTAGAGACCCCTTATGGGCTTATTTTATTATTTCTCCTTGTAGGTGTGATTTTTATAGGTTCCACATCCATAAAGGCTTCCTTTTATATATTATATATATATCTTATGTATGAAGAAATCAACGAGCTTGTCAATAGTACTAGATGTTTCTCCCCAAACTTCATTCCTATTTAGGATGATTTAAGTCTCCACCCATAATCACTTTGTCACTTTTTACACAATCCTGACAAGAGAAAGCCTCCGAAAAAACCCTCCTCTCTTCATATATCCATAGTAGTTAATCATTATGTTTTTTGGCCCTATGTGTTGAAAAAAGGAACAATGTGCATACACCTAAAGAAAAAAAGGAGGAATTTAGCATATGAATATATTTCTTCCACATTTTATTGGTCCCACCAAAATTCCCATTAGCATCTATGGATAGAAATTGCCACTCCTTTAGAAATTTGTCTATTAGAGATGTTGAGTTTTTACCTTCTCCCATAGTTTCATGTAGCAATATCACATATGGTTTATGTTTCTTAATCAACTTGGTCAAGGAAATCGTTTTGGAGGAATTCTTAACCCCCTAGTATATAGAGGGAGGATAGTCATTTTTTAACCCTAAGAGGGGTTATTCCTACTCTAGGAACCCTTTCTATGAAATTTTCTCTTCCTTGCTAAATCTCCTTCAAAGCCTTCTCTTGAGCATGTTGAAGGCAACTTTTTTCTTTCAAAATTGGAATAACTAGGGTCTTTACCTAGACATAAACCCAACCCACCCTTTATACCATCTTCCCCTTAGGCAATATCCCCTCTCCTTGACCTTAGGTGGTATCTGGAAGGGAATGGTTTGCATGAGCAATCCTCACTAGAGGATTCTAAATGGCTCAAAAGGGACAAATCCCCACTTGATGAACTACCCCTAAAATCTAGAATAGGTTATCCTCCTTTAACTAAATTTGAAACTGAAAAAACCCTTCCTAAATGAATATCGGACTCCCCATCAATCTTCAAAATCCCTAAGGAATCTCTACCCAAATCAACCAAAGGGTGCCATACAATCTTACCCCCACTACTTAAATTGTCCTTCTTTAAGCTACAAGAGTTTAATGGAATTTTAAAGAGTGACTTCCTAAAATGGTCATGTAGACTAGATCCCAAGACATCTCCTTTACCTCTACTACATCACCTCCAGTCTTCTTGTTGTTGATCCTTTGGTGGTCATGACTTTGATTGCCTTATTGTCCACATGAGTTTCTATAGGCTTCACAAACCCTTCATCCCATTGCTTCCTTCTTTCCTCAACTAATTTGTTAGTGACACGAGGGCTTTGAGTAACCCCATTCTCATTAAAGCCCTTGGGGTTGTATTTTCCCTTCTTCTGAGGCTCCCTGTGTTGCCAAAATTTCAAGTGTAGGGGCGAGATAAATCCTTCGCAATATGGCCATTAGTATGGAGAATGTACACATTTGAATTGAAAGCGCATGTAATCTAGTATTTGGGTATGTATTTATCCTCCATATACTATCTCCAAAATCCTCTCTAATTAATCAACTATAACCAAGAATTTTGCAACCCTTTTATCTACACTATTTTCGAAGGACTAGTCTACCTCCAAGGTTTCCCCCAAATTGTTCCCAATCTCTCTAAGAGACTTATTCAATCACATTTCAATGGGAAAACTCAAAAGTTTGACCCAAACTAGTTGTCTTTGAGTGACCTATATTCTAGGGTAAAAAAATGCGCTCCACTTTTGTAAAGATGGAGCAAAATGTCCCTAGAACCAAGTTGTGGCATCCTCACCTAGCATCCCAGCTAGCCATGATACAAGCATTCAAATTCTAGCCTTTAGAGACCATATCCAAACAAAATTTGAGTATGTCTCCCAAGCAGGACCATAATTATATTAAATGCATGCATATGTGTGATAATTGAAAGTGCAACGTAAATAAAAAGCATGGATTCACATAGATTGGTTGCAATCGATGGCCCTTGAACATAATCGACAAGATACATAGATTTTCACAATGGAAAAAAAATAAAATTTTCATATTTGTAAAATAGTAAGGCACTTATCTTTTAACAAAACTTGGAACAAGAAACTAGTTGTGTATGAGCATTTTTCCTCCCAAATGTAGGTATCCAATGAAGATACTACCCCCAAGGATAGCTATGAGGTCATGAAGGTGAAGGAAACAAGCTAGAAGATTCCATCTCTCTCAACTCAATCCATCTTCTCTCGTGCTCGACCAAGTTGCTCACTACATAGCAAGATATGCATCTCTTCCAGCCAACAAACAACCACATCACTCTCTTCCACTACCCCACACAACATAAGGAATATCTTCCCTTTGTTTGAAAAACAATCCCTCGAGGATATTCTTCCCTTTAGTGCTCTTCAGTGTCGGCAAAAATAACCCAATATGGTGTATGCTTCTTGAGCATTGCTTACAAGACCGATAATTGGATTTCAAGCATCCAAAGAACAATAATGTACAATGGGTGGTGGATTCCTAAGTTTCCCAGCCTCTCTTCTCATCTACAACCAATTATATTTCATCCAATGTTTGCAATTTCATCTCCACAATGTTGGTTTTAGTCCATTTCCATATTTTCCATGGATAACAATAGAGAACATAGCATGAGCAACATAGGGCATGAACAAGAGAATGATATAAGGAATGATACTAAGATAATTAAGGGAAATGATGATCGACATTACTTCTAACAAGAGGAATGTGGGACTCTTACACTTCCCCATGATGATTGTACTCAGGCCATGCTTTCATACCTATGTGAGAAGACTTCCCCACCAACCTCTTCCATGCAATCAATGATTGGTTTTAATAAATCAAAGGAGGTGGATGGATTCATTTAAGGTACATGGTGGAAAAGGGATGAGATCTAAGGCTAATACTTTGCAATAGAGGATTTACTTTCTTATAGGCCCCTTTACTCTTCCGCTCAAGTGGAATCCCATCCCTTCTTGTGCTATCCACTATCATCTTGGTCCATTTTATACTATATTCTAGCATTCATATTTACATAGCTTTAGTTCACCATGATAATACAATATACATTCCTAACCATTCAATAGTTGGGCCTTAGCCTTGAGATTTGCACTAGGAATACATATTAGCATATTTACATCATTTACAAATGAGGTAATTTAATTAAGCTCGTAAGGCTCACTACTATCATATAACCTCACACTTATAATTTATGCATAATCTGATCCAACACATTCCAGGGGTTAAAACTAGGGTATTACATTATCCTCCCCCTTGGAATAACAGTGTCTTTGAGCTTCTTAAAATTATAACAAAAATGGGTATGCTTCCTCCATGGCATCCTCTAGATCCCATGTAGCTTCATTAGGACCATAGTGCTTCCATTCCACCTTTACTTGTCCAACGGCTCAGTTCCAATGTTACTCTCTTGTTGATGATGCATAATGGATTTATTTGGAACCCTTCCATTGGTTCCCCCTATATCACATCCCAATCAACTACATGGTTGGGATCATGCACAAATTTCTCAATCAATGAAACATGGAAAACATCATGAGCTTTAGTGTTAGTAGGCAATGCAAGTCTGTATGAAACTAGCCTTATCCTATCAAGGAATTTCAAGTGGCCCATAATAGCTAGGTGCTAGCTTGGCACAAATTCGAAGCTTCAAGGAACTCTTCCTTTATCTCAATTCGAGGAAAACATGGTCCCCAACACAAAATTCCCTATGCACTATATTCTTATCCATATATCTCTTTTACATGTCACGGTTTGACTTAAACTTCTACCCTATTTTTGGAATATCTTGCTCCATTTCCTTGAGAATTTCTAGCCAAAACACACTTATGCTCACTAGGTTATCCCAACTCGCTAGTTTTCTACATCTTCTACCATATAAAACTTCAAATCGACTCATTTTTAAATGATGCTTGATGCTTGTTGTTATATGCAAACTCTACTAGGTGTAGATAACCCTCACACCTAGATGGTTTTCCCAACACATACATGTGAAGCATGTCTTCAATCACTCTATTTACTCTTTTAGTCTATCCATCTATCTATGGATGGAACATAGTACTGCAATTGAGATTGGTACCCAAGTATTTAAAAAGACTCTTCCAAAAGTTAGATGTACTTGGTATCCAGGCCAGATACAATTGCTTTAGGTAACCCATGCAATCTAAATAATTTCCTCATAAAGGTCTTTGCAATGTCATCAATCTTATGGGTAGGTTTTATAGGAATAAAATGTGCCACTTTGGTTAAATTATCCATAACAACCACAATAGAATCATGTTGCCTTGATGTGGTTGGTAACCTAGTAATAAAATCCATTGTTATTACCTCCCATTTCCATTCTAGAATTGGAAAACGTTTCAATATATCTATTGGATGTTGGTGTTCAACCTTAACTTGCTGACAATTCATACACCTAGCTCTGTATTCAACAACATCTTTCTTCATCTTAGGCTAAAAGCATTGCTTTCTTATTATAATAATCAATTTTTGGTAGCTTATATGTCTGATATATGACATCTTATGTATTTCAATTATGATAACTCTTCTCTACTTTTAAGAGTTAGGAATATACATTCTAATTTTATAAATAAGAAGCACATCATCCTTTAGTTGTTAACATTCATATCTCTTTTCTAATTTATCTTGTTGCAATCCATCCTTCACTTAGATACAATGTTCATCTTTAGCAAGGGAACCAATAACTCTCTTCTTCGAATCTAATTTGCAAGTGTTAATTGTTGCCACATGAATTTTTTTGTTGAGTGCATCAACTTTACTTTATTTTCCCTTTATGTGCTTGATTTCAAAATCAAACTCACAAAGAAATTTTAACCACCTTGTTTTCTTGGCATTTAAATTTTGCTGCTTAAGGAAATACTTAAAGTTGTTATTGTCAATTATAAGCTCAAATATTTTACCAGTTAGATAGTGCCTCCACATTTTTAGGGCATGCACTATTGTAGCGAGTTTGAAGTTGTGAGTAGCATATTTTTTCTCGTGTTCTTTCAATTTCCTTGATTCGTAACATATTACATTATTATCTTGCGTGAGAACTCCATTAAGTCCCTTAATGCATGTGCTGATGCACACAACAATTTTCAGAATTGGGGTACCAATGAGAAGCTTTTTCAATAGCTAGAAGCTCTCCTCACATTCTCATGACTATTTAAGATTTACCCCTTTCTTCTGCAAATATGTAATTGGGCATACAATCTTCGAAAATCTCTTAATGAATATTTTATAATAATTAGAAAGACCCGTGAAAGACCTCACATCTATTTTTTTTATTACAAAAACGGTTATAATTTGAATTAAAAAATATAAAAAAACCAGATGTAATAGCAACTGGGAAAAATACAAAATCAACTGCAAGGGCCTAAACTCTATCATTGTGATCAAAATAAGAAAATTGAAGCTCAAATCAACTACAGAGACTTATTCCAATAGAGATTCATGTGATGCAGCTTCCAATCCTTTATCAACTTTATCAACATATAATTTAGCACTGATTTGCTCTTCATCTCCCCTGAAGACATTCTATGTTTATTGAAATAGACTCGACATAAACTCCGATGTCAAATCCTTCCCATTCAACCTGTTTATCCGGATTTTTAAACGCTTCCATCTTAAGCTTATTAACATCTGCCAATATTTAATCCATTACGTCCTTCTGTTAGATTAAGGAGTAACCCAGTAATTACCATGTTCATTGTTATTGGTATTTGCTATCAAATTAAAAATTTAAACCCTTCTAATTGTTAAGTCGGTGCATCGAACTGCCAGAGACCCAGCAACTACCGTCTTCAACGAACACCTCTAATAAGAGTAACAGTGTGATTTCTAATCAAAATGCGTCCAGTAATCTCTTGCTCATAATAGATTTTTTTTATGTTCTACGCCTTCATCATCTCATTCTTCCTTACTCTTCAAATTCTTTGTGTCATCTACGCCTTCATCCTCAGTTACTTCCTTAGTCTGAGTCTTCATCTGCGCTAGCTTTAGGGTGGAGGATCCTATTCGTCTTCCTCATTACTTCTGAGAAGGGTTCCAGCGTGTAGAGTTGCTGCCTTAGTGGCTTCCCTGTTAGCCTCTTTATTATTGCCTCTAAGAACATGTAAATAGTTAATATTTGAAAATGAAGAAGCGAATAGTCTTATTCTGGTAATAATTCTTTCCAATTTTAAATCATTAGTGCTTAAGTTCTTCACCAGTAGTTTAATAAGCATTTGGGAGTCTCCAATAATCTTGGCTTTGTTAACTCCATTCTTTCTAAGTTGTCGTAGTCCTTGTAAGAGGGCCAATGCTTCAGCTTGGTTATTAGTGGCATGTCCCAGTCCCCATGCGTATCTATACTCAGAAGTTTCCTCAGAATTCTGAATACTTCCTCCCCCTCCAGCCTTCCCTGGATTCCCTTTTGCAGCACCATCGAAGAAGAGAGTATGAGATTTACTTCGCTTCCTCCAATTAATGAAGTCATTTCCGTTTAATCTGATTTTCCAATCTTCCAATTGTTTATCTGATCCTTCATAGGATGAGATATTCAAGCCCAACTTCATACCCCAGTCTTTCTCGTCATAAGTAAGAGACTGTATCTCATTCCTGTCCCTCTTTAATTGCAAGAATTCTTTTAATAGACTTCTTGATTTTGACAGAACTTGCCTCGATTTCAAGGCTTTCTAATTAAAAATTCGAGAGTTTCTTTCAAGCCATATTTCCAAAAAATAAACTTAGGAATTATAATCCATCCCATCCTGGACCAGCCTTGGGAGGATAGTGTTTTGGGATATAATGAGCTCGAGTTTCCAAATAGCGATTTGACAGAACAGGGAATAACTATTTTGGTATTCCAGATCTCCAATGCTTCATTCCAAATTTCTTTTGCAAACTGGCACTCCAAAAACAAATGTGTTGAGTTTTCTTCATTGTTTTGACAGAGAGGGCAACAGAATGGTCCATGAAAGCCTCTTTTTTGAAGGTTTTGTCCAGTTAAAATGATATTATGTCCCAGTGTCCAAGCGAATAGTTCAATCTTTGGAATGCTTTTTTCATTCCAGATTCCAGCCCAAACCGCTGGATTTGGAGGGACATTTGGGATAGCCTTGAGAAGATTGTATCCTTGAGAAACAGTGTACGAGCCATTTTTAGTGCCCCAACCTCTTTTATCCTTCTTCCTTACAACGATGGGTGCTTTCCCAATAAGCAGTTCCTTAAGTTTGTTCCAGGAATGATGAAGCTGGGGGGGGTATCCATATTTTTCCATCTGGTCCAAATATTATTGGACCATTCAGAGATATCCCATAAAGTGGTGATTCCTTCCCTTGTCATCCAAAGCCTTAAATTTCTTAATCTAGCATAGAGACTAATGCTTCTCCCTCCAGGATTTTTATCTTCCCACATATTTTTTTTTTTCCATTTCCAGGGACCCAAAATAGATTTTCTTGGATCAGAGGAAGAGCTTGTTTACACAGAGTATAAATCAGAGTGCCATGGCGTGCTTCCGGAAGTGTATCTAAGCTTCTCAACCTTGTGTTTTGAAAATATTTCTTCCAGATTACTTTCTGATCCCATCCTGGATTCGTCGAGACTTGTCTCCAGAGAATTTTAGCCCTCAGAGCGAGGTTTTGGGCTTTCAGGTCCTTTATCTGAAGACCACCTTCCATCATTGGTTTGATAACTTTGTCCCAACTAACTAGCGAAAGCCTTTTTTTATTTATTTTTTCCTCCATTCCATGGAAATGATCGAATTATATTCTCCATTTTACGGATTACTCCAATCGGAGCAAGTAAGAGGGAGCATTGAACGATTGGCAAGCTATTTAACACAGACTTGATGAGTACCACTTTTTCCTGCCAAATTTAATGAGTTTGTCCCCCATGATTGCAGTTTCTGATTGAATTTGTCGATTAAAGGGAGCCAATCTTTACCCCGTGGGTATTTATGGAACATTGGCAATCCTAGATATTTAAAAGAGGTCCAATTCATTGTTCCATTAAACCCAAATATTCTGGTGATGCCGCTTAACTCAAGACCTGTTATGTTCCAGCAATAAACTTTGCATTCATCTTTGTTAACCCCGATTCCTGATTCTTTGCAATAGTGATCTAAATAAGCTTTGAATTTTTTTGCTATCATCGTAGAGGCTCCTCCCAGAAGAATGGAGTCATCTGCAAATAGAGTGTGGTTCAGATCCTTCACTCCTCTTGCCAGCTTAAGTCCCATTATGTCATGTTCAAGGCGTCGTTTTTCTAGAAGGAAGATTAACACAGAGGTTTGAATTACAAATAGAAGGGTGAGAGTGGGCATCCCTGTCTAAGTCCGCGGGAAGCTTTGAAGAAGTCCGCTGCTCGCCCGTTCACAAGAGGGGCAATCCAAGGCTCCGCAATACATGCTTTGATCCAGCTTATAAAATGGGTCTTGAATCCAAACTTTTTCATAATTTCAAACAAAAATCCATGCCTCACTCTGTCAAATGCATTTTCCATGTCCAGCTTCACCGCCATACCTTTTTATTTTCTCTGGAGATTGGAGTGTATCGCTTCTTATACAATTATTAAATTATCAGTAATTTTCCTTCCTCTAACAAAACCCCCTTGGTTTTCCGGAATCAAATCTAGAAGAAGGAGTTTTACTCGGTTCGATATGACCTTAGTGATAAGTTTGTAACCTATGTTACAGAGTTAGATCAGTCTAAACCTGTCAAACGATTTCACTCCCTTTTCTTTTGGAATCAATGCTAGGAAATCAGAGTTTGTGCTTCCTCCCAATTTGTGACAGGATTGGGATTTCTTCACCATTCTATGGAGGTCTTTTTCAACAATTTTCTAGCAGCTTTTGATGAAATGAGCCGTAAATCCATTTGGTCCAGGAGTTTTGTCAGGGTCCATTGTCTCTAGAGCCTCCTTTATTTCCTTCCTACTGACCGATGCAACAAGATTTTGGTTCATTTGGTATGTTACCTTGGTCGGAACTAGATTTGTCAAACATGAGCTATTTCCGGGGTCTTCTTCTTCGGTGTACAACAATTTATAGTGTTGATGAGCTGCCTTTTTAATGCTGGTAAATTCAGTTATGTTTTGAGTTCCATCTGAGATCACTGAGATCGAATTGAAATTTATCCTTGCTTGCGCCTGTTTATGGAAAAATGAGGTGTTTCTATCTCCAACTTGTAGACAGAGCCTGTGATATTTTTGCCTCCAAAACTCCTCTTCTTGTGTGCAGGCCTTTCTTAGTATTGATTGCAAACCCTCCTTCATACTCATTTTTTCCTTTGTGATGTCAACATTTTCCATTTTTAGTTGATGCGTTTCTAGATTTTTCTAAGCTATCCTTTTTCTTCAATAGGGAGGTTAATCCTTTGGCCCAATTCTTTAGTTCTCTTTTAAACCTTGTAAGTTTCTCCTCCCAAACAAAAAATGGAGATCCAGTAATAGGTAGCTTCCACACCTTTTCCACCCTATTCAAGAAGTTTTCCTAATGCACCCAGAGAGAATTGAATCTAAAAGGTATGGGGCCTAAATTTTTCTGCACTTTTAGTTCTAGCTTAATAGGTTTATGATCATAATTACTTGAGGGAAGAATATTAGACCTGACATCTAATCCTAGAAGCAAAAAGGAGCATTGAATAAGAAAATGGTCTAATCTAGCAGTTATGTGGCCAGGTCCCTTTCTCCGGTTAGTCCAGGTGTATTTGCCTTTGCTTGGCTTAATGTCTAGTAAGTCCCAGTTTTGAATAAGATCCTCCACCCATTCCCTGACAGGGTCTCTCACAATGTTGCCTCCATGCTTTTCAGATTGACTTAAAGGTAGATTTAAATCTCCAGCAAGAATGATGTTTTCAAAAGGGATTTCATCAGCAAGTTCCCGAATTGTTTCCCAACACATTTTTGTTTCTCCATAATTTACCGGAGCATAAATATGAAAAAGACTTACAATTTTTTTTGAATCTTAATGAAGAAATTGAATGAAGCTCCAATGAGTATTTTTCTTTTCTTGAATCTTCACAAAGTTTGAGTCGTTCCACAGAATTCCCAATCCACCTGAGGCTCCCCTAGATGAGACTGCTTGTCCTCCCCCTTTATTCCATAAATTCTTGCTACTTTGGAGAAATTCCTTCTCCTCCATTTTGGTCTCCTGGATGAGAAGAATGTTGGGATTTTCAGTTCTAGTCAATCTCTTCATTGCTCCTTCTTTCCACTTGCTACCCATCCCTTTGCAGTTCCAGGAGACAATCTTCATCACTTGCTTTTTTGGATTGATAGGGCTCCTTTAGGGCCCTGACCTTGATTTCTTGTTACCTTTCGATTTCTTGCTAACATTTTTCTAAAGTTGGTTGGCTTCCTTGTAGTTTGTCCTTGTATGTTTCTTGTTCCCTCGTTTTGTGGGTCGTTTTCCTTGCTCTGGTATATCTTCAGGGTGTGTGTTGAGAGTCTCCTATTTCCCCTTCCTCCCCAGATTCATCTGAGTCTTGTTCTTCATCCTCAAGAGTAGATTCAGGTTTTTTAGCGCTTCTCTCGTCATATCCCCACTCCTTAGGGATGGGGGGTTGCTTTGTTATGAAAATATCTTCGAATCCCCCTCTTGAGCCTCCTCTTGTGTTGATCCCAAGGCTACAAAGCTGTTTTCTTGTTCCTTTAAATTTTATTTTGTAGTGGTTGAGCTCCCTGGGTTTGTTTGTTGTGCTTTCCCTTCCCCCCCTCCCTGAGTTGTTGCTCCTGTTTTTGAATTATTTATGGGCTTCTTGATTTCTTTCCATCCTTCCTCATTCTCTTTTTCAGAGGTTACTTTTTTTGGACAGCTCTTGGTAAAATGCCCGTACTCATGGCACCCTCTGCATTTAAATGGCAGTTGTTTGTAGTCCAGTTTCTGCACGTGTGCCCAATTTCCAACTGTGAGTTTGATCTCCTCAGGTAACCCTACTTCCAAATCCACTTCCACACAAATTCGTGCACAGTCGTATTTCTCCTTTGTATTTGCTCGATCTATGAGTTTTCCTAAGGTATTCCCTATAAAATGCAACGATTCCCAGTTCCAACAGTGTACTGGTAAGTTCGGTAGCCTCACCCAAACTGGAACAGCTGTTGGGACGTCCTCCGAAGGATCAAAATCTGGAGCCCATCTGTTGAGATATAGACCTTGTGGCCCCATAAAATAGGGCCCATTTCTAAATATCAAATCCTTGTCTTCTTTTGAAATAAAATCGAACAGGAAAAAAACTCGGCCCAGAAAATATGAAGTAACACTGTTTGAGATAAGTGGTATCAATTTTTATGAACCCATTCCTCGGTTGATTTAGGAGAGGGCCACAATCTAGTAAACTGCTCTACCAGTGCTCTTTCTGCGAGGGAAAGCGTGACTTTCATTGGTCCTTCTGGGGGGAGGGCAACTGCCAGTATTTCATCCATTCTCTTGATGAATTTTGAGAGGTCTTGCTTCTTCCTTTTTGGTTGGGAGGCTACTAATATCTTGAACACTTCAACTTCAGGCTAAAGCGAAGGTGATAGAGAGGTAGCTCCCTTATCCTCCATTTCTTCTTCTGATCCCGATTTCTCAAACAACGATCCGATCTCCTTCTCTGCGATCGAAGTCACTCCATCCTTTCACAAAATCCTTCCTAGATCCACCTCTGCTGCCAGGCTCGAATCACCTGCTGCGATGGACAGCTTCGATCAAGGGCTATCTGACCCGATCAACAGGTTCCTTTAGCAGTCCCGATCCGCGCATATGCTTAGGGATCCGAGGCATAGACAAGGCTGCATGCAGAATAGGGATAGGCTACAAGAAAAACACGGGTATCTACGTACAAAGCTGGGAAGGCTGCTTGCATAGGATGCCTCCAAAAAATTGGCTCGTCTACGTGCACTAAGGCTCGGCTGCATGCATCAGGCTTGGCTGCATGCATAAGGCTTGGCCAAAAAATCAAATCACTAATCCAATTACACCTCACATCTGTTACATGCTTCAGGGTGGGTCAATTCATGGTGGCCTCAAACTTCTCTAAACCCACATATATTCCTTATTTTGAAATAATGTGACCCAAATAGTGAATTTGTTCTTCATAAAAATCACATTTGCTTAGTTGTGCATACAACTTATGCTCTTGGCACCTATAGAACCATTCTCAAATGTTTCTCATGCTATCTTCAATCTTAGAATAGACAAGAATATCATCTAGAGAAACAAGCATCAAAGTACTTGCAGAAGACACTATTCATAAGCCACATGAATGCAGTTGGTGCATTGGTGAGACCAAATGGCACCACCACAAATTTTTAGTGCCAATTCCTTGTTCTAAAGGATATTTGATGAATGTCTTCTTCCTTAGTTGTAATTTGATGATAACCACACCTAAAATCAATCTTTTAAAAGACTATTGCTCCTCTCATTTGGTCAAATAAGTAATCAACCTTAGGTAATGGATACTTGTTATTCACTATACTTTTTCAATTGCTTGTAATCAATACATAGTCTAAGAATTCCATCTTTCTTTTTTAGAAATAAGATAAGTGCTTCTCATGAGATACACTTGGCCAAATGTAACCCTTCTTTAATAACTCTTGCAATTGTATTTTAAGCTCCATTAGCTTCAAGGGACTCATTTGATAAGGAGCCTTTCACATTGGTGCAGAGCCTAACACAAGATTAATTGAGAAGTCAATATCCCTCTCTGGAGGAAGTCCCAAAACTTCATTTGGGAATACATACCTAAAGTTTTGCAACACATATAATCTTCAAGCTTTGGACCTTTATCTGATGTTGATTCAAATATGTGGGTTGCATCTAATTGAGATAATTTTCTAAAACATTTCCTTAGTTGCAATGTTGAAATACCCTTAGTAGAAATTGTCTTTGGAACTTGTTATTGTCCTTGAGTTCCCAATTTCATCAATGCAATCAAAGGTCTTGTTGTACCAATCAAGCTTAACCTTATGTGCTTCCAACCAGTCCATGCAATGAGAACATCATACGAATTGTTAGATTCTAAGTCCCTAGAGAATCACAAAACCTTAGATAATCTTTGTGAGTTGTCATCCTTATCCTTGATGGGGTGGCATCCTTACCTATTGATGATCATGTACTATAGATTGATATCATTGGATGAATACATGGGTGAGAATGGATTAAGCCTTTTTTTCCAGTTCTTGTGTCACGTCTCTATTCTTTAACATGGTATGAGAGCCCCTTTAGATTAAAGGGCATGATAGCACCATGGTAGTTTACAATAGAAGGTTTGCATTCTAGAGTTGAGAAGTTCTACAAATAGGCAATGGTGTGAATGGAGATGAGGTCTCTAGGCCTTTCATCGCGAGAGCCAATGATTATGAGAATGAATCCCAACTACAAATCTACACTTATTTGGATGCACAATGAAAGGCCAAGAGATCTCTACACCCCTTAAATTAAGTAGTCAAATCGTTAAGCAAGGGGGGTTCCTTGTCCCATATACAAAGGGGTCTCATGCGCCAATTTGGCACCTGTTTAGGTCACGACCTTAAATTCGATTATATTATCTAATTTAAGGTCACAACCTAGCCAAGTGCCAAATTGACATATGAGATCTCCTTGTTTGTGGTACAACGGACCCCCTGCGAGAAACAACTTTCACAAATATACATAACCTTCCCCTCCAGATTTGAACCCACAACCTTAATATTTTTTAATAATCCACTAAACTATCACTTTGTTAAATTATTTTTAACTTGATTATTATTTAGTTCACAATCTCCTTTTAATTATTATTATTTTTTATTAGAATCCACTTCATTTAGTTATTTTAACTTGACTCTTATGTAGTTTGTTAACCAAAGGTAATCCTTTGGTCAAAATCTTTATTTTCAAGCAGAAAAAAAGCCCAGTACTTTTGTTATTTCTATTTGAAATAAAAAGGTACATAAGTATCTATGTTCAAATCTAGAGCAGTACTTATACAACCATCATAAAGTACCTCAAGTAGCAGATATAGTCCAAAAAACTAGTATTCAAACAGACCCCAAAAAAGCACAGTGTTGTCATTGCCGAATTCATACACAACCACATCTAGAACAGAGAAGTTATGTAATATCGTCAAAAAACCACTTAGAACCATTGTGTGAGAGGATGACTTCCTCCCATTCTTCCCAATATAGGACGCTCGCTTCACCATCAAGCGCCAGCTTGGATAAAGAGTCTACAACATCATTGTACTCCCTGTAGATGTGATTAATAGTGAGATCTTGGAACCACCCCATTAAGGCTTTTACTCTATCACTCCAATGTTTTAGTTTGATATATTTCATTTAATGGAGATCCTTAGCCCAATTAACGATGAAGAGAGAATCACCAAAGATCTTAAAAGTCTTCAATCCATACCACACCGCCACCTTGAGAATTCCCCACAGACCCAAGAGTTATGCTTTTGAATTAGTTCCATTACCTCCAAAAATATAGAACTTATAATTAAGATTTTCACCACATATAATATGGAAACTTGCACCACATTTTTTATTTGATGTTGCACCATCAAAACAACCATATGTTGTTCTAATATTCCCAAACTCGAAGTTTCAAAACAACCATATGTTGTTCTAATATTCCCAAAAGGGAAGTTTAGGAATATTAGAACAACATATGGTTGTTTTGATGATGCAGCATCAAATAAAAAATCTTTACTTCCACATGGGTCAAAATCTTTACTTCCACATTGTTATTAATAACCTTAAATAAAATAGATTTCTCTATTTATTAATTGTTTAATTAATGTTTGATAGGGAATTAGAAACATATACTTAAATTACACTTCATTCAACTTAAAACTTTACTTTTTATTGCAAACTTGCATACTTAAAGTGTTTCTTATCTTTAGATTGATAAGCTCTCACATAGTTTGTTAACCAAATGTGATTCTTTGGTCAAAGTCCCTATTGTCCACGTGAAACTTAAGAACGTTTTTAAACTATTAACAATGCACATAAATTACCTCACAAAGTCATTACTTCCATATTGTTATTCTATATAATTTATTTTTAAATAAATTTGTTTAATTAATGTTTGATAGGGAATTAGAACATTGCTTCTATATTGTTATTCTATATAATTTATTTTTAAATAATTTTGTTTAATTAATGTAAAATAAATTTGTTTAATTAATGTTTGATAGGGAATTAGAACATTGCTTCCATATTGTTATTCTATATAATTTATTTTTAAATAAATTTGTTTAATTAATGTTTGATAGGGAATTAGAAACATATGCTTAAATTACACGGATCCCTAAACTTGACTTTATATTATTATTATTTTTTAAAATAATTGTTTAATTAATGTAGACAGGGAATTAGAAACATATGCTTAAATTACACGTATCATTAAAGTTGACTTTATTTTGCAAAGCTTTATACCTTAAAGTGCTTATCTTTATATTGATAGGTTAGCATCTTCCTTTAAAGTGCCAATCCTTCCTTACTTGAATTGTAGCGTTTTTGTTACGCCCTACTCCATTGCATCATTTTAATTTATATTGTATTTTTAAGAGATATAAAATGAATTTGAGGGAAGGGAATAGTGAGAAATTTAGTATAATTACTTTATGATTAATAAATTATTATAGTATAGATTTTTTTTAAGTTAGTATTCATTGGGATTTGAACTTGTAACTTTGCAATATTATATTTTTAAGAGATATAAAATGAATTTGAGGGAAGGGAATATTGAGAAAACGAGTATAATAACTGTATGATTAATAAATTATTATAGTATATATTTTTTTTTAAAGTTAATATTCAATGGGATTTGAACTTATAACCTTAAGTTTACAAATTTTTATCTCATTTACTCATTACCAATTACTTTTTATTATTATATTTATAAATATTTTTGATTTATCTATACATTATAATATATTATAATTTATAAGTTTTTTTTATACACAAATTATTAGTTTTATTTATTTATTAATAAAGCTGCTATGTAATAGGATAAAAAATAATATAATAATCGAGTTTAAGTAATTTAAAGTAGAAATATAACATATAATCAAAATTAGTTTTATAATCCTCCGTTTTTAAAAAACTTCTACAATTTCTATTGGTATATATTCTATAGAATCGTCCCAAATTCGAGATGCATTTATAAAATATAAGAAATTACTTCTAACTAGATTGCCTACTACCTTTAGAGGACTCTGAAACTTTGATAATTTCCACATTTTCTTGTGAGTGTTGAATTATTTCTTCCTCTCTTGAGAAACCTTGGGCTTCTTCCATTGCGCTTTACTAGTCCATGAACGTAGTTACAAAGTTCTGACTTTCATTATTGGTTGTGATTTGAAGAGTTTCCACTACTTCATCTAGAATGATTATGTGTTGACATTGTGCCTCCATGGCTTCTGCTGTTGTGGCATTTGCATTCTTAATTCCTAAACCTGAGTTGTAAGGAAATGAATTATTGTCAATCCCCCAATGGTTTACCCAATGGCATTATTGTCAATCCCATTGGTTTACCAAGCCATGACATCTTTATACCAGCCTTTGGCCTATCTTGAGCGGTAGGTGATCTTGACTAGATTTTAAAACAATTTTAGGAAGCCTATGGTCTCCCATATTATTTATCCTCAAATACCTAAGTAACAACTATTTCAAAATATATACATATTTTATAATAAAACAAACTTTACCAATATAATCATCATTATATCAACTAAAACATATAAAAAAGAAATGCATCTGATATTTTTTTTTAATTAATAATATATTAAAGGAGGTCCACAGGGTGTAGAATAGACCGTGAATGGGTATACTATTAAGGCACTCCTTGTGTTAGGTCACCCATTCAGAACTCTGTGGGTACTAGCTTAATATATATATATATATCCATCGGAACAGGGTCAATACCTGATATTCCGGAGAATCAAGGTATTTTGAATTACAATCATTCGACTCCAAGGAGCAAGTGTCACCAAGCTAGATTTGAACCCGGGTGGGGAGGATAACAATATTCCTCCCAACCACCCGATCTACACTCAATTGACACACACACACACACACACACATATATATATATATATATATATAGGAGTAGTCTATTTATTCTACGTTTTCGACTTTATGGTGGGTTTCCATAGCTAATATATGTGATTTTTTTTTTTTTTAAAGATTTCCAACATAAATACCAATGAAAATTAGACATTAAATAAACTCAGAAAAAATTGAAAACATAGAAATACTTAGATTACACCCCTCTATATATATATATAAAAGAGGAGAAAAAAAAAAATATTTTTATATATAAACTTAATAAACTTTAATTTAATTAATCTTAATTTGTTATGTTTAAATATCGATATCTTAATTTTTTCATACATAAATTTAAAATTTAAGTAACTCTATATCTTTACGCCGTAAGGCGTTTCAACAAGTAGGAATTGACTCCCCGAAATTTGTTTTTATTGGTTTTCAGCCGTCCGATTTTTCGTCCGACGATTGGGACAGCCTGGGTTGTCCGATCTGCCAGCTCCCCATTCCCCATTGAGGCGGTGTGCTAAGGTACATGTTGCATTAAATTTGTTCAGCTAACTTCCTTCAATGCAACACAACTTGCAACTTCCTTTAATGCAGCACAACTTGCAGCCCTGCCTCACCTATCGCCCTGCGTCACCTTCCTTCCTCGAAGCCTCCTCTTGCCGCCCTGCTTAAACTGTGCATCGATGATTTGGTCGCAGTGTGCAAGAGGAGACAAATGTCACCTCCGGGAGTTCAACTTGCAACTTCCTTCAATGCAACACAATTTGCAGCCCTGCCTCACCTTCCTTCCTCGAAGCCTCCTCCTGCCGCCCTACTTAAACTATGCATCGATGAACTCATGGAATGGCTCCAACTATTGCCAGTGGTAGGGAGTATCCTGCAATAATCAAACCAGACATGTTGTGGGGCTTCTGCAATAATCAAACATCAAACCAGACGTGTCGTGGGGCTTCTGCTGCAAGCTCGGCGGGTCAATCCCTCCGTCTCTCGAAAATATCCACAATCTTCAAGAACTGGATCTGTCGAAGAATGGGCTTGCTGGATGCATCTCGATTACTTTTCCCTCCTCGATGGCCGGTCTCTGCAAGCTCACCACTGTGGATCTCCATGGCAACCTTCTCAGCGGCGCCATTCCTCCGTCTTTGGGAAGATTGTGTTCTTTGCTGTCATTGGATATGTCAAACAATAGGCTCATGGGTAGCCTACCTGATTCACTTGGTATGTTATCAAATCTCTCCGTTCTGTACCTCAATACAAAGAAACTCAGTGCTAGCATCCCTCCTTCCATATGGAAGATCACGTCTCTGGGATTTCTTCCTCTTCATGAAAATGAATTGAGCGAAGTCCTGCCATCTTCTATGGGAGGCCTGCTTAATCTGAAGCGCCTTTAGATAGCAAATAACATGATCGACGGACCCATTCCTGCTTCGTGGGGTAAGTTGTCGAGCCTCACAGGGTTCTACCTTGACCAAAACAGGCTATCGAACCTCACAGGGTTCTACCTTTCCAGCTTTCGTCTTCTGGGGTTAGGCAATAGCTCCCTGTTGTATCTCTATCATGTGAGGTGTTTTCGCCTGGCGAGTGTTGCATGCCAGTCCTCTGTCCTCTGTGTGTGTCTGAGGTGTGCACCTGTGTGTAGTTGCCAATTCTATGTGTTTTTTATTATTATTGTGACTCCTCGGAGGCCTGCATCTGTTCATCAATCAGTCTTAGTTGTCTTCCAGGCGTCCTCTCTAGTTGCATTTATGAGCAACGTGGATCTTCTCTGTCAGCATGGACGTTTTTTTATTTTTTTATTACTATTCATCTTCTCTGTGTGGGGCCAGGTGTTTATTCTTGCTTCATATTCTCTTCATAATGGCCACCTGCATGTTCTGACAACGGTGGTGGCATCTCCCTTGTAGAGCTGGTTTGCGTGAAGATTTTTCCCCAACTTCAAGTGTTGGACTGCTGCAAATCTTGACGTTATTATATTTTGCTTTAACAACTCCTTATTGCTTGCCTTGTGGGCATTATTATTTTTCTGCTCAAAGAACGTTGTTCCCTCCTCTGGTGTCCATCGTATCTTATTCTGCCAAAATTGCCCATGGATCGACACATACACCTACCGTCATCCCTTTTAGAGGCATGCCATTCAAATGGAGCAAACCATGATGAGAATAGAAATTTAATGGACCGCTTAATACTCTCTCAATCTCACCAGTTAACCGTGATTACAATTCCGCAATCCGCCTTTTACAACTCTTTGCAAAGCGTACAGAGTCGACTCAACTCTTTGGAGGATGACTTGGCCTAGAGTTAAATCTGTTAAGAATTCACATTAGACAGTAATTCATAAAATCAAACCTCTCTAGAATATAGAAGGAATATTGCAGTATGTGATATCTGAGTTGCACAAATACTATAAATTTTCATGTTATAATGGAAAAACATATTTCAATATATTTTTATATTTAAATATTTGCTGATATATGTCAACATTTTATGTTGTCTTTGTAGTAAACACCAATAGAAGCCCAGCAGTCTCAAGCATCCTGCCCCTGCAAACCACTCAGCCGACTTCTTACTTACAAAGCTAGGACCTGTACTTCCAACACCCCGAGACTCGAACCTTAGACAAAGAGATCCCCTTCAGTTGGTTCAAAATTTGTCATATCTTCACTCTGTGTGTTGATCATACAGATTCCTTGAACATGTTGTAGACAACATCATTTTGAGCTATGTATCACCTTAAATTTCGATCTCTTTGACCAATTTGTGGTGAATATGTAGTGGCAAGTGATCTTGCATGTTGCTCTCCACATTGCAAATTGAAGCATGCTGCTCTCCACGTTGCAAATTGTAGCATGCTGCTGACCACATTTCAGAATACTATTTTTTACTGCGGCCACACAGTCGATTAGATTGAACGGGACTCCAAATATTTTTCAAACCCAGTAGTTGTGTTCATATATTGCAATATACTATATATGCATTTATTCATTGCGCATGCAGTGTGTGCCATTAACAATTGTGGATGCCCAAACTACGTTAAAGACCTTCCACTACTATACAGAAAACCACTAAAAACCCAAACCTTACTCAAAATTGCTTGAGAGTGCAGTTAATAACCCGATTAGTTTGATGACATTTATTTTCATTTAGAAAGCATTGCAAATTAATACTCAAATTTATTTGGTATTTCTATTGAAAAAATAATTTCAATTAATTCCCCAACATTATATATTTCTATTGAAAAATTAACTTCAGATTCATATATTAATGTTCAATAGGTGGAACAACAAGGCACAAATGCAAATTAGAGATGTTAAATGACAAAAAGACTGAGGATATTTGTTTTTGAATAATTTCCACCATTAATCTATTTCCGTTGGCAATTTATCTGAGTTTAATTTCAGTTTTTTATATATTAATGTCCTGGAGGTGAAATAGTATATCACATATGCAAGTAAGATATATTAGATATATTAAATCTAACAAAATACTAGAATCTATTTGCTTTTTCACAGTTTCTACCTTTAGTCTATTTTTATTGAAAATTTACTTTATATAATTGTAAATTTATCATAAATTAAACTACAGATCAATAAATAATTTCAATATAATTGTAATTTTATTGTTTATAAATGTTAGTAAGTAAATTTAAAAACAAATAAATGATGGATATAAAGACTCGATTCTATATGTTTTTTCACAATTTCCCAACATTAAATCTATTTCTATTGAAAACTTAATTTAATTTAAATTTAATTTTTATTTATTAATATGCAGTCAGTGAAACAACATATCACAGCGCTAAATAGAGGTCAACAAAATGCAAATTGAGTAAAATAAAGAAAGCTTTATCTGAGAGAGCTGCAGCGCAGAAGCTTCAAGTTTGAATGAAACGAAATGCATTTCAACCACGTGATTCAAACTTGAGGCTCCTGAGCTGTATTTTCTCTACTAAAATTATTTTTGTCATGCTTCACGACATACTTTTAATGGTCATATCCGGTCTTTCTCGGCTTTCTTCGCATTTTGAAGTTAGGTATGCTATCTTTTATTATGTCAAAATGTAACATAATATCATCTTATTCCTTTGTAGGAAATCATATGTTGTTGAGTTAAAGTCCATATGTTTTCTTCGCTTTTTGAAATTAGAGAAATCATATGTTGTTGTTGAGTTAACGTCGATATTATTTTTTAATATGAAAAAACTTAGCTTAATATAAATATAAATCGTAACTCACATAACTATAATATCATAGTGGACTTCAATAATTATTCTAATTATTCTAGTTTATTCTAGGTTATGTACATTAAAAATATTATGTTTAACATATATTTTTAAAAGAACTAAAAAATTATAGAATAAGGAGTTTAGCTGTTATTAAATTTTATCATTATACTTTGCATGAGAGGCAGGTACTAAGCAACTGTGTTGTTTATTTTACTTATTAAATAGGAGAAAATTTACATGTTATACTATCTCCATATTCTCTTGGCCATCCTTGAACCCCAAAAAAATTAAAATTATACTATCTTCGTCTTCTCTTGTCCATCCTTGAACCCCCCAAAAAATTAAAAGTTTGCCAAGTGCATTTCAAGTGCTCGAGAAGTTACAACCACTTGAACCCCAAAAAATTAAAAGTCTGCCAAGTGCATTCCAGTGCTCGAGAAATTACAACCAGATATTTGGGGCTTTGGGCTTCGAATTTCCATTATTGTCCTATGTCCTGAATCCATTATATGCTCTTATAATCATGTGGATATAAATGTATTTTTCTCTATTTGTCATGCGCATGTTACTTTATATTACATGTTTGATAGTTTATGCAAAGGCAGTAGGGATACTGCTCGTTTACAACTTGTTCCATGTTCTGGAATATTTTCAGTTTTTACAGTTTATGATATTGTGATTGGATTAAATTTAACAAATAAATATGTTTTATGTTTTGATATTAGATTGAATGACTCTAACTCAACACTCTTGCTTAGTATTGCACACCCTCTTTCTAGGTTGATAACAATTTTGTTTGTGCCCTTGACGACAAATATAGGATGGGACAAAGTGATTTGATAAGGATGGTGTTAGACTTGCTACCCTTACCATTTTGTAGGTTATACCATGTTCTCTTCCTTCTACCAAAACTAGATGAACTACCAAAACTAACCCTAAGATTAATTTTTGAATTTTTTTTATATGTCTTTGTTTTTAGATTAACATGTGTAAAATTATGTTGTTAAAAAATAAATATGGTCTATATTTCATTTATTATTTTTTTGGGTTAAAAGTGGTTATATTTACACAGATAGGTGTTTATATCTTAGAATTTGGGATGGACTAAGGCCTAAGAGATTGCATGAGGATGAGACAAGTGTACTGCCCATATTGATGAGGATGAGACAAGTGTACTGTCCATATTGATTTTATGGCAGTTGTTCCAAATTTGAAATAAACAATTTAAATAAATAATATTATCAAAAGGTGATGCATACATAATGGGCACTCCATTCATGGCATACAACAGGTTTGAAATAAACAATTTAAATAAATAATATTATCAAAAGGTGATGCATACATAATGGGCACTCCATTCATGGCATACAACAGGTGACTACAATTATGCATGAAGAACTATGTATGGAAAACCATTCACAAGTTAAACTCTTGCAATACAACGTTCTTTTATTGCACCCCAAGTTGCAATTGCTAATTAATAATAAATTCTAAAAATATTAAACTTTAGTTGAGTGGTTTACCTTCCACTCAGTACCTCTCATTTCACCATCGGAATTGAGAACGACATGTAATTGAGCCACTCCGACAAAGAGAAAAAAATAGGGCGTTTCTGTTAAAAAAGCTAATCATATTTTATGAGTGTGGAACCGGCGATTCGCGAATGGGTTTATTTTCTTTAAAAAAACACCTTTGACTTTAATTTTGATTCCTGCTTTGAAGTTTTCCATTGCAATCTCCGCCATTACAACGGAAAAAAGCCACTTGAATTTTCGTTGTTGGAGGATCTATGGCGGCCATCTCTCTGTTCATGGATTCTTTTCGAGTTATAGCAGACTCCATGGGCGACTTTCGCCAGCAATTCTTTAAATCACTACAATTTTTCTAGTTGTTTCAGTTTGAAAATGTGAGTATATCATTTTTTGCAAGCCTTGTCATTGTGTTTTTGCATACATTCCAAGTTTATATAACAACTTCTGGGTGTTTTTGTATGGATTGCCATTTCTATACATTTGCTTGGACCGAAATAGACATTCAGATTTTACATTGTGGACTAACACATGCATAACTGAATTTAAGAAAAAAAGGCCCTAATACTGTTGCCATCAGTGGGATTGAATCAGAGCCTAGGCTAGATACTCACTGTGGCGAAATGGAATGGATTATGTCAGATATGGGATTTTATTGGTGGGTAGAGGAAATAAAACTATATGGCTTAGTATTGAGTCAATATATTCTCTGTCATGCATAGGTTCAATCAAAACATCAAAACCATAGTTGAAAATACAAGTGCTTGATTTAATGAGACTTAGGTCGCAACTCAAAGTTATAATGATGGTAAATTATTGCATTTGGTGTGATTGTTTAGTGTTTCTAAACAATCAGTCATAGCCGTAGGGAAGGTCCGCCCACTTCAGGAGGTGCAGTTGGAGCCAGGTGCCAGTGCTGGGTGACTTTGGTCGAACAATTACCCCCGTTATGGCATCTTAATTGAAAGTAAGTTTGATCCTTTCTGAGCAGTTGACCTTTCATGGCTTGCTGAGTCTATGCAAGTGGAGAGTTGGTAATTCTCCCTTTGCAACAATGAAGCATCATTTACAAAGAAAAGGAAAAAAAATCAGTCAGAGCATGATTGGCTGCGTGAGTAAAATGTTGCATAACACCTTGTGTGTGCTCCAGTGCTAGTTGATTTTATTTTTGACAGGCCCTATAAGATTCTATCTTTTACAAGTTTGTGTTTGTCACTATTCCAATACACACTTGTTTTGATTTTTGCTTTTAAGCTGTCGAAGCTCAAGGCTTTCACATAACTCCATGCTTATTAAGCAGTCACATTCTCACTCTGGCTTGGGAGTTCTGCATCGGGTGCTTATAAATTTTCAATCATCATGGTTTTTCTACTTACAATTTTGCTCACAACAGTCCCTGTGACCTGGGGCACACTCCAAATCACCATCCACATAAGGATCCAACAAAAGCTGCTTTAAATAGGGGGAACCTATACTGGCTTGCTAGTTGAGTGTCGGGACCCTTTTTTCATAAATATTGTAAATTAATTGAGTCAAATGCACTCGAGCTATTCGCCTGCAGCAGAGCAAACTTTTTACAAGATACTATTTAGGTCTCAATCCCATTCTTAGACCGCTCAACATGATGGGGAACAGGATCTATAGTCCGTTAGAGCTGATCTTTCTGCAATTCACTTTTCCTCTGTGGAGCACCAATTTTTGCAATTTGTAAACTGTGTTTTGCACTTCCACGGGTGTTGCAGTTCTTACTTCTTATCAATGTTATCTTTAAACAGGGAAGGTTTTTCAATAGTACCATTGATTTCCAACCCACTGTGGATGCTGACAGGAATCAGAGTCAGAAGAGTTTGAGAGTTAGCAGAGACCAAGATTTCTTATATAAACTGCAGAAAAGTAAATGGCCGAAACTAAGTTCATGTCTTATCAAATTAAAACTCACATACAACTCAGCATGAGAACAGAATATTTACAAGTGAATTGAAAGGAGGGATGGATGTTCCCGAAGATGGTTGTGGATATCTTTCCATAAATGATGCGACTGTTGAACTTTAACTAAATTGATATTGAAACTTGAATGATGCTCAATTTTACCATCATTTGAGAATCCAGACATTCCATTAATTTGTAATGGGTGCAGAACTTTGTGTCCTGACGTACAGTTTAGTTACAGATTAAATTCAAAGAACCTGAAGAAAAGAATTGAAAGATTGTCATAAAGATGAATAAAAGATTAAGTCCAGTTTATCATTAGTTAAACCTAGACTAGCATATTCCGTGCCCAAATATAAGATAGAGAAAAATAAGGCTTGTACAGAAGTAGCTAGTATTGCCACCTAATGAATGATTGCTCCTATCATTGGTAGCAGATGGTATTTGATGGAAGTGTTGATCTACTTCCACTAATGCCCTTGATTGAAAATACTATTTGCTGCTGACTATGAAATTTTTTTAAATAATCAAACACCCATACACATATACATTTCTGTGTGCAGTAATAGTCGGCATCAAAATCAAAATTATGTTCCCAGCTGAGGCAAAGCAGGACAAACTAGCTATCAACTTCAAAGATATAATAGGTATGAATATTATGAACCTTGAATGAGGTGTGGCTGTAGTGATTGTTACTGAAGGGTTTTTAACTTTTCAGGGTCATATATGGCCTAGTGGTGAGCTGACCTTGTGAGTCAAGTTCACGAGACAACTGGGATTCATGTGCGAAATTGATTTATTGGCACTGAAAAACCTTACGCTATTAAAATTCTTGGCCTCATTTTTTGATCCTCATCATCCATCTAGCCAGAGCAGTGTCCTTGGGAGGTGAGGAAGTTATCGTGAGCTTAATCATGATCTCAGAATCTCCAATCACGATGATCTTATCTCGTCCAAGCGAACACGCTTGTAGGAAACCTTGATAAAGAGCCACTGCTCCTGCCTAGTTGTTTGTGGTCTTGCTCAATCCTCATTCAACGTACATTTCTTCTTGTACTTTGAGATCATAGATGACCCCCCCTGCACCTGCCACCCCTATTAAAATTTATATGTTATGTCAAACTAATGTCACGATAATATGAAATATAAGAAAAACAAATTTTGTTGACGATGATGACAATGGTTAACGTCCACTGAGACCAACTTTGGTTTATCGGACCTTAAGAGGAAAAAAATGAATTATTTGGATTACTGTAAAATTTTATTCCTATGTTCAGAAAGCCTAGAAAGAAGCGTTCCCAGGTCACCGTAGTTTTGACATGTTAGAAGGTTAGGGAGGTTTGTATTGTAGCAAATATTATGAAACTGTGATTTAATGTGGGTGTATGTAAGGCACTCCAAGAGAAAGTGACTTTCATTCTCAATGCTCATAGTCTCATAGAGATGGCAAATATTTTCCACCCATGGTGTTTTAGGAATTGTCCAACATCTTGTTTCACTACGAAGGCCATGGGAGTTCGTTCTTATCTTGGCTATATTAGTTGTCTTCTTCGAAATAGTTAAAACAAAGAGATACTTTTGATCTTCTAGACTAGGGTTAATGACCTCCTTATAGTATATTAATTTTCTTTTAACCTCTAATTATTTCTCGCCCCACTTTTTTTCTTTAAACCTAGATGTAATATTTTTTTTAATGTTAAGAGCAAAGAAATGAATTATTTGGATTGCTATCAAATTTTATTCCTATGTTCAGAAAGCTTAAAAAGAAGCGTTCCTAGGTCACTGTAGTTTTGACATGTTAGAAGGTTATTAGAGGTTTGTATTGTAGCAAAAATTACGAAATTTGGATCTAATGTAGGTGTATGCAAGGCACTCTAAGAGAAAGTGACTTTCATCCTCAATGCTCATTGCCTCATAGAGATGGCAAATCCTTTCCACCCACAGTGTTTTAGGAATTGTCCAACGTCTTGTTTCACTATGAAGCTCATGAGAGTTCATTCTTATCTTGGCTATATTAGTTTTTTCCTTCGAAATATTAAAATAGAGAGATACTTTTGATCTTCTAGATTATGGTTAATGACCTCCTTATTGTATATTAATTTTGTTTTAACCTCTAATTATTTCTCGCCCCACTCTTTTTCTTTAAACCTAGATGTAATACTATTTTTAATGTTATTGATATTTTGCAAAGTGGCATTATTGTCAATCCCCCAATGGTTTACCAAGTCATGACGTCTTTATACCAGCCTTAGGCCTATCTTGAACCGTAGGTGATCTTGACTAGATTTTAAAACAATTTTAGGAAGCCTATGGTCTCTCATATTATTTATCCTCAAATACCTAAGTAACAACTATTTAAAAATATATACATATTTTATAATAAAACAAACTTTACCAATATAATCATCATTATATCAACTAAAACATATAAAAAAGAAATGCATCTGATATTTTTTTTAATTAATAATATATTAAAGGAGGTCCACAGGGTGTAGAATAGACCGCGAATGGGTATACTATTAAGACACTCCTTGTGTTAGGTCACCCATTTAGAACTCTGTGGGTACTAGCTTAATATATATATATATATATCCATCGGAACAGGGTCAATACGTGATATTCCGGAGAATCAAGGTATTTTGAATTACAATCATTTGACTCCAAGGAGCAAGTGTCACCAAGCTAGATTTGAACCCGGGTGGGGAGGATAACAATATTCCTCCCAACCACCCGATCTACACTCAATTGACATACATACATACATACATATATATAGAAGTAGTCTATTTATTTTACGTTTTCGACTTTATGGTGGGTTTCCATAGCTAATATATGTGATTCTATTTTTTTTTTAAAGATTTCCAACATAAATACCAATGAAAATTAAACATTAAATAAACTCAGAAAAAATTGAAAACATAGAAATACTTAGATTACACCCCTCTATATATATATATAAAAGAGGAGAAAAAATAAATATATTTGTATATATAAACTTAATAAATTTAATTTAATTAATCTTAATTTGTTATGTTTAAATATCGATATCTTAATTTTTTCATACATAAATTTAAAATTTAAGTAACTCTATATCTTTAATAATAAATTCTAAAAATATTAAACTTTAGTTGAGTGGTTTACCTTCCACCCAGTACCTCTCATCTCACCATCGGAATTGAGAACGACATGTAATTGAGCCACTCCGACAAAGAGAAAAAAATAGGGCGTTTCTGTTAAAAAAGCTAATCATATTTTATGAGTATGGAACCGGCGATTCGCGAATGGGTTTTTTTTTCTTTAAAAAAACATCTTTGACTTTAATTTTGTTTCCTGCTTTGAAGTTTCCATTGCAATCTCCGCCATTACAACGAAAAAAAGCCACTTGAATTTTCGTTGTTGGAGGATCTATGGCGGCCATCTCTCTGTTCATGGATTTGCTCGAGTTATAGCAGACTCCATGGGCGACTTTCGCCAGCAATTCTTTAAATCACTGCAATTTTTCTAGTTGTTTCAGTTTGAAAATGTGAGTATATCATTTTTTGCAAGCCTTGTCATTGTGTTTTTGCATACATTCCAAGTTTATATAACAACTTCTGGGTGTTTTCGAAATTTAGTGTTTTTGTATGGATTGCCATTTAGACATTCAGATTTTACATTGTGGACTAACACATGCATAACTGAATTTAAGAAAAAAAGGCCCTAATACTGTTGCCATCAGTGGGATTGAATCAGAGCCTAGGCTAGATACTCACTGTGGCGAAATGGAATGGATTATGTCAGATATGGGATTTTATTGGTGGGTAGAGGAAATAAAACTATATGGCTTAGTATTGAGTCAATATATTCTCTGTCATGCATAGGTTCAATCAAAACATCAAAACCATAGTTGAAAATACAAGTGCTTGATTTAATGAGACTTAGGTCGCAACTCAAAGTTATAATGATGGTAAATTATTGCATTTGGTGTGATTGTTTAGTGTTTCTAAACAATCAGTCATAGCCGTAGGGAAGGTCCGCCCACTTCAGGAGGTGCAGTTGGAGCCAGGTGCCAGTGCTGGGTGACTTTGGTCGAACAATTACCCCCGTTATGGCATCTTAATTGAAAGTAAGTTTGATCCTTTCTGAGCAGTTGACCTTTCATGGCTTGCTGAGTCTATGCAAGTGGAGAGTTGGTAATTCTCCCTTTGCAACAATGAAGCATCATTTACAAAGAAAAGGAAAAAAAATCAGTCAGAGCATGATTGGCTGCGTGAGTAAAATGTTGCATAACACCTTGTGTGTGCTCCAGTGCTAGTTGATTTTCTTTTTGACAGGCCCTATTAGATTCTATCTTTTACAAGTTTGTGTTTGTCACTATTCCAATACACACTTGTTTTGATTTTGCTTTTAAGCTGTCGAAGCTCAAGGCTTTCACATAACTCCATGCTTATTAAGCAGTCACATTCTCACTCTGGCTTGGGAGTTCTGCATCGGGTGCTTATAAATTTTCAATCATCATGGTTTTTCTACGTACAATTTTGCTCACAGCAGTCCCTGTGACCTGGGGCACACACCAAATCACCATCCACATAAGGATCCAACAAAAGCTGCTTTAAATAGGGGGAACCTATACTGGCTTGCTAGTTGAGTGTCGGGACCCTTTTTTCATAAATATTGTAAATTAATTGAGTCAAATGCACTCGAGCTATTCGCCTGCAGCAGAGCAAAAATTTTACAAGATACTATTTAGGTCTCAATCCCATTCTTAGACCGCTCAACATGATGGGGAACAGGATCTATAGTCCGTTAGAGCTGATCTTTCTGCAATTCACTTTTCCTCCGTGGAGCACCAATTTTTGCAATTTGTAAACTGTGTTTTGCAGTTCCACGGGTGTTGCAGTTCTTACTTCTTATCAATGTTATCTTTAAACAGGGAAGGTTTTTCAATAGTACCATTGATTTCCAACCCACTGTGGATGCTGACAGGAGTCAGAGTCAGAAGAGTTTGAGAGTTAGCCGAGACCAAGATTTCTTATATAAACTGCAGAAAAGTAAATGGCCGAAACTAAGTTCATGTCTTATCAAATTAAAACTCACATACAACTCAGCATGAGAACAGAATATTTACAACTGAACTGAAAGGAGGGATGGATGTCCCCGAAGATGGTTGTGGATATCTTTCCATAAATGATGCGACTGTTGAACTTTAACTAAATTGATATTGAAACTTGAATGATGCTCAATTTTACCATCATTTGAGAATCCAGACATTCCATTAATTTGTAATGGGTGCAGAACTTTGTGTCCTGATGTACAGTTTACTTACAGATTAAATTCAAAGAACCTGAAGAAAAGAATTGAAAGATTGTCATAAAGATGAATAAAAGATTAAGTCCAGTTTATCATTAGTTAAACCTAGACTAGCATATTCCATGCCCAAATATAAGATAGAGAAAAATAAGGCTTGTACAGAAGTAGCTAGTATTGCCACCTAATGAATGATTCCTCCTATCATTGGTAGCAGATGGTATTTGATGGAAGTGTTGATCTACTTCCATTAATGCCCTTGATTAAAAATACTATTTGCTGCTGACTAAGAAATTTTTTTAAATAATCACACACCCATACACATATACATTTCTGTGTGCAGAAATCTTCGGCATCAAAATCAAAATTATGTTCCCAGCTGAGGCAAAGCAGGACAAACTAGCTATCAACTTCAAAGATATAATAGGTATGAATATTATGAACCTTGAATGAGGTGTGGCTGTAGTGATTGTTACTGAAGGGTTTTTAACTTTTTAGGGCCATATATGGCCTAGTGGTGAGCTGACCTTGTGAGTCAAGTCCACGAGACAACTGGGATTCCTGTGCGAAATTGATTTACTGGCACTGAAAGTGCTTGTTCCCGGCATGTGTGGAGCTAAAGGTGTGAGTACCTATACAAGTACAACAATAAATGGAGATAACAGAGAATCAAGATGCTGTATAATACAGTTTTGTTACAGCATTGAAAACCTATACATGCATGCTATGATAGCTTGGAAACTCGAGTTCTTCCTTCATGCTGTATGGAAGATTCTCTAAACTTCGTTACTGCCTACAATGGCTCTAAGGCCACCTAATTTATATAGATTAGATTACATGGTAGTTACAAAATTACAATAATGGCTCGAACAAAGCAATTAGGTTTCCATGTATTCACCCAATTCTGTTTGCTGGTGTCATTTCAAAATTCAGCTACCTTCTCACTAAGTTGCATTGGAGGTGTTGCTGCCTTTGTGTTGTTGTGGAGTATTGGTTCTGTGCCATGTGTTGTGATTCTTTTTCCACTGCAAATTTGAGTTGCAGGTCGAAGATCTCTGCAATGATAGGTTGTGGGTTTATGGGGCTCACAACAGTGAGTTGAGGGCCTTTCTTGGACAACCTGTTGTTGTTTACAAGATTACACAGTCTATTGTTACACACAGGATTGTAGGTCTTCATTTGCATGTGGTATTGCACAACTTCTTGTTTTGTATCTGTCTATTATGTGCTTCTATGTTGCTGTGTTTTTTCAATGTGAAGATCTTGGGTATTAGTTGGTCTTTGTAGCTTCATAGCTTGAATAGGTGTCTCCTTGGAGGGTAATAGTTTCCCTTGCTTCAAAGTGCTGTTCATAAAACTTCATCTTCGCGTATTCTAAAGTATACCATCTTGCCTGATATCGATGTCGTCTTGCCTTGGTCATTAAAAAAATGGGATTGTTGCTACGTGGTTGTGCTTCATATGAGTGGCCACGATTTGGTCAGAGTTAAGTGGTGCACTATACCTTGGATCCAGATCAACTTGTTGTTTTGGAAAGTTATTTGGTTGCTCCAATAGAGGTGTGATGTAAGGCTTGGACAACTTAGCATAGAAAACGAGATGAATGCTGGGCTATGAAGGAATGCATAGTAGGAATGAAATGTTCCCTGTAAGGGATGATATATGGACCAGATTTTAGTGTGGGTCTAGGACTCGGGAGTCTCTCCTTTTGTATGCGCAGCTACACTTGATCACCAACCTTGAATCTGTGAAGGACCCAATGTTGATCATGGTGCTGCTTGTACTTCTTTTTGGTTCTATAAAGGATTTTCAATTTTGTCAACCTGTTAATTAACTCAATATTTGTTTATTGAACTTTGCCTCCTTGTCTTGCTCCTCGAGTTCTTGTGGCATTGATGAAGTTTTCAGAATAATGTTTGCAATTCCAAGAGAAACAATAGTCAGAAGCCAAGGTCGATTTTAAAAGGATTGTGTCTGTTGGAGTTGTGTAGTCTGATTGTAGATATGTTGGATGAATCGCATGCTCTTGTCCCATGTGCAAGGGTGGCAACGATTATGCATACATAGAAGCTGTACCACAGGCTGATTCATAATTCCATTTGCTTTTTGTTTTTGGTTGAAACACAATGGAATATTGAAGTTTGGTATCCAACATAGTCCAAAGGGTCGGCTCCATCCCAGCAGCTGGTTGACTACATCCAGATCACAGCAGCAGAATCCCCACTCTCAGCGGTGGCACACTACGCATTATAGCTCTTCTTCCAGTTCTTCTCTGAGACAGATTTCTATTTTGAGATTCCTTCATTCGGCTTCGGATTTTAGGAGATAGGCCCAGTGCTTCCAATGATTCCAGTGTTTGCAGTGTGCCATGACATATTCACCATTTTTGTATCACAGATCCCAAATTCACTCCCCTTGTACATTTTTCTTATGTATCAGCTCTCTTTGTACTTATCTCTTCTGGGTGGGCTCTCCATCTTTGGAGTTAGCTCTTTTTGGCTTTAGGATAGAGCTTCACATCTTGCTTTATATAGGAGCCACCTTAGCGCTCCCACTTTGTAGTGACATCCTGGTACCACTCTGTCCGATTGACCTACTATTGTGGTCATTTGTTGGACATTAATAAAATTATTTTATCTTATATTATCTGGCTTCCTTGTGTACATATTCTCTTTGTTGATGTGTCATTTCAACTACCTTCCTATGCAATTTGGGCAACATACCAAGGGAAAATATTCTATCCTAGGAGTGGGAGGATGTGATGGGGACATTTGCCAAAATTCCCAATTTGGGGTGGATTGGGGGAACTCGTGGATATCCTTGTGATAGGAGGTCATCTTGAAGATGTCTCCTCAAATTGGAGATGTTAGGTCATCCCTCATCCCTTGATCCCCATATGGGATGCCCAACTGTCCCTTATAACACAATAAAAAAGAAAATCAATCTTAAATAATTTCTTTTCTTCTCATCTAAAGGCTTTTAAGTAGCATGCCCTTTTCAAAACCCTTCACCTTTTAAGTTGCATGCGCTTTTCAGTGCCCTTAAACCATCAATCCATGAAACTTTTCAAGTAAAGACTTTAAAGGGCAAAATCAAATTAGAATTTTGAGCAATAAAAACATTTTAAGCTTGGAATGTTGGAAGGATTCATTCTATGCCACTTAGGATGAGGAAACAAGGATGTGGCTTCGGAACAATACAAGTAATAAAAAGTGACACTATTGTGCTCCTAACACAACATAACACACATGACATAAAATATGACCACTTCATTAGGTCATGTTGGTCCTTAGAACTTATTTTAACCGCACAAGTGAATATTCATGGGCTATTAAGGTCACTTCATTTGGTCAACCATTTGTTAGGTGCCCACTAGTTTATTTTATGCCTTTGTTATAATATTGTGTATGTAGGCCCATCAACCATGATCTCAGTTTAGGGTTTTAGCATTTATGTTAGGATATTTAGACCAATGTTGTCAGACTCGGACTCGGCAAAGACTCGACTGGGTTGGGACTCGATCGACTTGGCGACTTGGATAAGACTCGACCAATAGAAAAAAAATTCAAAATATAGTAAATTTTGTGCACAAAAAATATACTAATGACATTTATAATCCATATAAGTTATAAAATGGAAACCACATTCTATGCAGAAATCCATTAGATCATCTCATAAAAATGATAATACAACATTTGACACTCCATATTTGTATTCAAAATAGTGATTGAAAGATGATTCCTTTTAAATTCACAAATAGTACCAAGTTCAATTACTTAACAAAAAACATAATTTATATAGCACGGGAACCGCTCTCGGCTTTTAGGAAACTCGTTCCTGAAGTTCCGACGTTCCAGGGAACTTGGGAACTTGTAGGAAACTTTCCCAATCCAGCGGGAACCGTTCCGGATGGTTGGGAACTTATTGGGAACTTTTACCCTCTAAAATCGGGAACTTGGGGACTTTTTCTTACGCGTTTCCTTCACTGGGAGCTTCCACGTATTCATGATCTCCATGTAGTTTGTTAACGCCATTCTTGTTTCCTCGCGACCATACTTTTACATGGTTGATTTAGAATTTTTTCTCTAGAAAACTAAGTTGTAGTAAAAGTCTATTTCGTGCTACCTTGTCGAGTTGGTGCACTGATCTCTGTCTACCGCCCGTGCTAGAGTATTCACTTGTCCTTACACTGAATTGTAGTTACCGCTAATCAATAATAAATGTAAATCTATTTTGACATTTTATATATTAAATAAAAGAAAGTAAATTTATATATTTTACTATTTACTTTATGAATAAAAAAACTTTTAAATAATTGGAAATAGTTTTAAATCTTACTTTAAAACTAAATTCATATATTACATTTAAAATTTCAAATAAAAATTATCTTGATTTTTATTTTATAATAATTTAAACTTGATTATTTATACACCTTTGCAAATACGCTAGCACATGATGTCTTGTAAACATATAATATGCTAATACATTTTAATCATAGTTGACATAAAACTGAAAACTTACCCTATACATATAGCCACAAATATAGGGACTATAACTTCTAAAAGTTTCCACTTTAGAAAGAGTCTACCTTATATAATAAAGGAATAAGCTAAGTCATCTGGTTCTCATGTTTTTTTAATTATTTTATTTTTATATATTTTAATATATATTATTGTCGTTCCCAACCTGCTGTTTCCTGCAAATTTGGGGGAAACTTCTAGACGTATCGGATACTCGTACCCACGTTCCCTACGTTCCATCGTTCCGGAAACTTGTGCAACATATATATATATATATATATATATATATATATATGGAAAATAACAATCATTCAAGAAGAATGATCATAAACTGTCCTAGAAGGACTTACATTCATTGCTTTCCACAAAAAAGCTCGAATCTTTATACATTCATACAACTTCAAAATTTCAAAATTCAACTTCAAGTGTAACTGCTTTGTGAGTTCTCATCATTTGGAGCCAATTCAAATATTACCTATCAGGATATACTACAAAATTTAGTCCACAGCCGTCGCTGTCTTATCTTTCAAAATCAGCAGATAAGCATTAATTGTGTTGCCTCTAATATTATTGCGTCTAGGTCGTTGGATCCTAAATGGAAGAGGACCAAGAGTTCTGTACCTCCTCCATCAACGCTCCTGGAGCCAAAAGCAGAGCATTTTTGGATAACAAATCTGCCTCTTCGTTCAACTCTCGATACACATGATTAAAAGAGATGGAGTAAAAAAATCCAATTTGTCTCTTGATTAACATTAGTATAGACTATAAACGGGGAGCTTTTATTTGGATTTTGTTGCTATCCCATTCAATGACCATCTTGGAATCGCCGAAGACCTATAAGTTGTGAATATTTTGAGCTAAGGCTGTATGGAGAAATGACCAGAGGGCTGACAGCTCCGCTTTGCTATTTGAACAATGACCTGGTCCATAACGGATGCTAATCTTCAAGTCCTCTGAGAGATAAATAACTCCTCCTGAGCCTCCTAAAGGAGGATCCATAACGGATGCTAATCTTCAAGTCCTCTCAGAGATAAATAACTCCTCCTGAGCCTCCTAAAGGAGGATCACCTTGGCTTGCTCCATCAAAGTAAGCCCATGGGATCCTCTTATCAAAGCTTGGATGTACAACCTCTTATCAAAGCTTGGATGTACAAGTAGACAAGACTTTTTTTGCTTCTCTTCACGTTAATGTTCCTTAGTCCACTACACAATTAAAGCTGAGGTAACTTCAAAAGGAATTCGACGATCTTGAAAAATTGTAGAGTTCCTTGCCCACCAGAGACCGTAAATGAAAAAAGAGGGAAATGCATCATAACAACGTACCAAGGAGTGCTTCCACCAGCTCTGACAACATTGTTCTATAGAAGTTTCCATATGGATATACGCTTTGCTTAGTTCCTTTGTTGAAGCGCTCCAGATTACCTTTGTATATGGACAAGATAGAAATAAGTGAGAAGTGGTTTCACAGCTCGATTGACACAACGCACACCAGTTAGGACCGGACCATCCTCGCTTAATCTCTATTCCTAGTTAATTAAGTGGTGGTTTAGTCTTAGAAAACTCATAAAACATGAAATAAAACAAGCATGTGAGAGTCGGGAACACTTTAAATATATCCCATCTTGGAATCGCCGAAGACTTGTAAGTTGTGAAGACCTGGATTTTGTTGCTATCCCATTCAATGACCATCTTGGAATTGCCGAAGACCTGTAAGTTGTGAATATTTCGAGCTAAGGCTGTATGGAGAACTGACCAGAGGGCTGACAGCTCCGCTTTGCTATTTGAACAATGACCTGGTCCATAACAGATGCTAATCTTCAAGTCCTCTGAGAGATAAATAACTCCTCCTGAGCCTCCTAAAGGAGGATCCATAACGGATGCTAATCTTCAAGTCCTCTCAGAGATAAATAACTCCTCCTGAGCCTCCTAAAGGAGGATCACCTTGGCTTGCTCCATCAAAGTAAGCCCATGGGATCCTCTTATCAAAGCTTGGATGTACAAGTAGACAAGACTTTTTTTGCTTCTTTTCACGTTAATGTTCCTTAGTCCACTACACAATTAAAGCTGAGGTAACTTCAAAAGGAATTCGACGATCTTGAAAAATTGTAGAGTTCCTTGTCCACCAGAGACCGTAAATGAAAAAAGAGGGAAATGCATCATAACAACGTACCAAGGAGTGCTTCCACTAGCTCTGACAACATTGTTCTATAGAAGGTTCCATATGGATATCCGCCTTGCTTAGTTCCTTTGTTGAAGCGCTCCAGACTGCCTTTGTATATGGACAAGATAGAAATAAGTGAGAAGTGGTTTCACAGCTCGATTGACACAACTCACACCAGCTAGGACCGGACCATCCTCGCTTAATCTCTATTCTTAGTTAATTAAGTGGTGGTTTAGTCTTAGAAAAATCATAAAACATGAAATAAAACAAACATGTGAGAGTCGGGAACACTTTAAATATATCTTAGCATGAATATGACCTCGCTGTAGCTAAAAATCAGGTCTGCAAATCTCAGAACAACGAGCATAAAACACATGGAAGGACCTCAAAACAATGGCTGGATGGCTGAAAATGGTTGATAAGATCAATAACTATTCTAGAGGGTTGATGGAGTCAATAAATGTATCATTTAACAAGAAATAAACCCCCCTAAATGGGTATGAAAGCTACAACCATATAACATTGCATAAAACCCTCCACATGCCAAACAAAACCGAAAGGAAATAGTGAAATATAAGTGACAAATGGTTTTAAGATATTTTTAGCAAAAGATTTGTGTTACTTACCTCTATTCCAAACAATAGATGAAGCGTTCTCTCATTTCCAATTGTTTCTGAGTAGATGCCAAACTTTTCTTGCTTGGGGCATGACAACTTTCCAACTCTCTCTCCCTGCCACACCAAATCGACTTGGTTAGTGAAGTCACAAATGCCAAATCAAATCTGAATAAAACAAGTGAAGAAAGCATGCAAATCCAAATGGGAAACTAGTGAGAAATAGAGGGTTAGAAGACAAATCGATTTCTCTATGTAGAGCGCCCCCCTTTGCTAGACAACAAGGGCGCACTTGGCACCTATGGCCCTCTTCAACCTGCACAAAATCTCTACTAAATCGTCCCAAAGCAAGATCGATTCAACATCTAACATAAATAGAGATCGACAAGAGACCATATTCATTTTCTCAATTCGGAAACAAGAGAACAAGAGTCACAAAAATTCTGGTTATTGTATTTCTGAAAATGGCCAAGAGTCCATACAATAGAGAGCTCAGAGTGAGGAAAATCCCTATTCTAAAATGATAGACGATTGAGATCAAGAGATGAGAGGAAAAGATCAATGACTGAGATCTTTTCTCTCATTTGCAATTTACAAAATAGCTGAAAATGACATATTGTTGGAGGGGGGCGAATTGCCCATGAGCTCAAGTACAATTAATTAAACAACAAGTGATAAGTGTGTTTCATCACTAGAGGCCACTAGGGGGTCCCCTTAGTCGTCCATTCCACTTTTTACATCATAAAATTTGTTAAAGTATAACTCTATATTTTCTAAGTGCGCCCCCTTGGAGGAGAGTGCACCCCACCATGAAGTGCCATGTCAAATGTTGAGTGGGTGATGCCGGAATGATGATGTGATGATCAAAATGTGTTTAGGAGTCCAAAATAAGACTACCCAAGTCATTTCTTCCCTTTTTCAGAATCTTGTTATCATACATTTTGATTCTTAGGAATTTTTTAAATACTTAAGGATACAAATAATTAATGTGTCATTAATTGAATCTCTGACTTTTTGTAATATATAAAATATAATATAATAAATAATAATAAATAAACATAAATAATAATATTGATAAATAATTATTAAATATGAAGGGACTACTTACAAAATGTCCTCTTTGGAGCCTTTTGTGATTTCTTGATTAGTGAAGGGGCTACTTACAAAATGCTCTCTTTGGATCCTTTTGTGATTCCTTGATTAGAGAGCAAGATAAGCTCTTGCATTTTGGAATGATCGACAATGTAGTTACATCTAACAAAGCTGTAGTGGTGCAAGAAATGATAAAGCCAAGAATCCAAAGAAGCAACACCCCTTTCAACAATAAACAAATCAAGGGTCCCAAAACCTCTTAATCAACTCCTCCTAATAGTGAATAAGGGAACCAAATCAAAAGGCAAGAAGGTTGAGAAACATTGTAATTTTTGTGGGAAAGATGGTCATTTAGAGTCTAAATGTTTCAAGAAGATGGAAGGCTTACATTAGAAGCAATGATGAAGAAGCATAACATCTATCTTGATTCTTCTTTTAACTCGTCTTCTCACAAATAAGCACTTTCTGCTTTTGGTTTTTCCTTCAATGCATCATCTATTTCTTCTAATGAGTGGCTTATTGATTCTTGAGCATCTTATCGTATGGATAAGGATAAAGCCATTTTTTCTACTCTTAATGAATGCAACACCAAACAAATATTTGTTGTTGATGATAGATCTCTTAGTGTTGTAGGGTCTAGAACAATACAACTAGATGATGGTCATGCCAATGATGTATTATGTGTTCCAAGTCTTTCTTGCAATCTTTTATCAGTGTTATAGATCACTCATTTAGGTGAAGGTAAAACAATAAATTTTTCACCTCATCAAGTTGTAATCAAGGATTTAAAGGATCCTAAGTATGTCCTAGCAATTGGAATTGTTGATGATATTACCATGTTGTACAAATTTGACAACTTTGGGTCATCATCTTTTCCATCAGTTTTAACTTTTTATTGTTCATAGAGACGATTTAAGCAAACTTTGGCATGAGTGATTTGGTCATCTAGATTGTAAAGTATCACTCATTGCAACAACTATGTAATCGTAATATGGTGACTAGTCTTCCTCACGTTTCTCGTAGAGATGGTGTTTGTGTTGTATGTGTTCTCAACAAGCATCATCGAGACAATTTTGACAAAAGTGCCTCTTGGTGCACCTCGACCCCTTTACAGGTCATTCATAGTGATTGATGTGGTTCGCTTCCTTCTACTTCTTTCTCTGGGTTCAAGTACTTCTTAACTTTCAATGATGGCATTGCCAAACACACTTGGGTTCATTTCTTAAAACTTAAGAGTAAATTTTTTGACATGTTTTTGGCTTACAAGGCCCTTGTAGAAAAACAATCTAGACATCAACTATAGATGTTAAGAACAAATAATGGTTCGAATATGTTGACAACAAATTTACAACTTACTGCACTACACATGGTATTCAAATGCAACATACTATTCCGTACACACCACAACAAAATGGCGTTGCTGAGAGAAAGAATCGCATATTAAAGGAAATGGTAGATTGTATGATTCAATCGAAGGGATTAAGTCCTCGTTTTTGGGCAAAAGCCATTAATTGTGCCGATTACATAGTTTATCACACTCCCACAAAGACTTTAAAAGCTATAACACCGGAAGAAACATGGAATAAAATTAAACTAGATGTAAGCCACTTTTGTGTGCTTGGTAGTGAAACATGGGCCCACATTCTTGATGAGAAAAATAAATCATTATAGCCGAAGAGTGAGAAGTGCATTTTTATTGGATATTCTAAAGATGTAAAAGGTTATAGATTTCTTCAGTTTCATTCCAATGTATTATTAATAGGAGAGATGTTAAATTTGATGAAAATCTTTCAGCCTGCGCCACAACTTCTTATATGGCTTTGTTCAACACGAGAAGTAGTTGGTGATCTTGCTCGTGATCCTTCAGGTCAACGTTGTACACGTTCACAGTTCCAGCGAGCCTCTTTTCTTTTGTCTCAACTTTTCTAGACTCATTATCCAAATATATTTGCAGAAGTTTCTAGACATCCATATTAGGATGCAACAATGAATGAAGAGTATTGTTCCTTAATGGGGAATGATGCTTGGGATCTTGTACGTCTTCCAAAAGGAAGAAAACTTGTTAGATGTAAATGGGTGTATAGAACTAACTACTAAGTATGCATTAGATGGAAGTGTTGGAAGACATAAGGCTCGATTAGTTTCCAAAGGGTTTTCTCAAGTTGAAGTGATTGGCTATAATAAAACATTTGCCCTCTCAACCAGAATGAATTCCATCAACGATCTAGCCTTTTCCACTTCATATAAATGGGAGTTCTATCAAATGGATGCCAAATTTGATTTGCATGGGATTTGTAAGAAAAAAATTACTTGGAACAATCTCTTTGCTATGTTCAGAATGGCTCTAGCCTAGTTTGTCACCTTAGGAAATCTCTCTATGGTCTTAAGCAAGCTCCTTGGGCTTGGTATGCTAAAATGGATAGCTTACTTCTTGAGATCGTTTTTTTTAGATGCCATTCTTACTCCAATGTCTATACCAAGAAAGTCGGTAACCATCTCATAATACTTGTTCTTTATGTTGATGACCTTATTCTCACTGGTAGTGACCCCAAACTTTTAACCCATGTGAAAAAAACCATCCCTAAGAAGAAATTTCAAATGATAGACTTAGGACATTTGCATTATTTTCTCGGTCTCCAAATCTTGCAAACCAAGGAAAGAGTTTTCCTTTCTCAGTCTAAGTATGCATGTGACCTTTGTCACTTTCACATGGAAGATTGTAGACCAGTCCCATCTCCTTTCTAGTTTGGAGTCAAACTTGTTGCCACCTGTACTACACTTGAAGCAGATGCCACTTTGTACTATCAGTTAGTTGGTATCCTTTTGTATTTGACTCATACCCATCTTAATATTTCTTTTGTTGTTGGTCTTGTTGCCTAGTATACGTAAATGCCCCATGAAAGCCATTGGAAAGCAACAAAAATGATACTTTGGTATATCCGGGGTATAGTTCAGTTTGGGATACAATACCGTTTAGGGTGGACTCCTTTATTGGTGGTTTCTTTGATTTCGATTGGGCTAGCAACCTTGATGATCAAAAGTCTACTACATGTTATGTTTTCAATCTTGGTTCCAGACCTATCACTTAGGCTTGTAAGAAACAACAAACTCTTGCTATTTCTTCAATAGAAGTAGAGTATTAGTCAAGAAGCCTTGTGGCTTCGATAGAGCTTTTCAGAATTTGGATTCCAACAACAACATTCTACAACACTTTGGTGTGACAATCAGAGTGCCATCAAGCTCACCAAAGATCTAGTTCAACATCAACGCAACAAACACATTGAAATACACATGCACTTCATCAGAAATCTTATTCGAGATTGCATTCTTGAAGTGATCGTTTGCCCTACAGATGATCATGTTGCAGACATTTTCACAAAGTCTCTTACAGAAGTGAAGTTTTCCAAACTTTGATCTATGTTAGGAGTTCAGGAAGTTGTCATTAAGGGGGGATTGGCTCTAATGCCCCCCTTCCTTCACCTATTGTGTCACCTTTGCAAATCCTTCAATCCTATCCCAAGTTGTCTAATGTGTGTTTCTTTAATATGCATTTGTACTTATGTAATGCAACAGTCATGATTTGTTTTAGATATAAAGTGATTTGACGATTCATCTTCTCCCCGATGCTAACAACTATATTGATTTGTGGCTTAACACTCGACTGGTCCATACTTTCTATTTAAAGAGTATGGAGGGTCATTTGCTAATGATCAATTGTGAGAAACTTATATGTAAAATATTTTTCTTTTGCTTTAAAATATTGCCTCAAGTGGTGCATTGGTTGGGGCCGTGGACTGTTTCTCTCTCTAAGGGTTTTAACCATGTAATACATTTGTGTGCCGATCTTTGATTTGTTTGTGTGAGCAGTTACTTAAGGTGTTCAAAATGTGTGGAAATACCCTGTTTTGTCGAACAATTTATAGGTATGTAGTTATCTCAAAAGAGATCACTGCGTCTTATCTTTTATATCTTGTGTATGTGGATTTTTATCTTCTCCTTTTGCAGTTGAGTGCTCCCATCAATCTGTCTGCGGTAAGCAGAGTGCTTCCCACCTATTTTGTGATCTTTCTTGGCTTACGCAATAAGTTGCTTTCATATTACAATAACTTTCTATTTTTGCGTAGTGATATTTGGGATACCATATATGTTATCTGCTGCAATGTGATATAAGCACTATTATTTTGGTTTGCAAAAATTCTGTTGCTCTGTTTGGAGCTTTACAAGTACTGTTATTTTGGTTTGCAAATATTCTGCTACTCTGTTTGGAGCTTTACAAGATTAGTGCTCATAAGAATGCAAACTCACCTGAAACTTCGAAACGGTTTTTGGTTTCTGAGACAGCACTTTGAGAAATGACACTTCGACAATTTGAGAGAACCCGGAAATGACCTCTCTCTCTCCATATATATATATATTATATATACAGCTATTCAAATAACTTAAATAACATAGCATTGAGAACATAAAAGACAATATGAGTACACAATCCAAATCTATCTTGATATATTAGAGTTCAAATATATCACAAATTCTCAGAATTTTTTGAAGTTACGAATGGGTCTACTACATGCTTGAAATTTAAAACACATGCCTCAATTAAGACCTATAGTAGAATACAACCCACTCACACCATGATGAAATAGAATAAAATGACTCAGGAGTCCGGACTGCTTTCACCCTAGCTGTGGGGAAGCATCCCCCTTCATGCGCCCACTCATGAAGCTTGCTGAGGAGGGAAGCATGCTCCTGGAATGATTCCTTGCTCTCCCGGAATGATTCCTATTGCTACTAGATCACAGGAGAAGAAATTAGAAATCACTTGTGGCAAGAGGCTTAAGAAAGCTTAGTAGATAGTAGAATTATTTTTCTTTTTCAGTTTAGATTCTAGAACTTAGAATTAGTTTCTTTATTATGCCCTATCTTGTAAACATTACATGACAATTGAAGTTTGAACTGTTGACTGCATATTACAACTCTATGGTCATGATGCCTTGTTATTTTTCACGGTTGATGTTATTTGTTACAGTTACTTGATGACAAATGCTATCTGTTGAACTTGAAACTTGAAGTTTGATGTTATGGTTGATATTTGATGAAAATGCTATAACTGCTAGATGGTTGATCTTATCTGTGTACTGAATGGTTGATGCTTTAATAATTATCATTAATCTACTACAAAAATCTATGTTTCATATTTTCTGCAACTAATTTGTCATTCTGCATACTTTTATTGAATATATATGCAGCAAGATTCAAAATAGATATTGTATAAAAAACACTCCTAGAATGCTTCGCTTCTGGAGTCTTTTAGAAATTAGTGCTTCACGCTCCTGCTTCCTGTTTTGTGCTTTAGCTCTGAACAGCCTTGGCTTTAACTCAGGATAATCATACCAAACAATAGCTCCTCCATTCATATCAATATATAGACACATGGAATATCTTAGGTAATTGAGTCCTTTTTGAGCACAACACTTGACTATGCTCATGATTTGAGGACAAAGCTTGTTTGCGTTACTCAGTTTCAGACTTGGTTTCAGATCTCAATAAGTTTCAATCACAAATTAGTACATAAAATTTTAATTTCTGTGTAATCTGAACTTATAAAATGAAACACATGAAACTGTACTAACAGCACACCACAGAAATAAATGAACACAGATTTTTGGGCAATGCCCCTGGAAAAACCCTAGAGGGAAAACCAGTTCAAGAGAGATTTTTATTATTTAGCCCAGAGAATATATCAGCAGAATTTTACAGCATTTATGAAGAAATTCTGCCTTTCCACTGTCTGCTGGTTTATGTCAGTTTTATGGTGGTTTTCACCTACAGCCGGTTTTGCATTGGCTGTAGGTTACTTATGACAAAATGACTTGAACAATAAACACACAGCAAAAAGCATTTAACAGGCTGCAAACAAATAACAATCACACACAATAATGTACTCAGTGATTTTTGGCCAAATCGAGCCCTGGAAAAACCCCCACGGGGAAAACCAGTTGCGAGAGAGAGAGATTTATTATTTCTTCAGCAGCAAAAGATTGAACAGAATTACAGTGAAAATATAACTTATCTTCACCCAGAAAGATTGCACCCTCAGACTGCCTCGAACTCTGTGCAGAACAGTCTCGAAATATGTGCAAATTACAGTCTGTTATTAATGCTGTAATCTCCTTCAAACAGTGCAGAATCCATCTAGATTTCAGTGCTCTGCTGTACCTCGAATTCAGTGCCAAATACACCCTCGAAATCACTGCAGACTTTACCTCGAAATCTGGGCATGTGTCAACTTCAAAACCTTTAACAGAAATGACAGCTAGTACCAGCTAGAACAGTGCCAGTCATTTCAGAAAAACCGTGCAGCAGTATATCCACTAAATGCAGGCAGTGTACCTCGAGATTTGAACCAGGGTTTGCTGTCTCGAACTGTGTGCTTCAACAGTGTGAAGGTACTCGAAATCTGAGCCCCATTCTTCCTTGAACTGCGTGTTAATGAAACTGCTGCTGCACTGGATGGTCACGGGTTTAATGCTGAAGATGACAGCTACTATCATTTACTGTGCTGATAATAAATGCCTTAAAGGCAGGCCTCGAACTCAGAGCTGAATACTGGAACCCGTACCTGGAAACTCGTGCCCTGGAAATTTCAGTCACGCAGGTGTCCTTTCTCTGTCTCGACCTCCTCCTTCTCGTGCTCTCTCTTCTCTTCATTCACCTCACAATGAGCTAGGTATTCGAGGCTCCCTCCTTTTTGTCCAATCCCTAAAAGGGAATCTTAATCCAATGGTGGAGATGAAATCAAATCAATGGCTAAGATTAGATGTGAGCAAAAGTCACATTAATTAAATCACTTAATTAATTAAATGCTCACCCACTTTAACTTTAGACAAAAAGTGACTTTAAAAACATAAAGTCTCATTAATGTGTTTAATTAATGTGAGGGTCCCATTACCCCCTTCTTAGTGACTTAGGCTAAAATCACTAGGGGGAACACATATCAAGGTACAAAAACTAACAATTTATTACAGGAATTAATGCACCTGGTAATTTGTGCCACTGTCAGAAAATTGTGCCAGCAGAACAGATGGCCTGTACGGCTTCCATACAGGTCTGTACGGACTGTACGTACTAACAACCAGTCAATCTCTGACTGCCTCAAAATATGTGCTCAGTAGGCTACCTTGAATTCTGTGCCTGGTAATTCGTGCCTGCTGTAAAGACTTCAAAATCGGTGCTGAATCACTGCCTCGAAATTTGTGCCACTGCTCCAGCTGTATGGCCCTTGTTTTTTGTGCCCCAAAACTCAGCTGTACAGTCCTGCATTTAATGCTGCCTTTCTCCTTGGAATTTGTGCCACTGCTCCTTGGAAATCGTGCTTCTCTCCTTCCTTGGAATGCGTTCCTCTCTTCTCCTCAGCCAAATTGCTCTCTCTCCTCTTGTGTGTCTATTCTTCCCCTAGATCTCCCTTTTAATGAATGAGAAATGACTTTGGCTCTTCATTTCCAAGTGACTTTGTCTCTTCATTCTCCTGGTCAAAGGATGAGTCAAATTTGACTTTATTTAATAAAAATAATTCTCTCACTCAATAATTAAAAAGTCACTTTAACTTTATTAAATAAAGTTAATGCTAGGAAAAGTCAAATTTGGTCACTTCTACATATATAGACATCACTATGTAGAAGACCATCCGAGCTATAAAGCTCAACACTCCCTCTTAGCGAGGAAGGTGTTCTGCACCACCCCCAACTTATCTTTGAACTTGACAAATTTTCCTTTCAACAATGCCTTTGTGAGGATGTCCCCCACCTGCTCATCTGTAGATAGGTACTGAAGTTGTATTGCCCCTCTCTGAACATAGTCCCGGATGAAGTAGCACCTGATCTCAATGTGTTTTGATCGGTCATGAAACACTGGATTCTCCGAGAGTTTGATGCAACTTTGATTGTCACAGTGAGTCCCCGTCAGAAGCAACTCCTGACCAAATGACCCAACAAATAACTTGCGAAGCCATATGGCCTCATTGAAGAAATTATGACAAAAATCACAAAATTTTCTTTGAGGTGTTTTGTCAAACACTTAGCAAATTATAGTCTTAATCTTAAAATTACTTTCAGACTTAAAGACATAAAACACTCATGCCAAGATCTTCAAACACATAAATTCTGAACATTAACCATGTACACAGTAATTTAGGTCAACTTGACCAGGGCCAAACCCAAACTGGGAAAACCCTTGAGAAAGATTTTATGCTGCCTTCTTGAGAAAACTTACAAATTTACAGAGAGGAACTGAACAAAAGACACCTTGTCAAATTCTGAAAATAAAACCCAGCAAATATACTGCTGTACTGACAGTCTGTACAGTACTGTACGGTTTGATTTTTAAACAGAAAATCAAACACAGTAAATTACCTCGATTCCTGTGCCTGGTCACACGTGCCAAGACTGTCAAATCTGTCCTGGAATGCGTGTTGTACGGTCTGCAAACTTTTGCTGCTGTATGGTCAACAAAATAGTCTATACGACCCTTGGAAAATGTGCTGTGTGGACTCTATTTTCCATAAATCTTGACTGCCTCTTTGCCTCAGATCTTGTGCCCTCTTTCAGTGTTGGAAATGCACTCTCTTGTTGCAAAACCCTTCCTCTTTCTTTGTCTCTTTCTCCTTGGCTTATCTTCTTTTTTTCTTAACCCCTTGGTGTCTTTCTCTTTTCCTTAGACATTCTTTTATACTTTATCTTATTGAAACCCTAACCCTAACTACCATTTCTATCTAATCAAAGGATGCAATTGATTAGATCTTAGGGTTCTCATTAATTGCACAATATAAACTCACTTTTATTAATAAAGTGCACATTAAATATTTGGGCCCCAGAACTTAAATCTCACTTTAATGATAAACTACAAACTCACTTTTAAAACATAAAGTCACTTGACATTATAAAGTTGCCTAAGAAAAACACAACTATGCCTCCCCCATGATAAAACACAAAAACATAAGGACCTTCAAAGTTATAATTTCTAACACTCACAACTCACCAAACTGGCAGCCATATACTCTGCCTCTGTAGAACTCAATGCAACCAACTTCTGCTTCCTGCTGAACCAAGACACTACTGGCGAGCCCAAACTAAAGCAACACCCGGAGGTGCTCTTCCTGTCAACCACACTGCCTGCCCAGTGTGAGTGACTGAAACCAACCAAGCTAACTCCATCTCCCTGAACATAGCTCAACTCAAAATCTACAGTTCCACGCAAGTAACGTAGAACATGTTTTGTTGCAGTCCAATGCACTCTCCTAGGCTCAACCATAAATTGATTGAGAGTGTTCACAACAAAACAGATATCTGGTCCGGTGTTGACCAGATACATCAAGGACCCAATCAACTAACGATAGAAGGTGGGATCAACTAACTTTGACTCAGAAGCATCAAGCTTCTTCAAGTTGGTTGTCATGGGTGTCGACATAGGCCTGCAATCTAGCATCTCGAATCGCTTCAAGATCTCAATTGCATACTTCCCTTGTTCAAGAAAAATTTGACTGGGACTCTACCACACCTCCATCCCCAAAAAGTAATGCATCGGATCGATATCCTTCATCTCAAAAAAGTAATGCATCAGATCGATATCCTTCATCTCAAACTCAGAAGCTAGGTCCCTCTTGCAATCTCTGATGAGCTTCTCTGACCCTGTAAAAAAGAGATCATCCACATAAAGGATAAGAATGAGTGGATCCTCACCAACCATGATTAGTATAGGTTCAGATCCGCCTCACTCTTCTCGAAGCCCAATTGTAACAAGTAGCTGTCAATCCTAGCATACCAAGCTCTGGGAGATTGCTTGAGTCCGTAGAGAGCCTTTTTCAATCTGCACACATGAGACTCTCTCCCATGCACCTCAAAGCCTAATGGTTGCTCAATGTACACTTCCTCATGTATGATGCCATTCAAAATTGCAGTTTTCACACCCATCTGATGAAGACCCCAACCCATCTCTGCTACATGGACATGATGGCCTTGATGGAAGTGTATCTTGCTACTGGTGCGGAGGTCTCCTCATAGTCTACTCCCTCTACCTATGAGAACCCCCGAGCCACAAACTGAGCTTTGTACTTCTCAATGCTGCCATCCACAACATGCTCGATCTTGTAGAGCCACTTGGAAGTCACCACTGACTTCCCCTCAAGTCTCGAAACAACCTCCCAAACATCATTCTTCATGATTGAAGCATACTCTTCCATCATGGCATCTCTCCATACCTGTCGGCCAACTGCCTCCTCAAAAGTGGAAGGCTCCTGCTCACGAATACTGCTCATCATCGCCACATAATTGCAAAATCTCTTTGGTGGTCCGCTCTCTCTAACAGTCTTTTCGAGACTTTCCACTTGATCTCGTGCATCCCTCAGGGTCTCCCGAAGCCATCTTGGCCTCCTCCTCCCTAAAAGTATCTGCTGCTCATCTAAACTATCCAAAGACTGTGATGTAGATGTCTGAGCACTCGTAACCGATGTATCTGAAGCCTGGGAACTTGTAACACTTGAAACCTATGTAACTGTACTCTATGGCCCTGTAACTTGAGGTACCTGTGAACTTTGTGGGACCTGTGAACCTGTACCTAAACTTGTAGGTATCAACAACTCTCCCTTGCAGAAGATGACTCTAGAGTCTAGTGACTTCCTCAGTGCCTTCTCCTCCTCGAATCTCAACCCTACCTCACCATTGTTTTCCTCAGTGCAAGAATATAAATCTGGAAGGCCTTCGAAGTCCCACTATAACCAACAAAGATTCCCTTCTCTGTAGTGGGCTCTAACTTTGTCCTCTTCTTAGAAGGGACATGTGAGTACAAGAGGCACCCAAAGATGTGAAAGTGCCCCACCTCAGGCTTCCTGCCAGTGAAAGCCTCCTTGAGAGTCTTACTCCCCAACACTCAATGTGGGCTCCTGTTTTGCACATACACTGGAAGACCTTGGTCATGCAACATGGCTTTCGCAGCCCCAACAATGCTCCTGTTCTTCCTCTCCGCAACCCCATTCTGTTGAGGGTTGTAAGGAACAGTCCACTCTCTCTTGATTCCTGCTGAAGCACATAAGTCATGAAAATCATTGGACGTATACTCACCCTCGTTATTCGACCTCAACATCTTGATCTTCTTCCCTATTTGATTCTCCACAAGAGCTTTGAACTCCTGGAATTTGTCGAAGACCCCATCCTTGGTATTCAGGAAGTAGATCTAGGTATTCCTGGAGAAATCATCAATGAAGTGACATAATACTCATATTCACACAAGGACACCACTGGCATGGGCCCACAAACATCTGAATGTACCAACTCTAATATCTCTCCTCTCCTGTTGTCACTGCTAGGAGAAGGTGCCTTGGAGTATTTTCCAAGAGTGCACCCCTTGCACACATCCTATTGCTCTACTCTGAAGTCAGGAAATCCTGTAACAATCTCTCTTAGTATGGTAAGAGCTCCATGGTGCAAATGTGCCATCCATTTGTGCCAAAGCTCACACAAACTGCTACCACTACAGTGTATCAATGCTCAAGCTGACTGAAACATAAGCTTGTAAAGCTTTCTGCACCTGATCCCAATCACCTGTGCTATGCTCGGGCTAGACCCTTTCAGGTCAATAAGCACATGTCCATCTCGGAAAATCACTGCAAATTCCCAATCCTCTATAGTAGACACAAAAATCAGGTTCTTGGCCAACTTCTGAACTTACAAGACCTCCTTCACCACCAAGGGCTGCCAGAACTCCCTTTGAAATGACACTGTTCCAAGGCCAACTGCTTTGACCTTGGAATCATCACCCAACTCAATATCCACATCCAGACTACCCTCGATAAACTCGGTGAAGTGCTCACGTACCCTTATCATGTGACTAGAGGCACCACTGTCTATGTACCATACACTGGAGCAGTAAAAACTAGAAGCAAGACAAGTCACCAACGAGAACTCCTTCTTGAACCTGGCAGTGAAGTCCTCGATCTTAGCTAATGCATCTACTTGTGACTTGTTCTTCTTCTTCTTGTTCGAACACTGTCCTGCATAGTGCCCAAATTTATGACAAGCAAAGCATTTCACATTGCTCATGTCCTTCTGATCACCTTTCAAGCTTGACCCACCTCTTGGGCCTTTCTTGGGCCTCTTCTTGCTCTTCCCTGTAAGAGCAACATTCTCCTCATCACCCCGTTGACCTATGTGGTTGATGTGGCCAACTTTGATCTCCTCCTGTATGAAGTCATCCCAAATTTTCCACCATGAAGGCATGTTCTCCCTGGAAACAACTACACACACAAAGTCTTGCCATGGTTTTGAGAAACCATTCAAATCAGGCCTCACCAACTCTGCTTCTCCCACTATCTGGTCAACAACCCCCAACTCATTACGTACCTGTGAAATCCGGGTAAGGTATGAGGTGACATTTTCAGCCTTGGTCATCTTAGTGTTCTGTAACTTCTCCCTCAAAACCATTTTCCGGTTTTGATTATCACTTTGAAACAACTTTATCAAAGCAACCCACATGTCAAAGGCATTCTTCTTACTGGTCACATGTGAGGTATCAGGTTGTCTTTGACTGCATCAAGAAGAATACGTTTGGCCTTCACATTCTTCTTGTATATTCAACCAATTCATCAGCAGCAGTGGGAATTGTGACAACTTCCTTGGTTACTTCCCATAAGTCAAATTCCTCTAGAAGTAAAGTGACCCTCTCCTACCATGGAATGAAGTTGGATGCACCCTCAAGCTTGTCCTCAAACCGTAATCCAAAAGTTATAGACATTTTTACAGACCAACCAAAAATAAGCCCAAATCTGCTAGGTGACAAAAATCTCAGCAAATCCCTTGCTACCCTCTGTGTAATCTGCTGGTTTTTTCTGTTACAACTCTGATACCATGTTTGTTTTACTCAGTTTTAGACTTGGTTTCAAATCTGAATAAGTTTTAATCACAAATTAGTACACATAATTTTAATTTCTGTCTAATCTGAACTTCTAAAATGAAACACATGAAATTGTACTAACAACACACCACATAAATAAATGAACACAGATATTTTTGGGCAATGCCCTTGGAAATGTTAGTTTTTGTACAATTCTAGCAGTATAATTAATTGCATATAATAAAACAGGATCACTAAAAGAATAACCAAGCACAGAAACAATAAACACAATGTTTTATCGTGGGAAACCCAACAGGGAGAAAACCCAACAACCTTTGTGTAGAGATAACTAGTTCAGAGATCAATGTACATCCAGATATCAACAAAGAGAGAGGGAAAGATAAACTTCTCCAATAGTAGCAACCCCAAAAAGTCTTCTCCTTGCTGTAGTAGTGAACTTCTTCCTCTCTAGAGCGAACTTGCTTGAGTTGAGTGAGTGAACAAATGAGAGGTGCGACCTCTCTATTTATATTAGTCAAAAAATTACTTTTTACTTAACTGGGCCGACCAAACTTTCCCTAACTGGGCCGACCTGACTAGGGCAGTTCTGCCCATTGTTTCAGTTTACCCATTGGGCCGACTTGTCTTGGGGGAATACAAAAATGACATTTAATAAATGTTTTCTTTGGGTGATTCCAACCCAAGGTTTACATTGATTCTTTCAAGGTCTTTACATGATCAATTACATCAATATCTTCTCACAAAGGAGGTACAACAATAATATAATAATGTGCATTAAGAATATCATCCGAAGTTACATTATTTCCAACACTCCCTCTTAACAAGGAAGGTATTCTTCAGATACAGTCATCATCAACATCACTGGATACGATCATCTGGATCTCAATTGTACATTACATCTGTCTCGAACATCTCTATACATATGGAAGGTCTTCAACACAGTCTCAGTCCTTCGAGAAGTGTCATCATGCATCGGCTCAACCCAGTCCATAGGGGAACATGCACAAACTCAAACAATCCACCGGTGAGTCCATACATCGGCTCAACAAATCTGCACAGTCCATCGGAGAGTCCATTATGCATTAGCTCAACTACTCTGCATAGTCCATCGGAGAGTCCATCATGGATCAACTCAACCCAGTCTATCGGGGAACATGCACCAACTCAACCAATCCATCGGTGAGTCCATACAAGAGTACCAATGTGCGCTAGTGTGCACCAGCCTCTCCATCCCATCTCAGGATGTCTGAGAGATCTCCTCACTCCATCTTGGAGTGATCGGGAGAATGTAGTGGCCTCTCCATCCTATCTCAAGATGCCTGAGAGATCTCCTCACTCCTTTCAGAGTGATCGGGAGAGTGCTTGGTCTCTGTATCATCGTCCTTCCCTCTTAACAAGGGATATAATCATGGAACCAATCTCCCCACTCCATCACAGAGTGCCAGGGAGTAAAGTCATCCTTCCCTCTTACCGAGGGAGTTAATCATGGGACCAATCTCCTCACTCCCTCTTGGAGTGATCGGGAGAAGATACCTGCACACATATCAACTAACAGAGGCATCAAGTATATCGGGGCAGACATTTCTGTCCTGCCTTATTCTAGTCATGAAATGCAAATAAATGAAATAATAACAAATCGCATGACTGAATTTATGCACCTGCATGGGAGAGTATCAAGAAACTAGTTTCCCCACTCTATCACGGGGTGTCTAGGAGATCTCCCATCCTTTCTCTGAGTGTTTGAGAGAAAATATGGTACTGCCGTCAGACCACTCACCCTTAGCCAAGTCACATGGCTAATAATTGTCCGATATTACAATCAGGTCTCCCTCTGTGTTGGAGCATCCTGCTCCCTCTGCATCTGAGCATCCTGCTCCCTCTCTGGAGCTATCCACAAGTAGGTCCATCAGCCTATTACTTTGGGTGCCAATCTGAGCACTAGCTTCATAGAGCAAAAGATCACAACTCCTTACTAAAATGTAAGTATCCATTCTGGTGACAACCAGGTACATCAAGGATCCTCTCAACTGTCTGTCTGAATCAACCAACAATGCCATTAGTGTAGCTAGGTACTCACCGTCATCGTACTGGATCTGCTCAGGATCTCAACTGTGTTCTTCCTTAACCTAGGAAGATCTCCTCAGGTTTCTACCACACCATCAAATTGTTATGAAAACATATAAGACAAAAAAAGATCCATGTGAGCAATAAATCCAAATACTTATCTTTTATTGTTTTTGTTTGTGGACTCCCATAGCCTCCTTATGGGGAATCATGAGAGTCCTCTGTTCTTCATTTTCTTGCTGGGAGTCCATCGCAGTCTGGATCTTCATATCATCACCTCAACATGGGGAGCACTAGAAGAAGAACTCTGTACGACCATCATTCCTCGACTTTTTGTGAGAAGTATCTTCATCAATATCTGCAGTTGAGGCTTCGTGCTTCCTTTTATTTGAACTTCGACAATATTTGGCATAATGGCCATACTTATTGCATTTGAAGCATTGAATATGAGAGAGATCTTTCTTCTTTTTCTAATCTGGTGGCGGGGTTGATCTTCTATCTTCGTTTCCATTATTATGAAACTTTCTTCCTTCTCCTTTGCCTCTCCTGGCATGAGATGTAAATGCTTGATTCTCTTCAGGTTGAGTACCATGTAGTTTATTCCGTGTTGCAATTCTTGTTTCCTCCTGGATGCAATCTGCCCATAATCTATCAAAATTGGGCAACTTGGTTCGTCCACTTAGACTTGGGATGAATGGTTCCCAAGAGGGAGGGAGACCATTAAGAGTTGTTATAACAAGTTCTCTATCTTCAAGAGGTTCTCCATTAGTGCTTAAGCTTAAATCTTAATTCAGAGATCCTCATGAAGTAAGAAGAAATTGATTCGGACTCTGACATCTTAAGATTTGATAGTTGATTCCTCAATGCAAGATTACGATTGATGCTACTATGTTCAATTAACTTCTTCAGGGTTTTGAACATCTTCCTAGCTGTCTTTTTTTGAGATATCTGAGGAACCAAATGATCTTTTATTGAATCTACCAAGATTCTTCTTGCTTTGGCATCATTTTTCTCTATTAAGTCTTATCATCTTCTGCTCCTGGTTCTGGAACCTTCTCATTGACGAACTTCAAGAGATCATTTGCTTTTAAGATAAGGACTCTAGACTTCCAAGAGCTGAAGTTGGAAGCCCCATCAAGTCTATCTTTAACCTTCATACCAATCATCTTGACTGCAACCTGAAAACTGCTTCAGAAACCCTAGCAGGAGCTAGGTCAAATTTGAAGTGTGGTAACTTGTAAAACTAATTCCACAAGTAAATGTGCCCTCATAGGTGAGTTGAAAAGACCTCCTTTTCTCCCAGATCTGTGGACAGAACAACTCAAAACTGGAAACCCTAATTTCTCGACCCTGATAGAGAATAGGTCAGAAATGAAAATTTCCGGATTTGAAATCTACTTCCACAGATAGTTGCGCCCTACCAAGACGAGTTGGAGAAAGATAAGAACGAGCCAAAATGGTGGGCAGAAGGGCTAAAAATTGGAAACCCTAATTTCTGCAGTTGCTGCAGTTTCTGTAGAATTAGGTCAAAATTTGAAAATTCTCGGAACTGGAATTTTCCTTAACAGAAAGATGCGCCTTCCCTAAGCCAAAATTCCCAATACTCTTTTCAAGCCAAACTGAGGTGGGAAGGCTTCGGAATATGAAACCCTAGTTTCAACAATGGCTTCTTTTAGTACTGCTCTGAAACCATGTTAGTTTTTGTACAATTCTAGCAGTATAATTAATTGCATATAATAAAATGGGATCATTAAAAGATTAACCAAGCACAGAAACAATGGACACAGTTTTATCCTGGGAAACCCAACAAGGAGAAAACCCAGTAACCTTCCTATAGAGATAAATAGTTCAAAGATCAGTGTACATCCAGATATCAACAAAGAGAGAGAGAAAGAGAAACTTCTCCAATAGTAGCAACCCCAAAAAGTCTTCTCCTTGCTGCAATAGCGAACTTCTTCCTCTCTAGAGCGAACTTGTTTGAGTTGAGTGAGTGAACAAATGAGAGGTGTGACCTCTCTATTTATACTAGTCAAAAAATGACTTTTACTTAACTGGGCCAACCAGACTTTCCCTAACTGGGCCGACCTGACTGGGGCAGTTCTGCCCATTGTTTGGGGCAGACTGCCCACTGTTTGGGGCAGTTTACCCACTGGGCCGACTTGTCTTGGGGGAATACAAAAATTACATTTAATAAATGTTTTCTTTGGGTGATTCCAACCCAAGGTTTACATTGATTCTTTCAAGGTCTTTACATGATCAATTGCATCAATATCTTCTCCCGAAGGAGGTACAACAATAATATAATAAAGTACATTAAGAATAACTTCCGAAGTTACATTATTTCCAACGGGAAAACCCCCAGAGAGAAAACCAGTTCAAGAGAGATTTTTATTATTTAGCCCACAGAATAAATCAGCAGAATTTTACAGCATTTATTACAATAATTAATGCCCCTGGTAATTTGTGCCACATTCAGAAAATTGTGCCAGCAGAACAGATGGCCTGTACAGCCTCCGTACAGGTCTGTACGGACTGTATGGACCAGCAACCAGTCAATCTCTGACTGCCTCAAAATCTGTGCTCAGTAGGCTGCCTCGAATTCTGTGGCTGGGAATTCGTGCCTGCTGTACGGACTTCAAAATCTGTACTGAATCACTGCCTTGAAAATTTTGCCACTGCTCCAGCTGTACGGCCCTTGTTTTCTGTGCCCAGAAACTCAGCTGTACGGTCCTGCATTCAATGCTGCCCTTCTCCTTGGAATTTGTGCCACTGCTCCTCCTTGGAATGCATGCCTCTCCTTCCTTGGAATGCGTGCCTCTCTTCTCCTCAGCCAAATCACTCTCTGTCCTCTTGTGTGTCTATTCTCCCCCTAGATCTCCCTTTTAATGAATGAGAAATGACTTTGTCTCTTCATTTCCAAGTGACTTTGTCTCTTCATTCTCCCGGTCAAAGGATGATTCAAATTTCACTTTATTTAATAAAAAATCATTTTCTCTCACTCAAAAATTAAAAAGTCACTTTAACTTTATTAAATAAAGTTAATGCTAGGAAAAGTCAAATTTGATCACTCCTACATATATAGACACCACTATGTAGAAGACCATCCGAGCTATAAAGCTCAACAAAGCTTAACAGGGGAACTTGTAAATTGTAATTAGTTTAATTTAGGTAGTAATGGTTAAATAACTCTTGATAGAGTTGATTATTATTATTATTAAATATGGGTAAATATTGCGAGCTTTCACAAATAATATATATCCATTCAATATAAATTTTTTATGAGGACATTTGATAGCAAAAGTCACTGTATATATGTTTATTATTTTATTATTCTTCAATTGACCTACTACAACTGACTAGTTGTCTGGTTCTTGCTTCTGTATCTGTTTGAAAGGATGATTTCTCTTTAACATTCATTTATGGGTATGGCTCAATATCTACGCTCATTCCCCATATCAAGGAGTTCTAGAATTTCTTTCTACAACTGTCAAGATTTTGTTCTTGGTTTTCAGCATATGCTCTGTACAGATTGCATCCTTCTGTTCTTATCACTTCTTCACAATTTAGCTAGGTATTGCAGGTTGTTTTTGGCTGCTCTTGTGTGTATTTCATTGTTTCTTTATTCTGACTATCATCTTCAACTCCTCATGATAACGTTGGAACAAAATTCTTATTGTTCTATATTTTCTAATATTCATAAATATGATTAAATACAAACATATAATTAAAAGTGAGCTTGTGCTGAAATATCTAGTATCTGATAGCAAACAATTTAAAGTTCTTTTTAGTGGTACTTATGTCTGACAGTTTTGAAACATCATATGCATTCCTGATTTGTCTGGTTCTGGATGTTTAGCCAGGTCATGAAGTTATTAGCATAAGGTAGTCCAAGGTCAATTCTGAGACGATTATAAAGCTCTTGTCAATTTCTCTCCATCTTTTGAATACAACTGAAGGCTGGCCAAAAGCAGTTATTAATTGGACTACAGCTTTGCCAATGAGAGAGAATATGGAGCAAACGAGCATTCTGCAAGAGGTATCATTAATTAGACATTAGTCTATTGTAGCCTAATGCTGCTGGGCTCAGTTATAGATAATTTCAAGGACTGGTTTTTAAAATCATGGATACCATGCTATGCTTAAGTGTTTTAGCGGAAGGTAGGTATTTCCCAGTTATCCCATATTAGGTCTGCTAATTTTCTTGTTAAGAAGTCTTCTCCGCAGTATGCAAATTGAAAATGCTTCCAATCAGGGCACGAAGAAAGCCCTGGCTATGATTATTATAGGTGATAAAGGACCCAAGCCCCATAATAGACATCCACCTTGCAGAGGTTGTGTCCTGTGTACGCATGCCCATTACTCCTTGAGAATGGATCTATTATCCTTGTTGGACACAGCCAAAGATCTTTACCACCACAACAAACCTTGTTAGGACACACTAATCTGTCAATGGGGCTCTGACAACTTGTGTATTTTCAGTTTGTTTGTATTATTTCCACTTTTTGTATCTTAGTTAGGTTTACATGGTCTAATTTCTGATGATCTTGCAGGAAAGTTGTAGTTTGAAGACACAAGAAAGTTATGAGACTGGATGCTGGGGATGCGGCTTGCGTCTCTTACTTCCATCGTATGCTCCAGTTTTTAAATGTGGATGGTGTGGAGCAATTACAAATAATATGTCTAAGCAGCATAGACGGCACTGGTTTGATGCATGCACTGCTTTTCAAGATCGCTTGTTTGTTTCCATTGTCCTCTGTATCATTCTTTCTATAATATGTATGTTCTCACATGTTTTGATGACACAGGCATCATATTGCATGTTGGTGTCTTTTGGTCTTTACCTTTTGTTTGCTTTATTTTGCAAGCATTCAATATCTCTATCTAGGTTTCCTTAAACATGTTTTCATCTTTGGTTCTTTAGTCTGAGTAGGTGATTTGTTCACAGCTCTGAAATGTGCAGGCAGCATGTTTGGATGTTCTTTTCTTTTGACAAATCCAAATTTTTATCTGACTGCAGGTGGTGGTGTTTGGGCTGTGTACCCTGTGGTGTTTTCACTTGTTAGCTTAAGCTCAGTTTTTCATTCCATTTCAACCTTCATTTTGGCTAGTGGAACTCTTGTCAACTTTTGTTTGGCATCATTTACACCTGCAGGGGAGCCACCAAAAATATTATGGGGCAACTATGGAGTTGTGGTCAAAGGTGGTCTCAATGATTATACCTTCTGTCAGTTCTGTGAGAAGCCCAAGTCAGCACAGACACATCATTGCCGTTCATGCAGAACTTGTGTGCTGGATATGGATCACCACTGCCCCTTTGTAAGTCTGCTCTTGTACCTCAGTAACAAGTAGATGTATTTGAATTCTGTATATTTACACGTGCAGCATATTTTGCTAACATCTGCTTGGATTCTTACTTTAATTCTAATTTCATTACTGAAATAGAAATAAATTTCAAAGGACATAAAAATTCCTAACCAAAGCAGACTCTAGTGTATTGTCATTAGGGTATAGAAGGATAAACTAGGACAAAACACAATTCTCTTTCCTGTGCTTTTTGTTACCTGCCATTGATATCAATATGTATTTTTATGAACTCCTTTTCTTTTATTTTCTATCATTCTAGCTTCAACTCTGTTATTTTCTCTTTTTGTCTATATTTTTTCTTTGTTTCTCCTTTATAGATTGTTTTGTTAAGCTTTGATTTCCTTTCTTGCATTTAGTTGACTTGAAATTGCTTGGCATTTTTCAAAAATATGTATCGTTGTAACCTACGATGCTTTTGAGGGGGTCATTCTTACTTAATAGAACTTGGGATTATGGTGATTTGATGTGATTAGAAACTAGTTTGTGGAGCATCCTCATGCATCAGAATTTTGTTTGCAGATAGAAACAATGGACCTCTTGAAATTTTATCGTACTCTTCCCTGACCTTCTCTATTTTTATTCCGTCTTTTTAAGTTTGCTTATTGAGAAAATTGTAACTTTCAACTCACACCTCTAGGGATGATCTCTTTATACTTTGAGTACCATTCCAAAAATAAAATCCCTGTTGATTTTGAATATTATTTTAACATCAAGGACCATGGACAGTTTGAATCACGTTTGTGCCCTTCTTGTAGGCCCAATATCTCATATTTAGGATTTGAATAAATTATTCATAAGGTAAAAGTATCAGTCCTGATCCGACAGGATACACTTTTGAGACAGGTTACACATGGATCTCACTCATGGTTGGTTTCTATTTTTGAATTAAGAACAACTTTGCTGTCAGTATAGACATAGATTTTTCAATAGACAAGTATAATAATTTAGGTCAATAACTAAAAGGTAGTTAATAGAAATTAAGTAAGTGGGAATTCTTACCCCTCATACATGGTTGGTTTCTATTTTTGAATTAACAACAACTTTGCTGTTAGTGTGGACATAGATTTTTTGATAGACAAGTATAATAATTTAGGCCAATAACTAAAGGGTAGTTAATAGAAATTAGGTAAGTGGGAATTCTTACCCCTCATATTGTATGAGGGTTACATTTGTGATTTTAATCACAAATGATCAAGCTTGCAGGATGATTCATTGGATCGATTAGGGTACATGTGAGCTTTTGTTTAGGGTTGTTGCTCTCTTTGGATGATGGATTGGTGCTAGTAGCTATCGGATGTGATATTTCCATGGTGTTTTGATCTTGATATGCTCTCCTCTTGGTGATTCTGGCATGTTTGGAGTATTTATACTTGAGCATTCATGCAGTTATATAACACTTTGTGCATTCATGGAATAGGAACCCATCAACTTAGAGTTTCCCAAGTTTTAAAGTGTTAATAATTAGTATTACTCCTTGATAAAGTATTTCCTATGGGATGTTTGACAGAAAGATTATTGATGTGATTATGTGCGTTTGAGACCTCCTAGCTAGAATGCTCTATGGGATAGTGGTGCCTTTCACTCATATACCACTTGCTCATGACACATGAATCACCCTTGATGGAGTTCCCTAGCATTGTTGGTTTGATTTGGCATCTTGATGACATGGACTACCACTTTTGATGGAGTGCTTGACATGTGTACATGACTTGATGATATTTGGAGGTTTTCTATTGGAGTGCTTTAGCTCATTTGATGTGTTTCAAACTTGGAAATGGTCTATTGTTGGTTTTCCTTGGAGTGTCCTCTCTTCTAGCACATATTTTACAGCATGCATACATCTTTGTTTGAATGCCCTTGCTTTTTGGCACTTGGATGGCACCTTGGCATGGTTGATCATCATTTCTAGTAGACTACTTCCTTGATCCTCTCTCTTGGCACACATTTTGATGCATGGTTACACTTTATTTATTGAAGAAGGGGTCGTCCCCTTTCTTCATGAGACTAGTTGAGTATTATGGGGACCTTGCTCTTGGATTCATACTTCTATCCTGACTGGTGGCCTCATTATTCCATGGATCTAGTTTTTGCACATGTATTGATGAGTTGGCATTTGGATATGGAGCCATTTGGATGTGACATCCCAGCTTGAAGGACTATTGTTGGCATGTGGACATCATCTTGAGCCTTTTGGAGGCGTGGCCTAGTTTTGGAAGCAATTATCGTTTGATAGAGTGCCCATAATTGTGTTAGCTCAATGACATTAGATACAAAGTGGTCGCGGGATTTTCAAAAAGTGGTTATAATAGAAAACCTGATAAATATTGAGGAAGTTGGCAATTTCAAAATGGTTGTTTAAAAAACCGCACCACATTTTTCCCACATGTGCCACTTGGAGGGTGTGCGTTTGACTCGGAGAGCCATACATGCCTTTGAGGAGCATCTTTCTTGGAGACATCCACCTTGGAGAAGGATGCTTTGCATAACCACCTTATTATTTTATTCATTGTTGAATCCACAATATTACCGCTCAAATTAGCACATTGATTAAAGTCCCGAATCACGGTGCTACCAGGGTAAGCACAAAAGGAATTGCGCCTAATGTCACAATAGCACAACTCCTTATGCTTTAGGTCAACTCCTAGAGACCAAGGGGGAGTCCCTAATGTAGGTGAAGTAGACCTACAAAACCGGCCAGGCAATACAAGAATACCTCTCAAGTAACCTCTTAACAATGATTAGTGCCTTATGGAGTCAAAACAATGAAAGCTGGAGGTATTTACCAGGCACTCTTAAGAGGATAGGAGTTAGGTAATAAATGCGCACAAATAATAAGACGATAAGAGGTTTATTGCTGTTATGAGAGGATGACCAGCAAAATGTGCTCAAAAGATAGATGAAAACCACTTAAAGCACGCCCAACGTACCTAGGAATGTGTGCCAAGCAAAGAGGGGTAGAAATCATTCCTTTAGGGCAGCCAAAAGAAGACTGAAGTCAATCTGGAAATGTTATACCAGATCTGGTTGACGGCAAGTAACAGCCCTAACAGCGTTGATAATTGTGTAAGAGAGCTGTCAATTATATCTTGGGACACTTGGCACCTTGGGGATGATTGCAAATGGCTTGTAGACCTTGAAAAGTGGGCCAAATCATGGCTGTAATTGAAACTTCAAACTAACTGTTAATTTTCTTAGAGCTTATAATCTGATTGAATGCATGCAAGGAAAAATTCCTAAATCTGATTTTTATGAACAACAATACATAAGCTCATTAACACTGATACATACACAGCGGAACAAGAAACCAATCACACAATGAACACAGTGTTTTTACCCTGGAAACCCAATCGGAAAAAACCAGCAAAATGGAGCTTTCTTGAAAATCGTGCCAGTGAGAATAATGGGAATTATAACAACAGAAATTTTTCACAGATAAAGGAACATGGTGCCTTGGAATGCATGCCAAATTTCTTGATTGATTCCGCGCAGCAAAAACAGTTGCAAACTTTGCCTAGGAAATCGTGCCTCAGCTCACACATGCACTCCAGCTGTATGGCCTATTGCTATACGGCTGCCTTGGGATTTTTGCGCCGTCTCTGCTGTCAGCCCTCACGACTGCCTTGGGATTCATGCCCTCTTTCTGTGTTCTCAATTGAAAAGTGCACCCCCTCTCTGGAATTCGTGCCCTCTTCTTCTACTCTTGGCTGCTCAAGAAAAATCGCTCCCTCTCAGTCAATCTCTGAATGAGTGAATGTGTTGTGCGTCAAACCTTGACCCCATGCCTCTCTTTTATAATCCTTTGGTGACTTTTAGGGTTCCAAAACCGTAATTCTCTTTTTCCAAACTCAGTTTAGAAAAATAAATTCAAATTAATTAATTGACTTTTTCACCGAAAAAATAATAAAAGTCACTTGCATGGAGTCTGGACATCTCATGCATGCTTTTGACATTGAAGCCATGCAGAGCACTTGTCCTCAGTTACTCCAAAAATCAACACTCCCTCTTAACAAGGAAGGTGTTCTGCACCACTCCCAACTTCTCTTTGAAGAAGACAAACTTCCCCTTCACCAAAGCTTTCCTAAGAATGTCTGGACTCTGCTCGCATGTAGATATTTATTGAAGCTTCACAGCTCCCCTCTGAACATAATCTCGGATGAAGTGATATCCGATCTCTATGTGCTTTGACCTATCATGTAATACTGGATTCTCAGAGAGTTTGATGCAACTTTGATTATCGTAGTGAATGATGGTCGACTGCAACCTTTGACCAAATAAACACACGAGTAACTTGTGAAGCCAAATGGCCTCACAACTCGCCTGACTAGCTTCCATATACTTTGCCTCTGTTGAGCTCAATGCCACTAACTTCTGCTTCGACTGAACCACGACACTACTACCGAACCCAAATTGAAGCAGCACCCTGAGGTGCTCTTTCCAACACTGTCTGCCCAATCTGAGTTTGTATAACTTGTCAATCAAACTCCACCCCCCTGCTCATAACTCAAACCATACTCTATTGTACCCTGTAGGTACTTGAGCACATGTTTTGCTGCAACCCAATGCACTCTCTTTGGTTCCACCATGAACTGACTGCAAGTGTTGACAACAAAACAGATATCTGCCTGGTGTTGACCAAATACATCAAAGGCCCAATCAACTGACGATACAACACAGGATCAACCAACTCCAACTCAAAAGCATCAAGCTTTTTCAAGTTGGTCGTCATAGGTGTAGCCACAGGCCTGCACTCTGTTGTTGAGCATGGTTGTCATTGATGACAAGCCATTAATGACAAAGGAGTAACAAAGGATATGATGACATGGCAAACTTAGTGAATGACTAGGACAAAGACTTGATGACATGGCTTGTATGATGACATGGTATTGATGATGTGGAAAATCTCTTGGAAAAATGCAAGTGAAGGTTTGGGTCTTGGAACCCATACACATGGTGGGATTTTGGACCTTGGCATATGGTGAGTTGATGTACATATGCATGATATGGAGACCTTGTACATGAAGCCCTCTTGCCTTGTTGATGTACATGATGCTTGAAGCCTTTGATGAAATCCTTCTTGATCTTGTCATGCATGTTTACCTATATGGAGCTTGGGATTTGCTCATTATGGTCATAGTTTGATGCATGGATGATGAAGGCCACAAGTTTTTTGAAGAAATCTTGGTTGACATAATGAAGAGTTGAAGATGTGGAGAAGCCCACGGTGGTTGACATGGAAGCCCCTGCCAACAAACACACAAATATTGCATGGTGTTTGAACCACTTGGTGAATATGACGTTGAAGCCCTTACTTGTTCTCTATGATGATGATGAGGCCTTGTTAATGATGTTGCAGCCCTTAAACATGTGACATGGCAGCCCAGTCAAAAGGAGTAAAAGATTAAATTAGCATTTAATGTTTGAAGCTCTTATGATGCCCTTCTAACTTAGTGGGATCAACAACCCTAACTATGGAGGCAATGAAGCAAACTCTAAAATAAAATTTAAATGGTGAAGTCGGCCCAATAAAAAAGGGGGTCAAAACTTGAATAAAAATAAATTGCAAGGTCGGTCAGATTTAATTTTTTTTTATCCACAAAAAACTGTATAAATAGGCAGCTCGTCTCATTTTATGTGAGGCAACATTGGAGTGAGGTTTCAGCTCTGAATTTCGGGTGAATCTGATCCAAAACATGCCGCAGCTCTTGTAGAGGAATATGTAAAAGGTTGTAGCAGATAAAGGTAAATTTTGAAGATCCTTGTTTATCTGATTTTGGGATGTTGCAAGCATGATCTTGGTGCTTAATCTCCTAGGGCATCCGAATTGATTGGAAGTGCTAGAAGTCTGATTCTTTTTTGAACCATTTTTATCAAGCTTTAAGATCAAGCCTTGTGAAAGCATTCTTCTCAGACACTCGAAGTTACAACCATCCGAAATGTGAAGTGGAACTCTGACCTCGTCCATGTTCAAGCAATGATTAAGCAATCACAGTCCTGGAGTATTTGCAGTAGCTACAGTGTTTAAATCCTTTTAGGGCATCCGAAATTCTAAGTGAAGTCAGGTTGATGGTTCAGGAAAAAGGTAAAACTTTGATCTCAAGGACAGTTGAAGAACTCTCATAAGTTCTGATCTTGGCAATCGAAGATACTTGTACAAGTAGCTGAAGGTCCTTTCTTATTGCAGAAGACATCAATGCATATCTGGTCTGAACTTTGAAGTGTGTTGAAGATCAGAGTGTTTTGACAGTGTTGATTTATGATTTGAAGCAAACCTTCTTGATAGTGTTAGCAAGGCTTACTAAAGAGTGACAGTACTTGGCTTGGAAATGGTTAATGTGATGGTCACAATTGATATGGCATGTCAGTGACAGGTTGATGTCAACTATTGAATGAGCAACATTTGATTGAGTGATAGAAGTATGTGATTGCAAGATGAGTCTTGCACCTTGAGGTTTGGATACCTCAACCCTTCTTAGTTGGAGCTAAGAAAACCAGGCTGGGCCCTGTTGTTAGAGTTGGTGCTGATGTAATCACGAAGATTGAAGTCTTCCATTGTACTTCATATCAAATTATAAATAAAGTTTACTATACTTGTCTGGTGATGTGTCTCTTGTTATGATCTATGTTGATGACATGCTTATGTAGATATATGACATTTGTTGATTAGTTGATGAATGATAATGTACTTGGTAGTGTTATGCAAATGATGAACTCTGTCTAAGTTTATGAGAAGTGAAAATTGCTAGAGGTGCTAGCACACTGATTCACCCCCCCTCTCAGTGTGCCGTTGTGTCTAACGATTGGTATCAGAGCAGGCCTTCACCACAAGCTTTGCCAGCTTGAAGGAGATCCGTGGACACACAATGGAAGGACGAGCAGAGTTCTCCAACGATGAGGTTCCAATATTTGATGTGACAGATTACTTTGGATGGAGAAGCAAGATGAAAGCTTATCTGAAGAAGTTTGGTGTTTGGGAGATTGTGATCAATCCACCCATTCTGTCCAACAAGAAGACCAAGACAACTGCACAAAAAGATGCCAAGAAGGACAACACCATTGCCTTGAAATTTCTCATGGATGGAGTCTCAAGCTCTGTCAAAGAGAATGTAGGAGAATACACTTCAGCCAAAGACCTACGGTTCAAGCTGGAAAGTGAATACCAAAAAGGAAACCGAGACATAAAGAAGGAAACATAAGTTAAGCCCATTGAAGATGTGAATCAAGAAGAAAAGGAAGTGCAAGCATCAAACATCAAGGAAGGTAAGGATTCTTCTGATTGTAGTGGCTCTGAATGTGATGATGTTAAAAGTGTACTTGCAGAAGATGACAAAGAAGACTTGTTAAAAGCCAATGATGCACTTGCATATACCCTAATGGATATTGATCTCAAATACAATTTGAGGCTCAAAAAGAAAATTCTGAGGTCCTTCGAAAAATACCAAAAGGAGACAATGGTATTGCTCAAGAAACTGAAACACAAGAACAAAGAATTACAAGATGAGCTAAAAGACAAAGAAGATGAAATTGAAAGATTAAATGCCAAACTGATAAGTCAAGCAGAAGAATAAGAAGATCCTAGTGAAGATTCAAAAGAGCTTGAAGAAACAAGGAATACTAATGTTGATTTGAAGATTCAACTTGAGGAAGCCAAAAGGATAGAAGATGTTTTGAAGAACCAATTGGATGAAAAAGAGAAGACTTGTGAAAATCTTGAAATGGAAGTGGTTGATCTCAGGAAGAAGAATGAAAAGTCAAGTGCTTATGTCAAGTTCAACAACAACTCTGCCATTTTAGATGAGATCTTGAGTTGTCAAAGATCACCTTATGACAAGACTGGCTTGGGCTACAACAAGAAAGTACAAAACTATGAAGATAGCTCAAAGACTCCTAAGAAGACTAAAGCAAGCTCATCATCCCTTAAGAGAGAAAACCAAGCTGCCTCTCATATACCTACAAAAGACATCATAAAATTTGGAGGACATCAAGGAGTTAGTTCTACTCCTCAAAGCAAGTTCAGAAAAGAGACATCCTCAAGGTGGAATCAGGCATCTAGGTATGAAAATAGTTTCAATGGTTATATCTACTCATGTAATGATTTTGGTCATAAGGCATTGGATTGCAGATATCATGCAAGAAGTGTTGGGTTCCCCAACAATATTGTTAGATGTTGGACATGTAGCCATATTGGCCATATTGCTGCCCACTGTTATACGATGAGATGCTATAACTGTAATGGCTTTGGTCATAAAGCCCAAGACTGTGCAAGTACAAGAAGACAACCTATGATGAGTCCCTCGCACACATTAGCAAGGAAACCCTATGAACCATGGAAGAAGAAAAATATCGGAAGAATTGAAGCTCAAAAGACATGTGCTCAAAGTCAAGGACACTCTCAGGTATGGATGAAAAAGAATGTATTGTTGAATGTGTTGTCCGCCAAACTGCACACTAGCAGCAGAAATCTTTCGAAAGCTGTCTCCCTCACTGGAAGTGGGGAGAGGTGTGGCCTTGGGGGCAAGCAATGAGCCAGGTACTGTCACCTGAATCCCAGCTCCTCCGTTTAGGCTAACTCCTAACGAAGCCAAGGGGGGTAGTCCCTACAAAGAGTTTAACTACGACTCTTATGTTTTTTAAAGTTTAAGTGTGAATGATGCGGATGGGTGTTGTTTAGGAGTTTATTATGTGATGAGACCAAATTAAAAGATATGACAAACACAAGATAACAAAGCAATCCACGTTGCTAAAATGAAGTAACAAGACTAACAGTATACCTCAAGACTTATGATCAAATAAAGCATTCACAACATGAAAATTAGCACAAGGACAAATGGTCCTGATTAAGATATAAAATGTAAATGCCAGTGCCTTATGGAGTCACAGAAAAGATGATTGTGATGTTGAATGTGTGGGTCTTGAGAGAATACTGTTTGTGAGATCGTTATGAAGATTATCTTGGTAAATTGAATATTTTAATGGTCTTTGATTATTAGGCTAAAACCAAGGATATCAAAAGAGTGTCCGGAAAAGACATTCTAAGCGGCTCCTTTAAGAGATATGACGGACCTGTCTGGATCATAGCAAGGCGCACAATGCTAACCAGCCACTGTGTCACAGAATGGGCAACCCGGCGCCTCCCCTGAGAAACACTTTGAATACCTTTTAAAAAAAACACGGGTTCGTTGGTTATGGGGGTGAAAGTTTTATTAGTTATCACTTATGAGCTTAACAAGTCTTCCACCTTTCTGAGTACTAGCCCAACTGTTTTCGGTTGGCAGAGCATACGGGTGTTGGACAATCAACCAAAAATAAATTAACTAGGGGGGAATGTGGGTTGAACTATTTTATTAACTTAAGAGCACTTTTTCAACCCTCTGACAGAGAGCGCTCTTGACTTAGTCTTAAGACCACAGTTCAAGAGACTTTCTAATTTAAAATGCCTAATGCAAGGAGAAGAATGCAAATCTAAGATGCTCTTCGATAGAGAGTGCTCTTGACTTGGATTTGGCCAAGTTCAAGAGGCTTTGTTCGTTTTATTTGCAAGAAATGAAACAATTGTGAAACTTAAAGAGATGAATGAAACTATAAAATGGAAAAATGACTAACAACAAGATATTATAATGCTTTTGAAGATAATCGAAAGTAAAATCTAGTGTTCTACCAAGCAGTTTTACTCTAAGGTAGGATTGACCTCCGAACAAGGTCAACCTCTAAGAACCGCTAGCACTTGAGAACTTCCCAGCTAGCTGAGATTTCGACCAAGGCAACTAACGGGGAAGGAAGAGTAACCACAAAATTATGTGGTCTTGCCCTTGAGATGAAATCTCAAGGATATTGCTTCCGGTCAAAACTTGGAAGAGAAGTATGACAAGATGAAAATAAAATACTTGATTTAAAGCATAAAATGAAAAATTAAACTAAGAACTTGGAAAGCTGAGATCTAAGCTAATCACGCCACAACACTCTTCCCCAAATGGGGAAGAAAACCGAAAATGGTGGAGGACCCCCTCCACTTGAAATTTGATTGATTATTACAAGTGCCTTAGGTTTTAAAACCTTTGAAGGACTTTTGAGAAATAAAACTTGAATGAGAAAGATTAAAACTCTTAAGAGTTTGTACAAAGGATAGTGGTTTATTTCAAATGATATTCATGGTTTGCACTTCTCCTTGGTTCAAACTTCACTTGAGCTTCTCTTTGGCTCTTTCTTGGATCTTGCTTCTTTAAAAGCTTTTCAAGTTGTCTTCTTTTTGAAACACCTACACAAGTCTCAAAGATTTTTTAAACAAGGCACCCATTAATCATTAGGATAAAAACAAAAGTTTAAACTATTGAACCTAGAATCCTAAAAAGAACTTAAAACTATGCTTTATGAGTTTTTTACTTCAAAACACGTGTAAAAATGCAAACGGACCAGCAAACAATGAAAGCCTAAAACATGACGGGAAAGAGATCTAAGACTTGAAAATTTTAGGAAAATTTCATGAAAAATTCTATCTTTTAAAAATGGAAACTAGCCTAAACAATGCAAGCTATACTAATGTAATAGATTAAGATCTATAATGCTTTTTAAGACTACCTTTTCAATGCATGAGAATGATGAAACACTTAAGATCCAACTCTAACCCTCAAATGGAATCTAGGATGCAAGGATCTAAATATAATGCAAAAGCAACTAGCTAATGGAAAAAGAGAAAACTAGATCCACTAATGACTAACTACAAATCTTTTAAAGGCATAAAAATACTACCATTAATCCAAACCTTAAGAGTCCAATCGTTTTTTGCCTTTTGTATGCTTTTTAGTGTAACTTAGAAGGTGGACGAGAGGAGGATGGAGGGAAGAAACGAAAGGAGAGAGGGAAGCTAGATGGCAAGGGAGAAGGGAGACGAATAGGAGAGGAAGATGATGAAAGTGGTAAGAGGAGGAAAACGAGAGAGGCAAGGTCGAGCTAACCACAAATCAAAGGCAAGCAAGACAAGATCTAAGCTTGGATAAGGATAGGTTTTTTGGATTTCCACAGCTTTAGATGGGTAGATCAAGTAACCAAGTTGAAAAAATGTAAATTTTTGAAGTTTTGATGGATGAGAGATCTCTCTTTAGTTCGTTTTTTGAAGAAAGATGAAGGAGCTTGAAGATTCTGCAAAACAAAAGATTATAGTGGAAAAAGCTTTGCTTGTGAAGTCAAGCTAGATGCAACCTAGCTCACGCTTGTCTTCACCTTCGAAAATACCTGTAAAAACCCCAACACACTCAAACATACAAGTGAAATCAAATGCTAGTATGTTAGATAACCAAGACTAAATCAACATTGGTATAACCGAATACTTCTTGCTCATTTAAATCTTTGGAAAACATCACACACATAATCAGCTTGCATACAACAAATGACTATTCTCATGGACTAAGACAGCCTTCTTGAGCTAGCAATAATGAAAGAAACACTTACATAAATAAGTGGAAGGTTATAGGAAGATATCACCTCAATGCATTAGACATATTCACCACACAAATTTGAAAACACATGGACCTCCAAAGTCTTGATCTTTATTCCAATATGAGCATAACAATATTACAATTCTCAGCAGAGTTCTCTTGCATCAACAAAACTTGAGAAGAGAGCTAAAATGCATCTCTTATATAACAAAACATAGCTACCTAAAACCTAAAACGAAATGGCATGAGAGAGGGCCAAGTTCCAATCATAGGCAAGTCGAATTCAATCAAAATATGCTTGGAGTGCTAACTCCCATCATGAGATTCGAATTGTATTGAAGGAGATGGGGAGGTGGCCTCCACCTTGGCAAGGCGCCCCCCATCTCTTCATTTGAAACTCCGACATCAAATAAACCCCTGCCATGTGGTAAACTTGAGACCCAAAAGAGGATTGACGTGAGCTCGTGAGGGAGGCGTGAATGTTAGCATATGGAACAAAACTTTGAGTTAACACTAATGAAGCTTGTGTACATTGGGAGCCAAGCCCATGAGGTAGCTAGGACGCCCACCATACCCCCAACAATCCATTACACGATTGCCACATGGTAAATTCGAGTTCCAAGTGAAGCTTGACGTGAGTGATGAGAGGATCGAATTTGGAATTGTATTGAAAGCCAAGCCATGAGGTGGCCATGACTTTAGGGAGGCACCCACCATAAATTTAAAGCACACAACCTCCCATTTAACCAATGCCACATCACAAACTCGTGTTTGCTAGTCGTACGGTCATCCACGTGAAGGAGAGACCCACGCTAAAGCTTAACTCAATATTTTAATTTTGACTTTTGTAACACATGTTATCACTTTGAGTGGGGTCGTACACCTCTTTAAATCACGTAGCCACCTTTTAAAAATGATTTTTAAATCATTTTTGTTCCTTTTCAATTTTGTCCTTGGGTGCATTTTATCATTTTTTAGCCAAAATGATGCATTTTTAGCCAAAACTGCTCCTAGGGTGATGTAACTGCCCGGAAACTGAAGAATGAAGGTGCCACGGTGAAGAGGATGCTCTGAGCGTCAAAACGAGCCTCCCCATGCCCAATTCCGCCTCCGGATGAGGGTTTTATTACTTCTTGAAATTTTTTAATCAAACCATTAAAAATGGTCTAATTTTATGAAAAAATTATTTTTCTCGGAATCCAACGAAACTCCTAGGGGAGTTAGTGCATGTTCATATGACTCAATCGATGTGGTTAACACGTAAAAAATCCTAGACACAAGACTCTAATAACCACCTTAGGTTTTGACCACCATGGGAAATACTCCAGCTTTGGAGGTTTGAGTGAAAAACTCGGGGATTATACGCCACTGATGAGTAGCGCATAATTCCTAAGGAAAAAACACTTTAGAGAATCCCCCAAATGGCTAAACCTACGGATAGCCGAGTCTTTTATAAAAGGACCCCATTTAGACCAATTTTTTACATTTTCCCCATGGGGGTATGAACATGCAGTTATTACAAATGGGGCAAAATTGCCCTGAAAATGACTGAAAACAAAAACCGACTAGCCAAAACTGGCTAGGCATAAATGCTGGATCATCTGATACACTAGAGTACAAACATTCATCATGTTTGTCAAATGGCGGCTCTTTAGATAATCCAACTATGGTACAAAATAGGTGATAACAGAATGTGAATGAAGTTGATCAGTGTAAAGAAGATGGCTTCCATGTGGCAATTCAAGCTTGAGGTCTTTCAAAGACCTTAGCACACCTTGAGTTCATGGAGTTTGGAGGATGGACTCAAAAGTAAATGATGGTTGCTCCAAGCAGTGGAACAGGTCCAAGGATCGTAGCTACAATTGGCATGTTGATAGGGGGAGCAGTATGGTTAGTTTTTGTCATCAAAGATAAATAAAAGCAAATGAAGTGAAGCAACATGGTGATGTTTAAAGGATCATGCTTGATGCATGCTTACCTTTTATGAATTTACTAGATGATTGTTGATGCATTCCTTATAGCATCCATAAAGTGTACCGATGACTCTCTCTAGCTTTGGATATGACTGGCAAGGATGTCTTCAAGAAACACTTGTTGTTGGTATCTGATTGTATGACTTATATTGGGAATATAGTTGAGCTGGTTATCAAGATTTTTGTAATTGTATGAATTTTGTTGTACCATTCACAGAGAAGACACAAATTAAATGCCTTGAGAAGAGCAGCTAGCAGCATATTGAAGACAGTGATGAACAGACCAGCAAGATCTTAGGGGGAGCTTGTAATGTTTAAACATCAAACAGCTACAACAATGTACTTGATAGGGGGAGCATCCAATGAATTGCAGAAATCTTGAAGAACCGCATCACATGATTGGATCAAGTTTATCTATAGATCAATCACTGAAACAAGGCACTTATAAAGTGCAAAATGGACTGATCTTGTGGAGGCATCTGAATTCACATCTACAACAAATGTTTAAATACCTTTAACTCTACTTTTGGGGATACTTTGAGGCAGCCAATTTGAAGTCTGATTTGAAGTTGCACAGTATCATCTTTCACTGGGCTCATGGGCTACGTAAGAGGCTTAGTCCTGATCTAGGCAGTAAAATTGTGATGCGATGTTCTAGTGAAGAAAAGAGAGGATACCACAGTATGTTACAGCTAGGAAGTTCACTTCCAGCTTTGAAGTTATGTGATGATTACCAGTAGTGAACAAGTAAGACCATTGATGTGAAGTATGTCTGGTGCAAGAAAAGACAAGCAATATGCTTGGAATCTGGATTCTTCTATGAACTTTGAGTTACAAAAGAAAGCATCAAAATTTAAGTTTGAGAGGTACTCTAAGTAGTTAGCCGTGTGCAACCAAAGACAATTGAGAGATCTGAAGACAATTGAAGGAACAAATGGTTTGATGACATTCCTAAGATTGACTTCTTGTTGATTGGCTGAACAGTTACGGAGCAGATTCCTATCATTAACAGGAGTATAGCAGCAACATATCCAAATGAAGCAGTCTATATATAAAAAAAGGGGGAGTGGAAGTAGTCAAGAATACAATTTTTTTTTGGGCATTGTGAAGCTTTTGATGGATAAGTGTTTGACCCTTTGTCATTAATGTCAAAGGGGGAGAGTATTTGAAGAGGTTTTTCCATCAATGGCAAAGGGGGAGTTTGTTGAGCATGGTTGTGATTGATGACAAGCCATTAATGACAAAGGAGTAACAAAGGACATGATGCCATGGCAAACTTAGTGAATGACTAGGACAAAGACTTGATGACATGGCTTGTATGATGACATGGTATTGATGATGTGGAAAATCTCTTGGAAAAATGCAAGTGAAGGTTTGGGTCTTGGAACCCATACACATGGTGGGATTTTGGACCTTAGCATATGGTGGCTTGATGTACATATGCATGATATGGAGACCTTGAACATGAAGCCCTCTTTCCTTGTTGATGTACATGATGCTTGAAGCCTTTGATGAAATCCTTCTTGATCTTGTCATGGATGTTTACCTATGATGGAGCTTGGGATTTGCTCATGATGGTCATAGTTTGATGCATGGATGATGGAGGCCACAAGTTTGTTGAAGAAATCTTGGTTGACATAATGAAGAGTTGAAGATATGGAGAAGCCCACGGTGGTTGACATGGCAGCCCTTGTCAACAAACACACAAATATTGCATGGTGTTTGAACCACTTGATGAATATGATGTTGAAGCCCTTACTTGTTCTATATGATGATGGTGAGGCCTTGTTAGTGATGTTGCAACCCATAAACATGTGACATGGTAGCCCGGTCAAAAGGAGTAAAAGATTAAAGTAGCATTTAATGTTTGAAGCTCTTATGATGCCCTTCTAACTTAGTGGGACCAACAACCCTAACTATGGAGGCAATGAAGCAAACTCTAAAATAAAATTTAAATGGTGAAGTCGGCCCAGTAAAAAAGGGGGTCAAAACTTGAATAAAAATAAATTGTAAGGTCGACCAGATTTTTTTTTTATCCACAAAAAACTGTATAAATAGGCCAGCTCGTCTCATTTTATTTGAGGCAACATTGGGGTGAAGGTTCAGCTTTGAATTTCGGGTGAATCTGATCCAAAATAGGCCGCAGCTCTTGTAGAGGAATATGTAAAAGGTTGTAGCAGATAAAGGTAAATTTTGAAGATCCTTGTTTATCTGATTTCGAGCTGTTGCAAGCATGATCTTGGTGCTTAATCTCCTAGGGCATTCAAACTGATTGGAAGTGCTAGAAGTCTGATTCTTTTTTGAACCATTTTTATCAAGCTTTAAGATCAAGCCTTGTGAAAGCATTCTTCCCAGACACTCGAAGTTACAACCATCCGAAATGTGAAGTGGAAGTCCGACCTTGTCCATGTTCAAGTAATGATTAAGCAATCACGGTCCTGTAGTATCCGCAGTAGCTACAGTGTTTAAATCCTTCGTTTAGGGCATCCAAAATTCTAAGTGAAATAAGGTCGATGGTTCAGGAAAAAGGTAAAACTCTGATCTCAAGGACAGTTGAAGAACTTTCATAAGTTCTGATCTTGGCAACCGAAGACACTTGTACAAGTAGCTAAAGGTCCTTTCTTATTGCAGAAGTCATCAATGCATATTTGGTCTGAAGTGTGTTGAAGATCATAGTGTTTTGACAGTGTTGATTTATGATTTGAAGCAAACCTTCTTGATAGTGTTAGCAAGGCGTACTAGAGAGTGACAGTACTTGACTTGGCAATGGTTAATGTGATAGTCACAATTGATATGGCAGGTCAGTGACAAGTTGATGACAACTGTTGGATGAGCAACATTTGATTGAGTGACAGAAGTATGTGATTGCAAGATGAGTCTTGCACCTTGAGGTTTGGATACCTCAACCCTTCTTAGTTGGAGCTAAGAATACCAGGCTAGGCCCCGTTGTTAGAGTTGGTGCTCTTTATTTAGTTGGTGCTGATGTAATCGCTAAGATTGAAGTCTTCCATTGTACTTCATATCAAATTATAAATAAAGTTTACTATACTTTTCTGGTGATGTGTCTTTTGTGATGATCTATATTGATGACATCCTTATGTAGATATATGACATTAGTTGATTAGTTGATGAATGATAATGTACTTGGTAGTGTTATGCAAATGATGAACTTTGTTTAAGTTTATGAGAAGTGAAAATTGCTAGAGGTGCTAGCACACTGATTCAACCCCTCTCAGTGTGCCATTATGTCCAACATCTGTCATCTCGAATCTACTCAAGATGTCCACAACATACTTTCCCTTCCCTAGGAAAATATGACCTATCCTATGCCACACCTCCAATCCCAAGAAGTAAGGCATCAACCAGATGTCCTTCATCTCAAACTCTGAAGCAAGATCTCTCTTGCACCCCTCAATGAGCTTCTTTGATCCCATTAGGAACAGATCATTAATGTATAGAACAAGAAGGAGAGGATCCTCGCCAACAACAATGAAGTAAAGGTTTGGATATGCCTCACTCTTTTCAAATCCCATCTACTGCAAGTAACTGTCGATCCTGGAGTACCAAGCTCTAGGAGCTTGCTTGAGTCCATATAATGCTTTCTTCAAGCGACTCTCCTGTGCGTCTCAAAGCCTTAAGGCTGCTCAATGTACAACTCCTCCTTAATGACTCCATTCAGAAATGCGGTCTTCACATCCATCTGATTTATCGTCCAACCCATCTCTGCTGCAATAGAAATCAGTGATCTGATGGAAGTATATCTTGCCACTGGTGCAAAGGTCTCCTCATAATCGACTCTCTCTATCTATGAAAACCCCCGCGCCACAAACCTCGCCTTGTACTTCTCCACACTGCCATCTGCTGCTTGCTTGATCTTATAGAGACATTTCGAAATCACCACAGACTTCCCCTCCGGGCTTGAGACTATATCCCACACATCATTCTTCATGATGGAGGCATACTCCTCCACCATGGCATCCCTCCATACCTGTCTGTTTGAGGCCTCCTCAAAACTGGTAGGCTCGGAATCAATGATATCGCACATTAGTGACATGTAGCTCGAAAACTTCTGTGGTGGCGTACTCTCCTTGAACCTTCTCCTAGGATACTCTACAAGCTCCTGAGCATCCTTTGAGGTCTACTACAACCATCTCAGCGTCTTCTTCCCTGCACTGGAAGTGCCTTGCTGTGTGGTAGGAGCCTCTCGCTCCTCCTCCTCATTTGAAAGCTAATGAACCACTGGTTCCTCCTCAACCTTTGGAGACTGCTACTCCCCTGTCTCTGCTGGAAGTGGTTCATGTGACTTCCGAAAGGCTCTATCCTCGAACTTTACATCCCGCCTCACCACTATTTTCCTCAGTGTGGGAATGTAAATCCTGTAGCCCTTCGAAGTTTCACTGTACTCAACAAAGATGCCCTTCTCTGCCATGGGTTCTAGCTTCGTCCTCTTCTCTAAAGGGACATGGGAATTAGTAAGACACTTGAAAATCGGCAAGTGCCCAATCTTAGGCTTCTTCCCATTGAAAGACTCATCAAGGGTTTTGTTCCCCAAAGCCTTATGAGGACTCATGTTCTGTATGTAGACTGTCGTGCTGCATGCTTCTGCCCACATAAACATAGGAATGTCCTGATCATGAAGCATGACTTTAGCAGCCCCAATGATGCTCTTGTTCTTTCGCTCTGCAACCTCATTTTGCTATGGGTTGTATGGAGCTGTCAACTCTTTCCTGATCCTTGCATGCGCACATAAATGCTTGAAAGCATTGGAGTTATACTCGCCCCCACCGTCTGATCTCAACACCTTGATCTTCCTCTCCGTCTGATTCTCCATAAGAGCTTTTAACTCTTGGAATCTGTCGAAGACCTCATCCTTGGTCTTCAGGAAGTAGATCCAGGTTTTCCTATAGAAATCATCTATGAATGAGACATAATACTGATATCTACTCAACGAAATCGCTGACATCGACCCACATACATTTGAATGTATCAAATCCAAGATTCCCTTGGATGTGCTGTCATTGCTCAGAAAAGCAGTGTTGGCATACTTGCCAAGTGCACACCCCTTGCACACACCTTGGTGCTCCACACAAAACTCTGGCAACCCAGTCACTATCTGTCTCAGAACGTTTAGTGCTCCATGATGCAAATGTGCCATCCTCCTTTGCCATAGGTCGCATAAATCATTGTTGCTGCAGTGAACTGAAGCCTAGGTTGGCTGAAATATAAGCTTATAAAGCTTACCTTGTCTGACCCCAATCACCTTCGCTGAATCACCGTTCGAACCTTTAGGATGTATGAGTACATTTCTATCTCGGAAAATCACCCCATATCCTCTATCCTCTATCGTTGAGACTGAGATCAGGTTCTTTTTCAAACCTGGTACATACAATGCTTCCTTCACACTCATTGGTGGCTGAGACTCCCTCTAAAACTGAATTGTTCCACGACCAACTGCTTTGACCTTGGAATCATTACCAAGTTCAATGTCCAGATCTAGATCCCTCTGGGATAGATCTGAGAAACACTCTTGTACTCTGGTCATGTGACTGGAAGCGCCACTATCAATGTACCAAATATTGAGTGGAGGTGAATTGGAAGTGAGACAAGCCATTAATGAGAATTCCTTATCAAGCCATTAATGAGAATTCCTTATCAAATCTGGCGGAAAAATCATCCACCTTTGCAGAAGTTGCGACCTGTGACTTACCCCCCTTCTTCTTGTTAGGACACTGACCAACATAGTGTCCTGTCTTTTGACATGCATAGCACTTCACCTTACTTAAGTCCTTCTTCCTCTCACCCTTAGAAGCAGCTCCACCTCTGGAGCTCTTCCTTGCCTTTGCTCGCAAGAGCAACATTCTCCTCATCATCACCATGCTGATAGCCTGACTGATTGGATCCCACTCTCATCTCCTTCTAAGTGAAGTCATTCCACAATCTATCCTAGTTGGGAAGTTTCTCTTTGGAAACAATGCCACAGATGAACGTGTCCTATGGTTCGGAAAAGCTTTTCAAGGCCGATTGAACCAACTCCGGATCTGCAATCTTCTCTCCAACAACAACAAGTTCATCTCAAACTTGTGTAACTCTAGTGAGATAAGTTGTAAAAGACTCACCTTTGGACATCTTCAGACTGTGAAGCTTCTCTCGTAGCACCATCTTTCTGTTCTCGTTGCCACTCTAGAAAAGTTTAGTCAAGGCTTCCCACATCTCGTAGGTATGTGTCTTTTCGGTTATATGTGGAATCATGTGATCATTCACAACATCTAGAAGGATTCTCTTGGCCTTTATCTTTCTCTTGTTATAAGCGGTCAAGTTCGCTGGATCTGTAGGAATAGTAACAACTGCTTTGACAATGTCCCAAAGCTCATGCTCTTCCAATAGTAGAGTAATCTTCTCCTTCTAGGGGCTAAAGTTAGATGCCCCCTCCAACCGATCTTCAAATCTCAGACATGTTGCCATGTCCTTGTAAATTTGATAACCTGTGTTTCAAACCCTTCGGATCAAAACAAACTGTAGATCACTGTGTAAACTGTCTTGGTTTCTTTCAGAGACTAGTGCTTTGATACCATGTTAATATTTTTAGAGCTCATAATATAATTGCAATTTCCGATAAACTAATATAGATGCATGCAAGGAAAAATTCCTAAATCTGATTTTTATGAACAACAATACATAAGCTCATTAACACTGATATATACACAACGAAACAAGGATCCAATCACACAATGAACACAATATTTTTACCCTGGAAACCTATATGGGAAAAATCAGCAAAATGGAGCTTTCTTGAAAATCGTGCTCGTGAGAAAAATAAGAATTATTACAATAGAAAATTTTCACAGATAAAGGAACTTGATGCCTTGGAATGCGTGCCAAATCTCTTGACTGATTCCATGTAGCAAAATCAGTTGCAAATTGTGCCTAGGAAAGTGTGCCTCAGCTCACATGTGTGCCACAGCTGTATGGCCCACTACTGTACGATTGCCTTGGGATTCGTGTGCCCTCTTTGCTGACGTCAACTCTCACAGCTGCCTTGGGATTCATGCCCTCTTTCTATCCTCTCAAGTGAAAAGTGCACCCCCTCTCTAGAATTCGTGCCCTCTTCTACTACTCTTGGCTGCTTAAGAAAAATCGCTCCCTCTCAGTCAATCTCTGAATGAGTGAATGTGTTGTGTGTCAAATATTTACCCATGCCTCTCTTTTATAATCCTTTGGTGACTTTTAGGGCTCCAAAACCCTAATTCTCTTTTTCCAAACTCACTTTAGAAAAATAAAGTCAAATTAATTAATAAACTAATTAATTGACTTTTTCACTGAAAAAATAATAAGTCACTTGCATGGATTCTGGACATCTCATGCATGCTTCCGACATTGAATCCATGTAGAGCACTTGTCCTCAGTTACTCCAAAAATCAACACTAGCGAATCCCCAGAAATCACAAGGTCATCAACTCAAGCCACTAGATGGGGGCCCGAGTGACTAGGGATGGTAGTAGGCCTTGTCTTTGGCTTTAGTTCCCTTCAAACTTGAATTTGGATGGCTGTACCTGTTAAGATCAGATCTGAAAATGCATCGGCACTTGCACAAAATGTTAGATCTCTTAAACTAGCCCCACAGAAGATGATGCCCTTGAAGATTAGCCACTAAACCAAGGGAGCAAATTGCTTTTGATGGATTAGATTCTTCACAAGTGCAATATTTATTGGGTTTTTTATTATTTGATTTTTAGGGCTTTTCTATATATTTGAATTTTAGGACTTTTTGGAATATAATATTTTTTTGTATTTTTTCAAATATAGATATAGAATATTATAGATTTTGGAGGAGAAAAAGGGAATTAGACCTTAGTCTTATTCCTAGGGCAACAAGAGATCAAGTTTAATGTCCCTTTCTCAAATTGGCAATTCAATATTTATAAACTAGGGCAAAGATTAGCAATCTTAGGAGATTAGAGTAATCCTTGACCTAATTAGGGCAAAATTTGAATACCAGGGCCCACACGTATATCTCCTTCAAGAGGAAGGTCTTGACTCTCCACTAACAAGGTTAACAAGATATAGAATAACACCCTAATTGATCTTGCCAGGGTTTAAACGCAAAGCTAGACAAAATATTATAAATATTACCTCAGATCCATGAAGGACAAGAGCATAGAAGAAACCTTAGAATACTTTCCTTAACAAGAGTTATCAACAACCATTCTTTGGATCAACCTTGAAAGATTAACAAAACCCTAGAACATCCACAATTCGTCTATCACATCAAGAGAAACATGCCAAGAGACAAGTGTGCTATCCTTGAGAGCTCATGTATACCAAAAGAAAAAAGATAAGAATCATAATTGAATCCTTATTCTTGTTACAAAATGAGAAGGAGAGGTGCTCTATTTAAATTCTAAAGTGAGCAACCTCCTCCTTTTTAATCTTGAACTGACCTAACAAATGACATATAATTTAATTTTATGGCTTGTCACCCACAAAATGGCTGAGGATTAAGCGCAAAGACATAAAATAATGACAAATAAGCAAGAGGCTTCAACCAAGATGGAGTGTTGAGCCTAAAAGGAGGACGTCATGTCCCAAGTCCAACTACCCCAACAATGTGTCTTTTCCCTCAATGCCCTCCTTTTGCAAGGTATGGCCTTCAAAGAGCTCTTTTAAGGTAGACGTCTTCACTTCTTTGACCAAGATGACCAAGAGGAGGGGTAATACAACACAATAAGGTCCAACTGGGCAGAAAAAGGTGTGCTAAAGCGGGTATGACAACCCTTACAATCACAATCACCTTTACAAAGCATAAAATCACAAGTGTGGCTAGGGGTTCCGCAAATCATGTGTCCTAATGGAGTTAGCCCAAGATGCACCGATAACTACCCAAGGCATAAATTCCTGACATGATAGGGAGTTACCACCCATCAAGGACCCCAAGACTAGTACAGGGCCACAAGACTGTACACCTTGAAATGAGGACCAAGAGGACCTGTTATCACATATATAGTAGCCGGGCTACCATACATTATTTTTCTGATTCCAATACACTAATCAGCCAGTTCCCTTGCATTGAGATGCTGAGATGAGCATCTACTATGGATCACTATCAGATTATGGACAACAGTTTTGTTTCCCATGCCATGACTGAGTTTCAGGACACTCAGAGAGATGACCAATGTAGCTATTTAGCCATTTGTACAGAGCAGTCAGTAGTGCCCAGAGTTACAACAGCAGTTTCAGAGGACAGATGATGGCTTAGATGATGAGCATTCAGGTATGACTCAGCAGGTATATTATGGTGTTGTGGTTATATTGCTTTTATTTTCGTTCTTTAGGCATGTCTTAGCATTTAGTATCAAGATCTGGCGATCATATAGATATGTGGACCTAGTTGTACTATATGTATATCATATTTGTCCCTACTGAGACTTGGAAGTTCTTGACCTATACTCATCGGTTTTACCCTCCTTAGGGAGATTAGAGGTGATCATTCCCGCCATACTTTGGCTTGCTAGTGTTGGTTTCATTATTCATTGTCTTCATCCATCCATGACTTACCCAGTTTGTTCATTACCTTGACTTACTACTTGACTAGTGGCATGGAGGACCTTTCCCCACTGTAGCCTCTGTATTGGATGAGCTTCCTTGTTTTTTGTGTCTCGGCTCTGAGTTGGTGACAAAACTTACCTATGGTGAGTTGGATTTCCTCATGAAGTACCCCTAGTCACTAAAGATGTTGGCTAAACCTGAAACTTTTAGTGCTGCCATGAATGCAAAGTATGGAAATAAAATGTTGTATCTTGTATGAAAGCCCATTCATGCAATGTGTTTCTCAATATACATGAATGAAAGGCAAGCCAAATGAAAATGGCTATGAAATATCAAATGTCATATCTATTGTGAAATGTAAATACCTAGGTAAACAAGCTGTCTAAAGACACACTTAGAAGTGCTCAGGTAAACAAGTGCCTTAAAAACACACCTGCAACAAGAAGCCTTATGAAATGTAAATCTATGCAATGTGTTTATAAACACACATAGATCAAAGGCTATGGAAACTATAGGCCCAAAAAAGCAATGGAACTTAAACTCTATATCAAAAAGATTGTTGGCCTCATTTGTATTATGGATTGTGCGCATCTGTCAAGGTGAATAAACACTCTTTGAACAACTTACCCATTTGTGATACACCGCCATTCCTTGTGTTATTGCTTGTCCACTATATGCTATGGTGTGTATTCCCTTTTCCATATCCAAAGTGTCACAGTGTTAAGTCAGTAAGTCATCCTTTGGCCTAGCCATTTTATTCTTAGCCTTCACCCTTCACTAGCAAATTGATCACAACTATGAAGTGAGTATGACCTTGAAAGTCTAGTATGAGTAATAATAATAATTAATGACCTATTATATTTGGATTTAGATCGCCAGTAATGATTGCTATTTGTTATAATTGCTATTTGAATGGATTGTAAAGCATGTTTTAACCTTTAACACCTTGCAGCAGCTTGATGACAGTTTGAGTTATATTTTGGTCATGTTGACTTGGTCAAACCCAGTTTGACCAAAAGTCAACCACAGGACATGAGGTGGTAGACCACAGGTGATACAGATAGATGATATATGGTCTGGTACAGGTCACCATGGTGGGCTTATGCAGTGGTTTCAAGCTTATGATGATGATTTGTGCTTTTCAGCATTTTTACAGATTATTATTATTTGGTCTGCCGGATATGATGAGCATTTATTTTGGACCATGCAGAGGTTTATATGGTGTATGAGTACACACCTTAGATGGATTTGGACCTTCTGAGTCCAATGAGACAGTCTGTTTTTCAGTTCCGGGCAGTTATAGTGATGTTTTAGCCTCAATTGGCTATCCTAGTGCAGTTTTGGCCTGTCAGAGCAGTGATGAGATTTATTTGGTTCACCTAGGGCGTTGTTCATGGAGGGGGTGGTCCAACCACTTGTTATTACCATATTACCCCCCTCCTAGACACATTGGTGAGCTTACCTTGACAGCGCAGACACTCCAGGAGGTAGTTTGGGCAGTTTCACACTTCTCGAGGAAGTCCATAAATGGTAAAAATGGCTACAGAGGAATTCGATTTGGGCTACTGAGGCAAGGTTATGGCATGGGATGATATTTGATGATGAGTGGGATGTCTTCCACACCTTCTCCAGCAGTTTCAGCTTCCAGTGGGACCCACACCCATCACTTTTGGCATTTTATGATGATTTCTGGAGCCTTCCAAGGCTCGCGACTTTCCTAGAGAGGCACGATTTGGTGCTTAGATGATTATTTTGATGACATTGTGCTATGGGGATTGACCAAGGCTGTTAGAAATTACCCCTTGGACCCACCATGAGCTATTTCTTATGTTTTATCATTGACATTTGGTGGGACCCCCTTGTTATGGGTGATTTGTCCATTATTATATTGTATTAGTGAGTTGATCCATGTATTGTATTGTTGAGCTCATCTCAACCATTGATTAGATCTTTTGATCTTTTAATCTTAGCCACTCATTCAAAAAGTGGTTAGGGTTTTGGTGCCTCTCCTTCCTATTTAAAGGAGAGAGCTCCTCATTGTAAAGGGACTTTTGGCTCTAGATTATTGGAATAAAAAAATATTATTGCATCTATCTGTTGTGTTGTGGTGAATGCTTTTGGAGTTCGTTCGTATATTCTTCCTTTGCACTGGGTTATTGGAGATATTGTCTTGCTATCTTTTGTACCACGATTTTGTCATCTACAGGTGGAGGCCGAATTGGTTTGAGGACATATTGGTAGGGGAGGACCCTCCCTACTTCTTTCTTGGATTTGTTCGTCGATAACAGGGAGTATTACTGTCTTTGACCTTCTACTTGATGTTGCTTTTGCATTTCGCTTGTATTTCCTCCATGCTTGATCTTTCTGATTGAATCGATTTCCTTGGTTTGACAGGTAGAGGAGGGCGCACGTGTGGGCTAGGGCATCATCTTTTGGCAAGCAAAATCAACAATCTCTCATTTGATCTCTGCGGGAATGCTCCTCAACATCAAAGGCAACCTCATCCATCACACAGGTATGATCTCAAGGTAAATTTCTTATTCCATGATCTATCCATTTGTTTAAACCATTAAAACCCTCATAAGTTAAAACCCTCATTTTACAATTTCTCAGATCTAGCAAGATCTACTTGGCTTTTGGGTATAAGATTTAAAACCCACCTCTATAGCATCCACGACGATTCAGATCTATAGTTTTGTGTGGATTGGCCTTCATCTGACCCATTTCCCAAGGCAAATTAGTCTCTTCAAGGGAGGTCGCACTTCCTAGTTGGGTGAGTTTGCTGAGATCTAGCACCTGGGTAGGTGAGATCCCACTTGATCCTTTATCTTCGCAGTTGATAACCTACCCCTAGTGTGTCACTTCAGTGATTTTCACCTTGTGGGCCCCATTCCTCATTTTGAGGGTTGAGCCCCACTTGGGTCACTTGGTGATACATTTCAATCTCAGATCTACTGAGATCTAGCCATTGGATGATCCTGATCTTCAAGACCCACCTGGCTTTACACCTCAACATCCTTGATCTACAGTTTGGTGGACATCTGACTCCATTTGGCCCATTTCCCAAGGCACTGATCTTCTCCAAGCCAATTCGACTTTCTTGGATTGTTGAGTTATCTTGTGGTTTGATCTTGGTCTTGCGTGCTTGAACACCTAAACACTGTCATATCCATTCATCAAGCTCATCTTTGGTACTGGTTAGCCCCAATTTGGTCTTTAACTACCCTGCATTGGACATGGTTCCCAAGGCAGTGGATTTTCTCATCTTTGACTAGTACCCTGATCTTGGATCTTGTTCCAAGCTTCATAAGTTACTCACATAAACATGTTGGACCAAATCTACATTGTTTAAACCTCTTGATCCAACCTATTACTCACCTTGTGACTTCATCCATAGATCTAGGGTTTACCATACACCTTATGTACTTCATCCATACTTGATTTGATCTGGTGTGTTGGTCTGATCTCTCCTATCGGGAGTGGATCTGGGTCTCCCCCTTTGTTGTCTTGGGCTAGATAACATAAAGTGAAGATTGCCTCGATTGGCGTGACAACCATCCATTGGGAGTGGAGGCTATCTTGGTTGCACCTCTTTGGTTGCCTATCCCCTCTACCATCCACCTTGGATCCATCTCTAGGGGCAACTACAAGTTTGGTGATAACAGGACCTACCATGACCGACCAAGGGGTCTAGGTCGTCGATAGACCAACACTTTTACTTAAAATAGCCTCGACTTGCCCTTTTACAATAGCAAAAGGACCCCCCTCCTTTGCACATCTAGTAAGGTGCGCTACATAGAATCTAGGGCATAACACACAATATGAGTTAGTTATGATATAGCATTATTTTATTGTTTTGCTTGGAGAGAAGAGTGGATCTTAACCACTTTATTCTATTGTTGGAGAGTTTGTCGAGTAAATTGTGGATCTAGGAGAAAAAAAAATTATTTTATTCTAAAGGAAGTTGAGCTAACTCTCTATATAAAGAGTAGCCCTTCCTCATTCATTCTCATTGTTGGATTGTGGGAGAAATTCCCTAGAGCTTAGTAAGGTGCGCTACATAGAATCTAGGGCATAACACACAACATGAATTAGTTATGATATAGCATTATTTTATTGTTTTGCTTGGAGAGAAGAGTGGATCTTAACCACTTTATTCTATTGTTGGAGAGTTTGTCGAGTAAATTGTGGATCTAGGAGAAAAAAAAATTATTTTATTCTAAAGGAAGTTGAGCTAACTCTCTATATAAAGAGTAGCCCTTCCTCATTCATTCTCATTGTTGGATTGTGGGAGAAAACCCCTAGAGCTTAGTTGAATATCTTTTGGTTTCTCATGGATGGTTGATCAAAGCAATCCATTGGATGGTTTTGTTATTGCTCATGTTTCATTGATGGATGGAATCATCGAATTCTAACGGTCTTGAGAACTAATGGAGCACGTTTTTCTCTTTTATGTGGTGATTGTCAATTGCAAGTGCTGAGCTGTGGCATGTTTCTCATTCATTGGTTGTATGCTCTCTTATCCCTTGCATGACAAGTATCTCTTCAAGACTATTTGAAAACATTTTCACTGGGGTTTTCCTTTTGTTAGACTTTTGAAGCTGGTGAAGCAATTAGAGAGTGACTAGGGTTTGGAATTTTCAGCCCTAACCCTTTCTAATCATTTCTTTAAGCCCCATATGAACCTTGGTTGATCCCATTTTCCCAATGGAAAGGTACTTAGTCCCTTATCCTTCCATCCGGTTCTTTTCTTATAACTAAATCATAATTTGTTTAGCTAGAGCCATATCTTCATTTCACTTTGGACTTGATTGCAATCTCTAGTAATCCCAATCTAGGGAAGCCTCCCTTGAGTTGGAGAAGAGTCAACTTGGAGAGCAGAAGAGGGTTTGTTGTGGTGACATTGGTCTCCCTCTTAGTTTGATCAAAACCATACCTTGAGCTTTGAGACTTTTATCTCTAAAGTGTGTGAGTTTGGGTGATAGCAGGAATCAACCAAGAAATCACATTGAATTAGGGACATTGAAATTCCCCAAAACATAGGGAACAAAACCATGCAAGTGGAAATACCAAACATAACGAGCTATGTAATATGTTATAAATTAAGTTTATATGTATAATATGTTAAGAGTCCAGACCCATTAATTTTTTTGGGTGGAGGTCAAATTCCAATATTGTTCTATTTTTTTTAATAGTTAAAAATCACTTTTAAAGCAAAAAAGCTCACAAAAGCAATCTCAAATATATTTAACATGTTTGAAAATTTCAATTGTTTGTCATATAAAATATATGGTTTGGAATTTAAGAAGGTTTTGAAAGGTTTGAAATATATGCATACATAGATATCCAAAAATAAAGACTTTGAAATTATAAAATGAAATATCATATGTGCATAAATTGCTGAAGGTATACTTTTATTACAGTTAAAATTGTTAGTATGAATGAAATCATTTTTCTACTTGCACAATTTGATGTACTAGAGCCTTAGCTGAATATTTATACAACAAGCTTCTTCAACTTGTGAGCACTGTTACCCCTCATATTGTATCAGGGTAATCTAGCTGATGATTGTGATGACTCCATTCAGATTTTGGATCTTGACATAGCATAATCAATTGCACATGGCTTAGGGTCCCTTGGGGTGATTTTCATGTTATATTATTGTGGAATATTGCTTGATGAGATGTATATACCATGTGGAATGCCCCCCTCCTTAAAAAATGATGGGTGCACTCCATTTAGACCAATTTAACCCCTCAAACTATGCTAGGCGCATTCCCTGGAGACATAATCTGTTGTTTGTTGGATTCTAGAGACAAGATTCCCTGATTTTTGGATTCTAGGGAGTTAATCCCCTGATTTTAGGGCCTAGAATCCCCGATTTTTGGATTTTGGTTGGGGATTTCTTCTTTCTATGGAGCACACACCTCTTGGGGACAATCCATTGATTCAAGGGGGAATTTCCCCCCCAATGTGGCCTATCTCCTCTTAGAGGTGGCGCACTTATATGTGCATGAGATCAACACTTGGATAGGCACCTCTCTTGCTTCATGAGGCTACATAAGGAGAATGCCTCTTCACTGTAAAACATGGTTGGACTTTTGGCGTTCCCTCTCTCTTAAGCTTAATTGATATATCCTATCTTGGAGCAAAGCTTGTTGTAAGGATTCTCTTCTTCCACATGTGTGTTGCACTTATCTTGCTTGGAGCTTCATAATTGTAAGTTTATTGGGTGCTTTTAAAGTTTTACATTGTTGTTTCTATGCTTCTTGTTTAGGTCATTGGGAAAGGTGTTACCACCTCATTGGAGAAAGATGTCTTGAATTAATCTCCATTTCATTCTTTCTTGCATATTTATTTACATGGGATTTATGTGTTGTATCTTTACCTTCATTCGGATATTGCAGCCATAAACCCTTATTTATAAGGTGCACCTCAAGAGCTAGAAAGGAAGTGGATACTTTATTTGATCCTTTCATTATAAATCCCAGTTCATCTTCGATTCCATCTAGTAAGGTTTGGGTTAGCGGCTGCAATTCTTCCCTCTTGGTGACCTATTAAGCAAGGCCCTCTTAGTTGGTGATTCTTTGACTCCATTTTTCCCTTGATTAGATTGACACTAGTCCTTGGAGTGGTCCTCTTTATCCTCTCATCACCTATTTTCCTATGCTACATCAGACATACATTTTGCTAGAGTTACTCTTCATTTCACCTCGCACTCATTGCCTATTGCTCTGGTAATCCCAGTTTACGGAAGCCCCCATTGAGTTGGAGAAGAGCCAACCAAAAGTCCGAAAGGATTGGTGTGGTGACATTGGCCTTTTCCTCTTGGTTCCCCTTGGCTAGCCTGCTTCTTCGGGACTTTAATCACACATGCTAGTTTGGGAGGTAACTAGCATAAACACCAAAATTCTGTGACCATGCTGTTGGATATATCAAAGTCCTATCTGGTACTTTCCTCTTTATTTCGCAACATTTTCTTTTGGTAAGTAAAGATAGTAAGATGTCCAAATTAGGAACCAAATTGTTTATTACCTTGAATAAGCCTCTTATCTTTATTGAAATCATTCTCTATTCACTAGATTAAGAAATCATTCTCTGCTAACAAGATAAAGTTTTAACTAACACGTGGTTGGCAGGTTGCATATATGGGACAGCTTAACTTGTTATATTATTCATAGTGATACAAATATGTCAATTCTTTTTTATAATTTCCAAAAGATTTTGGATTTCGTTCTTTTCTTATACCCAATGTGTCCTCAAGATTCCAGAACAGGAAATGGGAATGGCTGGGGCATGGTAAGGGCAGGAAACTTGGAGTAGATATCCTTAGGAAACTGCAGAGATTAGGGTAATGCTGAGAAACAGGGAAATGCTCAGAAATGGATGAAACAAAATAGGAAATGTTAATGGAAAACAAATTCATTTGCATTAAAAATATAAAATATTAAAGTTGTCATGCTTCATTTGCAAATAAAGAAATACACAAGTGACAAGTCATATCTTGAATCCTGGTGCACTGATAAAAAAATCACCAATATATCTTCTTCAAGTAATTATAATGCAGGAGCACTTAATTTAAAGCGTAATTTTTTAAAGTGAGAAATGTCAAAAGCATATACCGTAAGGACTTTTAAAGAATAAATTATATGAACTTCACTTTTAAAGAATAAATTATCTGATTCCCTCAAGTTCAAGATCTAGTAAAATACTATCCTCAGAATAGAAACCCTATGGGTAAAATACTAAAATCCTCACATAAAAATTTGAAAACTTGTGAATTCTAGAGCACAAAAATCAATGTTAACATGGTCCAAGACCCTTAGATACTCATCAGCAAGATCTGGTATCGCTGAACATAAGCAATCATACAACTTGAAGATCTTGCTAGGCTGAGACAAATTTACAGTTTCTGCTTTTTGACATTGCTATAAGCTGAATATTAACTCATTTTTCTTTGGAACGAGGACTGCAAGAGGCAAGAGTGTATACTATCAAAATGGGAGGAATGCTGATTAACAAAATATATGGAAACGAGTTTAAAATTCAGTAGATTGATATTGTGGTTGCCTAAAGGCATACATAGTACATACTATTGGACGACCAAAAAGAAGAACATGCAATAGATGGGATGCAGTAATTTCTAAATTCCTACACCTTTGATTGTTAAGTTTCAAACTGGAAACTGCTTGAAACACTTTCTGCACATTCTTGCCAGTTTGTGGAAAAAGGTGAAGAACTGCTGGGCAGTTTCCAGAAACAGATTGAAATTGCTGGGCAGTTTCCAGAAACAGATTGAAATTGCTGGGCAGTTTTCAGAAATAGCCAGAATTAGCAGGGTACTTTACAGGCCTTCTGGAAATGTCCCGGCAGCAATTTAGTGATTTATGTTTTTCTGGTGGCTTTTGGAATTGGAAAGCCACTCTGAGTAGACTAGAAACTTTTTCTGGGGTAAATAACTTATACCCTAAGCACTTTTAGACAAGCCCCATGCTAAGTTGATCCCCATCATCCATTCTTAGAATTAAGATGAGAAGATTGCATACTTTTAAGATCTGATCCCTCTCAAAAGTTTGCTTTCCCTAAGACAATCCTTTCAATATATTGAGATAAATTCTTTTGGAAAACACGATATATACCTTCATAAACGAGTAGGTTGTGTAAATCTGTCCACCCTTTGGACTCCTTTTGCTAAGTGATGAAACCTGTGAGGAAGCTTGTTTTACCAGGGAAGGACAACTCTGCAAATTTGTGATATAATGGTAGCATTAAGTGTTAGAGATTATGGTATCTCGGGATGTCCTCCATGATTTAGATGCCTTGCATGGAGTTACATCAGCATTATAGGCATCAAGATGGAGTAGAGGGTGAGATGCACTCTACTTAGTGGCATGAATCCATTGGCAAATGCATGCGGAACTTCCGGGGTGTTTTGCCTCATGCATGCATGAGATTTGCATGTACAGTTAGTAATTAAAAGATGCATGCAAAAGTGACTTTTTGCATGCACAGATATTAGGTTTTTGGTAAACCTAATTGATCGGTGAGATTATATATAGAGGTAGGAGGTCCACGGATGAGGTAGCTCAGTTGACTTATCTCTGAGAGATTAGTCAAGAGTGAGGAGGGCGCATTAGTGCATGCAGGGTGACTTTCTAAGAGAGAGAGGAGCTTCTGCAGGAGGGAGAGTGGTGTGATCTGAGCTGGATCGGACACTACTTGTCTAGAGGCACTTGGCACCCAGTTCTGTGGACTGAGAGAGTTCATCAAAGTGGTTACTGCAGAGATTGAGGAGGATGTCTTCCAGAGAGGGAGAGGGGCGCATTACCAAAGGGGAGAAGAGCTCGTTTTGGATCCGATTGACCGATTGAGCAATTGAGACTTTTGGAGTATCCTTGCCTCAGTGTTTGAGGAAGGATTGTGACGATCAGAGTTCATATTTGTAGAGATCTGATTCGTATGAGCATTTGACATCCAGAGGGAGGGCACACTTTTCCATGCAGAGGAAGGGCACATTCACCAGATTGAGTAGTTGGCCTTATTCCGTAGCAGAGTAGATTAGAGCAGTGCAGTAGGAGAGACAGTACTGTCAGAGTTACCTGCAGACAGATCCAGATCCAGATCTAGTTGACAGATGAGGGCACAATTCCTCTATGCATGCATCAGTTGTTGCATGCAGATCTAGGGTTTTGACCTTGTCAGGTTTGGTTGTTACATCTGAGGTAACTGTTATCACACAACTTGTAGTTGTCCCTAATGGTATCCCATCCGGGATGGTAGAGGAGACGGACAACTAAAGAGGTGACCCAAGAGATGCCACGGTTCCCAATGCAAGCTGGGTGTCACGACAACCGAGGCACTCTTTGCTTTATATCTAGACAGAATAAGATCAAGGGGGAGACCCTATAGCTAATTGAAAGAAGATTAGCCAAAGCAATGGTTCTTAGGGAAGTGTGAAAGTTGAGTTACAGAAACCAACGCAAGCTTAGGTGGACCCAAGAGTTTAAGTATATGGATGAAGAGGCTTAAGAAGTGACAATTGCTTCAACCGATGTATGAGTTGGGCCACCTAGGAGGATCAAAAAGATAGATCTAGTACCATGAAATACACAAGTGGGACCCACTTCCTTAAAATGGGGAAAATGGTCCAAGATGGGTCCACTTGGTCAAAATTTATGGGGAGATGGTACTATAGGGGCTCTATGACATGGATCTATGGATTGACAAAGATTTGAGAGCACCCAAGTGCGGGATCTAGGAAAAGACAATCCCCAAGGAGTGCGAATTGCCCCAAGGAAGACTAGTGCCTTAGATCAAGGGCCAAATGGAGTCGGATGTCCACTAAAATGTAGATCGGGGTAGGCAAGGTGCAAAACAAGGTGGGTTTTGAAGATCAAAGGCATCCAATGGCTAGATATCAGTAGATCTGAGATTCAAAATGCATCACCAAGTGACCCAAGTGGGGCATGTTGCCGCCTGGTTCCACACCTGGGGAAAATGCAGCAGAAGTCTTCAAGCTGCTGGTGTGGCCTTGGGGGCAAGTCAAAGTCAAGTGCTGTCACTTGGGACTCGACTCCTCCGTCTAGGCTTTCCTAGCGAAGCCAAGGGGGGTGGATCCTAAAAATAAAACTAAGGTATCTAATCTAGGAGTTAGAAAAATATTTTTGATAACCAAGACAAAGCAGCATATACTTTTGTGAAATAAAACAAGCATTCATCATTTACTCCCATTCACTATAATCATCATTCATTTGCACATTTGTCAATAATATGAAATAACATTAACATAGACCAGTGCCTTATAATGGAGTAAAAAACAAATGCATGAGCAGAAAAGTAGATGTTGTGCAAGTGTTCTTGGTTTATTTTAAAATTAATGTGAAGGTGATATTTTTATTATGGCAGGTGGGTTCCCAATATACGCAAGGTACGGGGGAACATATCCGGAATTTTGAAGCGTGGCTTCCCTCTCTGGCTTGGGCTGAATCGGAGTCTCAAGGAGGTGTTCAGATGCTGTACCAACGAGGGCAAGCCTAACGGTTTCCAAGAGGTCACTACTCAGTTTTGCCCCAAGCCTTCTGGGAAATTTCCCCACGACAACAAAATGTTCGCGATGTGCCGGATTTTCACATAAAGGTTTTTTTATTCGGGGCGGTGTTAGATCCTATTACTAGTCATCTCCCCCTTTCTGATGTGTACCAACTGGATCAGACTGAGCTGCAAGTCGACCACAGAGCATACGGGAGAAGATCTTGGTATTTTTTAGAAAAATTTTATGAACCAAAATTTTATCTTTTTTAAACCCCAGGAATCTCTTTTCAGGCACGTACTCGGGCAAGCCCTTGTACAGAAACCCCACTTCGGGAAAGCAAGGGGGGCGTTTTGAGTTTGTAAAAAAAAATGATAAAACTATGTTTTGAGTGAACTTGTGGCCCGCTAGTGGAACGGACCCACAAGGTTGATTTTAAGCCTAGTTTGATTTTATTAAGTGCGGAAATGAAATCTAAACTAAAAAAAATTTCAAACCACGAAAATTGAGTCGACACAGTTTTCCCCCCTGGGGGGATGGGGTGTGGGCGCTTGACTAGTCCACTTGCTCTCGTTTGATACTTTAGTTACAATGTAATAGAAATGCCCCAGTCTTAATTGACTCAGTGGCTTACAAAAATTGGAGAGAAAAAGGTATCCGGTTTGCAAAAATTCAATAATGGTCCTTCGGATTGCCTGGATTTTTGAAATTTTGGCAGCACCTCCTCCTACCTGATCGTCTTTTGCTGCAAACCAACAAGCAAACGTTAGTATAAGATGCCCCAAAACACTTTAAGAGTGTCTTTGGAACACCTCCTAAAAAACCCAGAAAATACTAAGTATAAAAACTAGTTAAAATGACGGAATTTAACCAAGTAAAACAAGCATTTGGGCCTTGTTACTTGGGATCTTTGCAAGCTTCTAAGGGCTGCAAATTATCAGCTCTTTAAATCAGCCAAATGAACTTTCAAATCAGATCTAACACTACTCCTCAAAGCTTTTAAAGATTTGACAATTTTTTACAAGTTGAGAAAAGTAAAATGCTAGATAAATGAAAAGATCTAATCTATTAAAGATGAACACTTTGTAAATGGAATAGATCAGACATTTAGAGTAATAAATCAGAATGTAAAGTTCAGATTGCAAACCACTATTACTCTTTCAAAAAGTAACCAGTAACCAAGGTGAAAGTATGAAGTAGAAGAGAAGGAGATATGGAGAGTTTTTATCAATTTATCAATTTTTTCCTTGAAGAAGCCTTGGAGCCTTCTTGGTGGAGAACTGAGGGGCTACGTCTGCAAAAAGATGTTAGAAAAGTAAGGGAAACGAACAAGATCCTCCACTCATCCACTTGAAATAACCTGCAAATCACATCAACTTGAAACCAAATGATCAAATCTAGAAATATACATATGAGAAATCAAAAGGAAATGCTCATAAACAAATGACACATTTAAATAAGATCTCTACACTTGCATAGATAAAAGATTAAATAATAAACAAATTATCTAATCCTCCTTATAAATCAATACTGATTCTTCCCAAAGCTAGATTTAGATGCAAAAGAAAACAAGTAGCTCAAATACATGTTACCTCAATGAAAACCATGACATTCACCCACTCATCAAAAGCACTACACCAAGCTTGACCTTCAAAGTCTCTTTATTCATTAAGCAAAATGACAAGTACAAAATCGAATTACAAGTGCTAGCTCTAACTTCCAAACTCTAACTAGAGAAAATGGAGTGGGCAGCCATGCTTAAATAGCCAAGATGGAGAGAAATGGGTGGAATGAGTGGCATAACTCGTGGAGAAAATGGGGCTGCCCACTCCCATGTAATGGGCTGCCAAAATCAGCCCCAAATCAGCTAAAAATCAGCCATGTGACAGCCCATAAACATAGCTGCAAATTCCATGATTGAAGGGGCCCAATTTTGGGAAATATGCCCCCCTCAAATGGGGAAGTAATCCCACTAATGTAGCTGCCCGGAATCTTTCCAAAATCAGCTCTTACAACTCCTAAAACATAGCTGAAAAAATCAGTCCATAAATCACTCCCAAAATTTAATATTTTTATGAGTCATTTTTTCACCTTTTTTATTTTTTCATGACTTTTTTGGGTTTTTTGGTTTTTTTGGCCATAGGTAAAAATTTAAGCACCCAAACATTAGGAAAAGTGGGTTTAGGGGTTAAGGGGGTGCTCTGAGTTAGAAAACGAGCACCCTTAAGGCAGAAAAGACCTCCAGACGCCACTTCAAAGCCAATTAATTTTTTTTTTTAATTGAACCATTAAAAAAAATGGCTCAATTTACGGAAAAAATAAACTTCGCCGAAAATTAAAAAACAAGCTAGGGGGACTTAACACATGTCCATATGACTCAAAAATAACGCCTAGCATGTTCATATACATTGACCCATAGACTTTAACAACCCCCTAAGGCCTGTCAGCCTCCCCAGGCATTCCAGCTTTGGAGGAGCAGGAGAAAAACCCAAAAATTATGTTATGCACTAATGCAAGACATAATAGCTAGGTGAAAAAACTCCTTGGAATACCTGACTTAGCCAAAAAGTCCTAGGGAACCAAGTCTTTTACAAAACACCATGCTAGTACGTTTTATTACAAACCCCGCAGGGCCATGGACATGTAGAAAAAAGTTAAAATAGGGGCCCTTTAAAAGGCCAGCTGGATATCAAATCATCGAAAAAGAACATTGAAATGTTCAACTTTGCCCGCTCACTTGATAGTACATCTAAGTACAACTTAGCTGGCAACAGGGCACAACCCTCAAAATGAGGAATGGGGCCCATAAGGTGAAAATCAACAAGGTGAAGCACTAGGGGTAGGTTATCATGGTAGATCTATGCAAATCAAGTGGGATCTCACCTACCCATGTGTTGGAACTAGCTTAACTCACCTACCCAAGGAGGGTGACCTTAGTCAAGGAAGGCTAGGTGCTTTGGGGGAAGGGTTAAATGAAGTCCAAATGCCATCAAACTACAGATCCGAATTGCCGTTGATACTATAGAGGTGGGTTCTTTTTATTATACCCAAAGCCAAGCTAGATCTTAGGAGATCTAAGAAAAACAAAAATGAGGGTTTTAGGTTTTAATGGAGTTTGTGACCAATAGGATGGAGAACAAGCGAAATCAATACATACCTTGTAGATCTTACCTCAAAGCTTGCGGCCTCTTAGCATATGGAGAATTTTTTCCCTAGTTACAATTCCAAGCTTGATCCAAGTGTCTTCAACCAAAAATGTCCAAGCCCTAGGAGGAGAGATGTCCCATGAAAACCTGTAAATCAAACTACATCAAGTTAGATTTGATCCACAAATCCATAAGATCTAAGCATGTCCTATCAAAAAAGTAATCAATGGACAAAGCACAATTGAAAAACTCCCTCTCTATGAAGATGTCTTGCCCATGGGGGATGTGAGCAACCCCTACAATCTTCCCACAAGCCAAATCATTGAGCTAGCTTCAAGCAATTCAGCCTCCCTCTCTTGATGTCGATTTCACTTGAAAAGCAAACAATGTCTAGAAGCAAGAGATCCAAAAACATATACAAGAGCAACCCAATCAAAGCCAAGAAGTAGATCTCCAAAATATTATTTTCATTCCAAGTTTTCCAGAGCCCAAAGGTGAGCTATACAATAGGGGGTCTCCTCCTTATATAGGATAATAAAGACCAAAAACCTAGATCTCAAAACCACTTTACAATATATGAAGATGAGTGGTTGAGATTAAAAGATCTCAATACATAATCAATGGCTAAGATGAGCCTAACAATATAACACATGGATCACTCAATACAAAGGTGACGTCATAGCTAGGAGATACAAAGTGAGGGTGACATCATCCTCTAGAGGGGGCAAAAGTACATGGGCCCACCTCATATGACTAGGATATAACTCATAAAGCTCATGGTGGGGCTAGGAGGCATCAATCCTTGCTAACTCATCCCCATGGCACAATAATATAAAATAATATGTCCAAATAATACAAATGATCAAAATCTGTCCTCAAAATCTGTGAGAGACATGCAGTAAAAGGCCTCCTGTGCTTAGTTGCCGAAGCATCCCCCCCCCACGGTTCAGGCTCCAAATCCGCGCTCCAAGCGAAAGCGTTGCCGAAGCGTTTTTGGAAGCTCGCTTTGGGCAGGAAAAAACCGCTTCCTGCAACTGTGCGAAGCTTTCTCGCTCCCGAGCACTCCGAGCTCTGCCCTCCACGCTTCGACCTCGCTCCGACCTCGCTTTCGATCTCGCTCCGACCTCGCTTCCTGAGTGCTTCCGCGGACAGCAGGAAGCTTCCTGTTTTTTTTTGTTTTTTTGCTATTTGGGTGGGGCCTAAGGCATTTTTAGGGTTAGAGAGGGGAGATAAGGCATGAATTATGGAATTTAGATGGCATGATAAGGCATGTTTATAATGGAATCATGAATTATGGAATTTAGATGGCATTTCATATATTGGAAGTAGCACAAACATACATGTTTCATAAATTTTGCATCTAGTTTGGTATTTTACATGTTTTTTTTAATATATATATATATATATATATATATATATATATATATATATATATATATAAACACTTTCGAGACGCTTCGCTTTCGACCATTTTTTGAAAAATGTCCACCTGCGCTCCTGCTTCCCGCTCCCGCTCCCGCTTCGCTCCCACACTTCGGCAACATTGCTCTGTGGCTTCTGTGGACCCCACTGACTGATGAGAACTGGCTGGAAGATGGGGGGTTCACCCTGGAAGACCTCTGTGAAGACCAAGTGCCAAAACCTTGCCTCAATTGCCCAAATCGAATTCCTCAATGACCCTTTTATTCCATTTTTAACCTGCCTCGGTGGCTGTGAAGCTGCTAAAACTGCCACCTAGTGCACCTGCGCTGTCAAACTGATCCCACCAGACTCTCCAGAAGGGGGGTAATATGGTAACATCAAGTGGTTGGACCACCCCCTCCTCATACAACGCCCTAGGTGAATTGGCCTCTCATGGCCCCTGCTGGTTAGGTTGGGAAAACACCCCCAAATCTGGTCAACAAGTGGAAAAATGCATATATCATTGTCAGAAGTGCCCGGAACTGAATGATAAGTGTCTCATTGGATCCAGAAGACCCAAATCTACTAAAAGTGTGTACTCGTACACCATGGGTTGCCTTGATGGGCCAACTATAGGGTCCACCATATATGGACAGTGCATAATCTGATGATCTGGAATAATAATAAAACCTGTTGAACTGCATCAATCACCATCTGAATCATATGTCCACCATATGGTATCATCATCAAGAGTATGTTGGACCATCAATCATCATCAATAAGTATACATGGTCCACATCATCATGGATCCCAAGAATGACCATAGTCAAACTAGGTTTGACTAGGTCAATATATAACCAAGGATAAATCATATCAATAGACTAATACACGTTCCTCTAATCATACTCACAACTTAACTTAAAGTATAAATATCATTTAGTGGCATTAATCATCTTTGCATATTTCATTGTTATTTATATTTACTTGCACAATAGCTTAAATGACAAACTCACCCATTGGACATGGTCTAAATGCTAGCTAAGGATGAAGGCTAGGAACAAGGCTAAACAAAGGGGTGACTTGTCTAAACCTAACTAAAAGACACTTTGGACTGGGAGAGGGGGAAGCTACACTCCGTGTTGGACAAATAACACGGGGAAGGGCTGTGCCTCACAAATGGGTAAGTTGTTTAGAGAGTGCTTATTCAACTTAGGCATCATGCCTACATTAAGTTGATCCAAGTTCATTAGGATCATTCAATTTCATTTCATGGCCTTTTTGGCCTACATAACCCTTCGGATCTCAGGTGCGCTAAAAAGCACAACTAATTGTAGCTTGCATCCAGGGCATGTTTATATATATAATATGGTCAGCAATCATTTAGATATAGAGTTTAAGAACCATTGCTTTTTGGACCTTTCTTATACTCTTCGAGGAGTATTTTTAGCAGTTCATCGCTCTTGCCCTTTACTCACGTGTGTTCAGAAACACATTCTAGAGTTTATAGTTTCCATGGGCGAATTTACACAAGTTTCCATAAGTCGTACATGAGCTTTCAGTTTTAGCCAACAACATCTCAAGTGACTAGGGGGAGTTCATGCCAGTGCCAAACATCGGGACAACCGACCAGAATGATTTAGGCCTACAATTCAACTCACCAAAGGCAAGTTCTGTCACCAACTCAGAGCCGAGACACTAAACAAACATGGATGCGATCCAACATAGAGGCAGTAATAGGGAAGTCCTTAGTATCAAAGAGTCAAGAAAGACATGTCAAAGGTGAAAACCAAATCAGGAAGGTCATGGATGGATGGAGTCAAGTGAAAGTGGTGCCTAAGCTAGCAGACACATAATGTTAAGAAAGACCATATCTATGCAAGGTAGTAAACCAGTGAGTCTTGTCAAGAAACCTAAATGTGCAAGTAATAAGTCCATTTTATAATTTATAACATCATCAAGATAGTTCATTTTCATTTTACAAAGTTTGCCACATCATGAATCATATACCAAGCTAATGCTGTGAAGATGACAAAAGCAACAAGATAATAGTCCATAATCAATGATCAGAAATCCATAGGTCATATCACATCATAGCAATAATCATCATAAACCATTTGAAACACTGCTGCAATAACATCTCTAGGCACGGAACTGAAATTGTATGGAATAAAGGGTCACATCAGTCATCAAATCTGAACTCTCAAGGCTCAGCCTTGGCACAAGGTCTAACATAAGTCTGAATAAATACACTGCTCTAATCATGAGTGATCTCAAAATACAAACTCATCATAGCCAAGCTTTGAATAATCCAAGCTCTAAAAAGTGCAGATATCTGCTAAGCAAGAATAGTAGCCCTGCTACTATGGTGTGATAACAGTAACATTGTATGTACTTTTATTCTTCTTATATTGCTCCGAGATCGAGATAGAAGAAAGCCCCATAGATAGTTGGTTTTCCCCGTTTGGGGTTTCCAGGGTACATCCAGTGTTGTGTGATTGATTGAGTTTTCATTGTCAAGTGTTCAGAGATCTATAGCATTTGTTTCTTAAGTCTTTATTGCATTATTGATTTACAGAGACTTAAACCGCTTGAGATCTCAGGGCTATCCAGAGGGAGTAGTGATCTTTGGATAAAATTAACATTAAGCAATCGCTGACATGAAGTCACCGATCTACTTTTCTGCTGTCCCAATGTTTTTCCTCCAGTTCAAGTATGATAAATAGTTCAGTGTAAAATAGATCAAGGGGTTAGCTCAACCAGTTGTTGCCAATGTTGCTGGGCATTTGGCTAGTTCCGGGTTAGCAGGTGCTCGGTTCGAATCCGCTAGGTTTCCCTGCAAGGTTTTCCTTGGAAAAAAAAGTAATCCAGTATAAACTTTGTCATATGTTTTTGACATTGGGTAATTTCACACACAATGGTGCAAAATCTTTGTTTGAGATCTGTAAAATAGCTTTTCTAGTACCCTATGTACATAACTTGTACTAATTCCCAGATAAGTTTATCCAATAGCATAGTGTTGGGATATCCTATCACAAATTCTGATAGAAGTTTTTCAGGCAAATAATCCTTCCAATTCCACATGAGTTTTTGGTGTAACACCAACCTGAACTTTGACCTTGTCCAGCCCTCAAAATCCCCCCATGTCATTTAACTTGGGGCCCCACTTTTAATTTTGGATCAAGGATCAATGGGCAAAATATACATCCTCTCAGCCATGCTTTTTCAAATTTAGCTTGATCATGGTACGTCAATGGTTTATATGTTTTCATTGAGTATTTCTTTGAGTATTGTTGTATCATTGTTTCAATTGGATGCATCCTCAATTGGTCGTAGACTCTTATCATTATTCCGCTTGATTTATTTTCTCATGTTGCATGCATTGATTGACTGAGAATGCTGCTTTGTATTTGATGCTCTTCTGAGTTGGACAGACTGCAAACACTTCTGATCCTTTCGAGTCTAGATGAACTAAGGCGAAGTATCTGAAATTAGCCTCCTTATGGTTCTTCCTTGAGTTCTCTTGATTGACTTTGAATCTTCAACTATTCTTGCAAGGCTTTGAAGTTTTTTGAATTCTGTTTTGCACTAAGACCTGCTAGGGGGCATCCCCTTCCACTACTCATTACACAAGGGTAGTTATGGATGAATCTTATGGTCAATTTTCTCTTTTACTTTATTTGCTCCATGTCCATTGGACTTAAGGCATCGGTCAAAAGAATGCATCAAAAGAATAATTTACTGCACTGATTTTTATTACTTTACTCATAGATCTGCAGCTTTCTGTGACAGATCTGAAATGTTTTGTTGCAGATTTACAAGGTGCAAAAGCCGATTTAATAATATTGCATATGAATCTGAACTTTACTCGCTGATCTGAAGTGTTTAGGGGCAGAAATCTGCATAACTTCAGAGATTTCAGTGAGTATATTTTGCAGATTTGAAGTCTTATGCAAGGCATGCTTAAAGACTTTAGACTTCAGATCACTAGGGATTCCCTCCTGAGGCTAGCAAGCACTAGCCTGAAACAAGAGGGACTGTGCAAGGTGACATTGCACTTTCCCCAAGTGTTCATTTGGTTCCCTTGGGATTAAATTCCCTGAGGTCAATTTCGAGTAATAAAAAACCATGAACTGTAGTTTTCTCATTCAATGTCTTTAAAACATATTACATGGATCATAGATGGGAATGTTGATATAGAACCCTTCCTTTGAGCTTGAGTAGCAGCCCTTGTGGCTGTTGTTTCTGTTGTAGAACTGTAGAAGAATGCTGCTGCTTGAGAAATGAGAAACTCAGAAATAGAATGGCAGAATTTAGAGCAACACAATACTTGATATTGTGATAAAACCTTGTTTTTCCGTTTCTGCAGACTTGTAATTTTCTGGGAATAATAAATGGGCAAAAGACCACCCAATTGCACTTTTAAAGCACTCACCACAAACCCTAAATACCACTTTTGGTGCGTTGTGTGTCTGACACACAGAGACATGTCTTCTGAATGTTGGACATGCATGGGACGCACATCTTGTGTGTCTGACACTCAAGTGATGCATGTCCAGGTGTCTGACACACTGACAAGCAAGATGTGGCCCAAAAGGGGCATTTCCTGTTTCATACAGAAGTAGAGGAGGGAAGTAGATGAGGAAAGAAGAAAATAGATTATTAGAAGAATGGCATAACATACATGCTCTCATGTCCTTTTATTTTTAGTGTTAGCAACTTAGCACAAGTGGGGAATCACATCGAAGTGCATGGTCCACCATGGCTTTTGTTAATCAATTCTTCTATCTATTTTTATTTTATATGCAGGAAGTGATTTACAACACAACATTAAGCAATGGAGAACTTGTAACCAAGTTCATGGCATGCTTAGTGCTAGTTGGAGATAACCCAACGGTTGTGGTGTTCCTTACCCCTGAAACTTGAGAATCGCACAGTATATAGCAAGATTAGCATGCAATAAACTAGAAATAAGCAACACAGAACCAGAAATATGAGACAATAATAATATTATGGTAGAAATGTTAAATGTACAGCATCAGGAGACATTCTCCAAACCAATCTTGTGCAGCCAAGATTGATCCTCTTGTATAGAGGTGAGCACTTTGATTGCCTTCCGTGTAAAGGTTATTCCTCCCGTATAGAGATAATTGATCAAAGTAATGATGTTGTAAAGTCTTGTCAAACAAGGCTCGGGACTTGTTTGTTAAGTCATGATTCTCATGTGAACCTTCCGTATAAAGGTATCCATGGGATGGACTTCCCGTATAGAGGTGGACCTTCCGTATAAAAGTCATGCTTGACTTGTTAAAAACATTTAATGTTGTGTGATGTATTATTAACTATGATCACCAGTTGCTATGAAGTCTCCTTCAGAGATTGATCACCTCTAAAGTGAATTACATTAGCATATGATCATTTGGTCTGGAATAATATAATATGATCACAACATCCGATAATTCTTTTTAGTATAATGTAATGTGATAGATAATTAAAGTTAGCACATATTGACCATGCAGTAAAAGATAAAGAAATAAAAGATAAAGCATAGAGATCAAGAGAATTCGAAATTGCCCATGCATATACCTCAGCTAATTAAAAAGAACTCGAATTGTTAAAGCTTTAGTTAAGTAATAATGTATGCCTCAATCAATGCTTCAGTTAAAGCATTAGTTAAAGATATGCAATCAATTAACTAAAGGAGAACTTAGTGATCACTTCAGTGAAATCAATCAACATGATTTTCAGTTAAGAAAAGTTACTAAAGTGTTAAAAATGAATTAGTTAACTAAAGTGTTTTGCATAATGACACTTTAGTTAAATTAAAAGACGACACTTAAGTTACAACACTAAAGTTGCTCCTATTGCATGATGACACTTATGTTAGCTTGTTAACTAAGTGCTCCTACATCAGTTATGAGGCGAGTTCACTCCAAAGTCAGTTAAGCATGATTTCAAGTTAAGGAAGAAAGGCATGGCGCATTGATGGTGCATGATTGAAGAAACTAGAAGTGCACTGCAACTATCCAAGAAGATAACTCGCTATGGTTTGCATGGGAGGCTTATCCTTCATGCATTGATTCGTTATTCCTTGCATGGCAGTGATTTTTGCTATATATTGATGTGCTGGGCACATTAGAAAACACATCCGATTGATCTCTCTTCTCTATTTGCTTCCGTATCTTCACCAAGAGAGTTTTGGTGATCTTGTATCTTTTGAAAGCAATCTGCTATGTTGTAAAAGAAAGACATTCTCTGCTATCCATTATATTATACTGAGAAGAATTGCAGGGGTTTTTTGTTCTCATTGTTTTGAGGATTTTTCCCAGGGTATATCTTGTGTTATGGTTGTATGAGTTTCCTGTGATTGAATTGTCTCATTGTTTCAAGTTTCTGCATCCAAAAGAATTAAAGATCAAAGCTCAACCAAATATTAACAAAAAAAAGGGCTTTATTATTATAGGAACAATGTTCACGGGCCTCTTATGATAGGGCGATCATTCACTTGAGAAGCGCACCATTACAATATTCTTCACAAAACACTTCATAGCCTTGAAGCTCTTTAAATGCTTCAAATATCCAAAACCCTAACTACTTGACATGTTCAAAATACAACTTCCTAATGGGTCTTAATTAATAAAGAGACCCTTTTTACATTGATTGTTGAACACTAACTTATTTGGCCATATTAGAAAGTTATGGCCTTATACTATGTATGATTAATTCTTAGAGTAAGGCGAGTTAGGGTATGGACCTAACATGCCCTCCCCCTTCAAAAGCAGTGTTGCCCTCAATGCTGAAGATGCGGAAATTGCTGTAAAATGTTGGATGGTTCCCATGTTGCATCTTTTGGCAACATTTCTTGCCACTGGATCAAAACTTCATTGATGGTGCACTTGAGCAATTGTCTTTTCCTGGAAGCCAATACTGCAGTCGATTGAAGCCAAACGGAGCCTTCCTCATCCAATTCTAGTAAATTGATCTGTACTTTGCAATTTGATCCCACCACTTTTTTGAGGCAAGACACATGGAAGATAGGGTGATTCTTGGAGTGTTCTACCAAAGCAAGCTTATAGGCTAGTTCAGAGTGAGATTCTGATGGAGATGGGCCCTGAGAGATGCTTGTTTACATGGTTGTAGTGGAAGAAACACTTGATCCCCATCTTCAAAGAAGCGCTTGGAGTGATGTTGATCAACTTGTTGCTTCATTTTGTTTTGGGTGAGAATCGAATTATCTTTAAGGATGCGGTGAATGTCAGCACTGGTGTAGAGTGCGTCATCCAATGCTTGAACTTGTGAGGTACTTGGTATATAGGAAATCATTGATAAGGGTTTTTGGCCGTACACTACTTCATATGATGTCATCTTTGTGGAACCATGGTAAGTGGTATTATAGTTTATACCACCATTCGGCCACAGGGAGCAGTGGGCCCATTGGTGTGACTTTTCTACCGCAAAGCAACACAGGTATTTTTCTAGGCACTTATTGAACGCTTCAGTTTGACCATCTGTTCGAGGGTGGTATACTATGTTGAGATTCAATTGAGTTCCTTGAAGTTTGAACCAGTGAAGCACGACTCGGCCAAGACTCGCGGGTACTCGCGAGTCTTGCCTAGTCAGACCCGAAAACGAGTAACCGGCTCATACTCGTGGATAGACTCGCCAACTCGACAAACTCAGGAGACTCGCCCAGAATCGATACTTACTCGGTCGGACTCGCCCAAGACTCGGCATTTGTTCTAATGGTTGTCGTTTGCATTCTGGTGGGCGTGCAGCTTGTTATTGTCATCGGAAAGGGAAAATCCCACAAATGATGAAGGTCATCGCCAAGGGAAAAACCCGCGGACCTTCATCAGTTGCTCAGTCGTGAAGCTCCTGTCGTGGAGCACAAAATCTTCGTTTTTTTTGTTTTTATTTATTTATTTATTTATGTATATGTTATCAAATATAAATTATATATATAGCATAGCTACACAGACGTTGTTGTTCGACGACGGGCTGCTCTTCAACGGCAGACGGGCTGCTCTTCGACGGCAGGCGGGCTGTTGTTCGACCGCTAGCGGGCTGCTGTTTATGTGATATGTTTTTTTATTAAATTATTATATAGTTTTTTTTAACTTTCAACTTTCTTTTATATAGTTTTAAAAAAAAACTTTTTTTTATTTATATTTTATGTTATATAATTTTTATATTTTATATATAATATATATTAAATTTTTTTATATTTTATATATAATATATATTAAAAATTTATATATGTAATTTTTTATTATATAGTTTTGTTTATTGATATTTTTTTTTATAAATTTTTTATTTTGATTTTATTTAATTTCTGTTATTTTTTATTTTAAATTTTTATTTATGTTATATGTTTTAAATTCATATTTATTAATTTTTTGTTATATATTTTTTATTTTGTTATATTTTGTTTTATATTTTGTTTTTTTTTTTATATTTTTGTTATATATATATATATATTTTAATTTTATTTATTAAAATCGATTGTGTTATGTAGTGTAGTATAGTCATAGTTTAAGAGACAATGTTATGAATTATTGTATAAATTGTAGTTTTTATAGCTTATATGGATTGGAAATGTTTTTAACCTTTTTTTTAACCCAAAATCATAAAATGTACAATATTTTTATTTTTTTTCCTATTTACCGAGTCTTGCCGAGTCTGTCCCGAGTCTTTCCCGAGTTTTTCCCGAGTCCACGAGTCATATGCCAGCCGAGTCTTTGCCGAGTCCGAGTCGTGCAACATTGGTTTGAACAACTCTTGCCAAACTTGCTGGTAAAAGTGGGGTCATGATCAGAAACAATAGAAGTGGACATGCCTTGGAGTTTGAAAATTTGATCCAGGAAAACTTGGGCCACCAAGGAGGGTGTAAAAGTGTGTGGTAGGGCACATAAATGGGCATATTTGGTCAGACAATCTAATACCACTATAATGACTGTTTTATTGCCTGCCTTAGGAAGCCCCACAATGAAATCCATAGAGATGTCTATCTAGATATGGTTAGGAATGGGGAGTGGCTACAAAACCCCTGTTGACTTTACTGTTTCACCCTTATGCTATTGGCAAGTGTTGCAGGTAGCAACAAAGTTATGGATATCTGTTTTCATGCCTTCCCAGAAGAAAGAACACTTAATTGATTCATAAGTTTTATGAAATCCTGAGTGACCTGCTATGGGTGATGAATGTAATTCTGCCAAGATTCTTGGTTTCAATGCCGAATCTGATGTGAGAAAGATGCGCACCTTACACCTCAAAATATTTTGGTTCCATGTATACCTGCATGGAGGATTTGAGTCTTCTTGAAGCTGTTTGATGTGGTGGTGAACTATGTCTTGGGCCAACCATTGCTGTCATGCTTTGTCTAGCCATCCTGAGATTGGCAAGGATAATGTGATGAATGAACCATCCTCTTCAAATTGCCTAGATAAGGCATCTGCCATCAACCACCACATTGTCGCGACCCTTCTTATATATGATTTCATAATCATAACCCAACATCTCAATGACCCATTTCTGTTGCTCGGGTGAGGAAAGGCGTTGTTCGAGGAAATACTTGAGAGTATGATGGCCTGTCTTGATATGGAAATGTCGACCGATTAGGGGGCACCATGTCTTAATTGCATGAAAGATAGGCATCATTTCTTTTTCATAGGTGGATTCGCCCAAGTTTCTGTCACAGAGCTGCTTACTAGTGAAGGCCAAGGGACGTCCTTCCTATGATAAGACAACTTCCAGTCCACGTTTGGAGGCATCACATTCTAAGATGAATGTCTTAGTGAAGTCTGGCATGGCTAGCACATGCATAGCACACATGGCTTCATTGAGGGAAAAGAAAGCCTAATCTGTTGTTTCATGCCAGGAAAAGCCATTGTTTTGTAGCAATGTTGTTAGAGGAGTTGCAATCTTCCCATAGTTCGCCACAAATTACGATAATAGCCTATAAGGCCAAGGAATCCTCTCAAGCTCTTGAGAGTGTTGGGGGCAAGACTAGTTCTTCATAGCTTCCACTTTCTTGGGATCCACCCGAACCCTGCCCTAACTCACAATATGGCCCAAGTGTTCAACCTCAGTCACCCCACAAGCATACTTGGAGCATTTCACAAATAATTGTAGGTCCTAGAAAAAGTGCAAAGTACAAGAAACATGCTGGAGGTGGCTTTCCCAGGTGGGACTATAGACCAAGATATCATCGAAGAAAACCAAGACAAAATGGTTGAGGAAGGGGTGGAAAATCTTATTCACGAGACTCTAAAATTGAATGGGGCAATGCAGAGGCCGAAGGGCATGACCAAGAACTCATAATGACCTTCATGAGTGCAGAAATTTGTTTTGGGTATATCAGCTTCTTTCATTTGGATTTGATTGTAGCCCGAATGAAGGTCGAGTTTGGTGATGAATTTGGCACCATGAAACTTGTCTAAGAGATCATCAATGATTGGAAGAGAATATTTGTCTTTGATGGTGATTTTATTGAGAGCTCGGTAATAAGGACACATGCAACAATCACGTTCCTTTTTGAGGACCATAACCATAGGTGAAGAATAAGGGCTTGTGCGAGGATAAATAATACCGGCTAGCAACAATTCTTGAATGATCTTTTCAATTTCATTTTTCTGGGCAAAAGGGTGGCAGTAAGGATAGACACTGGGGGGTTGACCACCTGGAATTAAAGGAATGGCATGGTCATGTTGCCCATGGGATGGAGGTAAACCCTTCAGTGCTTCAAAAACCTGTTGGTACTAGGAGAGAACTTGTTGCAAATTGGGGTGAATATTTGAGGGGTGTGTGTCCAGAACTTGTATGGCATGGAATTGAGCAATAACACCTGAGTGGCTCTTCAACAGTTTCTCCTTGCAGTGGAAAGAGATTATTTCAGGAGAACTTGAGGTAATTCCTTGAAGGTGATGTGTGTGCCCGGCCTGAGTAAAGCAAAGAAAGAGTTCACGGAAATCCATTGTGACAAGACCTAAGGTCTCGAGCCATTCAACCCCCCCAAATGATATCACGACCACCCATGTCAATAGCAAACATACGAGTTTTTAGATATTAGTCTCCCATTTGGAGTTTGACATTCTCACATCGACCACCACATTTCATTGTACCCCCATTGGCTATCAGGATTTGGAAATTAGAGAGGCGATGAATATCAATGTAGATAAATTCGACATCAGCAAAAAACTAGCAAGGGTCCCAAATACGACTTCTCGGCAACATAGGCGAAAAAATCGACAAACCATGACAAACATTAAAAAATACAAAATACATTCATTTTTTTCCGAATTTTAAACATAGAAAGCAACACCAACATCAAATAAACACATTGGCACATAAATATGGAGAAAGCATTGATATATAAATGTAGTGGATGCAAATAACTCAGAGCGGTTTGATTTCAATGACTCACACTACTAAAAAATACATAAAATTTTACAATTTTAATGAAAAAAATATATATTAAAGATTCCAAGCTATGATTCCAAACCATTAGAGGCAAAATATGCAAAGTCTACTCATGTACATACCATCTAAGGGTGAATATATCAAAATGGCACCAAGTGCAATACATATCTGAATCAAAATTGAAAATACATAATCATCAAAATTATTGTCTATGCTGGGATCCTGTTCATCAGTAGCACCATGTTCCCCCCTCCTCTAGGCTCTAGCCCTTGCCTCTACCTCGAATCTCAAAGTTGATCCTCCAAGGACATTAGTCAACACCCTACAATTTTGATGAAACTTCTTAATCCAAGTGTTAAAATAAGGTAGAAAGAGATTCCCATGCTTAATAAGAGATTTTGCTTGACTGAAGGGTACATTTTTTATTAAGGTCATGATGAAGGAGTTCAATCAACTTCAACAATCAGACATCAACACCACCAACAACAAGGTACATAGAGAGTTTGATGTGCTTGATTAAATTCCAATCCCTTACCCTCATACATGATAGAATCCAGTGGAAACATTGCAATCCCGAAATCCTAAAAACCATTAATTTTGTTGAATGTGAATGGGATCTAAAATTCTACTTTTTGCATATGAAGTCCGATGAGGTTGGAACCACTCTCAAACATCCTGAAGCAATTAATCGTAATGTTAAAAATTTAAGTAAAATGATAGAAAATGAAAGATAAAGAGAATGCTACTTTTACTTCAAACATTACCATTTAGTATTGTTGACTTCAATGTCACTTGTACAAAACTAGTCAATTTAAAAAAAAAAATCCAAGTTTTTAAAACTGTGAAAAAGCCTCCTCGGTGATTTTTTCCATTGTGGCGCACTATTTACCAAAAAAATCGCACTGTTAAGATTTTAAAAAAATCACGATTTTTTCCAGCGATTTTTTGGGCTCTGGAAAAAATTGTGATTTTTTAAAAAATTGGCAATTTTTTGCTGATGTTATCTTTACTAGTGGATATAGCAATGGGTGTCTTCTGCCACATGTATATGGATGAAATTATGGGTGTTGCCACTATCAATTAGCAATATGATTTTCTTGTGCTTTATGTAGGCAATCGATTTCAACGTCTGAAGAGTGGAAAACCTTGATAAAGCATGAAGGGAATTTGTGGTTTCTCTTTTGGAACTAGCATATCAGGAGCATCTTCGAGAGGCGATGTTTGGTCGTCACCTTCCGGTTCGGGTAGAGCTTCCATTGTGTTGGCTTCAAGGACCTTGGGGGTCACTTCTATCAAGAAGATTTTAATTTTTTTGTTCTTTACATTTATGTTTGGCATATTTTTCATCACAGTTATAGCAAAGGATGAGGCATTGACGCTCATCCATGGCCTCTAGGGTGAGCTTATGGATGTGGAGAGGTGGGGTCGGGGGTTGTTGGGAGGCGGAGTCATGGGAGATACAGTGCGAGGGGAAAATGAAGGGCACTTGGTTTGGGCATTGAGGACCAATTCAGCTTCAAGAGCTCTATCACAAGCTTCCAACTAAGTGGAGTGTCGTTGCATGAGGACATGTGCATGAATTGCCTCCTTGAGGCCACTGATGAAAATTCTCGAAAAAAAAGAATTAAAGAGGCCTTTGGTGCTGATGGCCAACTGCTCAAAAGCTGTCATGTAGTCCAAAACAGTGCCTATTTGGCGCAGTTTAGTCAATCGGTCTAAATAATGAGTGTCATGATCAAATCACTCATCAAGTATCTTTACAAATTGGCTCCAAGGGACATAGCGTCGATAAGATTTTTGGTACCATTTCCACCACTACCATCATTCAAAATCTAAGTACAAGGCCCCAATTTCCAACTTTTGGAGATCATTTTTTAATGCCATGGAGTGAAAAATAATGTTCCATTTGAATCACCCAACCCGAGGGGTTTGAACCATCAGATTTGCACATGTCAGCCTTTGGAAAACAATGCCATGGAGTTTTGTCTTCAAAGGAGGGAGATTGGTATTTTGGGAATAGAGTGATAGCCTTTCGTCTTTAGTGGCCACGACTTCATGAGTGGGGGTGTCAAAAGGTGGAACATATCGACAATGCTGGGCAATAGCAGTTAGCATGAATTCGATGTTGGAGTTCTTATGTTTCTATTTAGTCAACCACTAGGTGAGTTGGCCCACATTAAAGATGATAGTTTGAAGGTCAAGAGATTGAGTGGGGGGGTTTGGATTGGCTTGGGGTGGATTCTGGTTGGTATTCTCCATGTCAACCTGGTGGTGGGTGTGTGCCATGGGAGTAGAAAAGTAGGAACTACAAAAGGAGATGGGTTGGGTCTACCAAAAAGAGGGTTGTGGGAGATATATATCAAAACGATCAGTATGAGGCAAGGAATTTGTGGAGGTAGGTCATAAATAAGGGTTTTTGGGACTCCAAAAAATGGTTATGAGAGTTACATGAAAACCATTAGCGTGATGCAAGGATTCCAATGAGGTAGGTCACGAATAAGGGTTTTTTGGACCATCCATTTTTTTATTTTTATTTTTATTTTTTATGCCGAGGCTTGAATGTCACTGCATTGACAGAATTGTCAAATTCCTGTTAGATTCAAAGGTGTAGGAAATTCACTTGATCTCCCCTAGTGAATTTGCTTGCTGCTTAGACAGAAGAAAGAAATCTCACAAACAAGTTGTAGAGAGAAGGATTTCCAGTTTTTCTAGGCTTCTAAATTCAAGGGATTGTCATGCACTATAGCTCTCTTATATACGTGCGGGGTCCAACAGTAGTACTCTGCGCAATCTCTCAGGGCACTAACTAAGGAGGCTCAACCATGCCCTTAGCCATACTACCCGACTACCCAGGTACACGAGAGTATCTTCCCGAGTGTTGTTCTCGGTGCCACCTATAGCAACAAGACGGTCGTAGGTTGGTTTCAGGTGATCTATGGGAATTCTGATATAGCTGAGGGTATGCGAAACTGATTTCATGTGTAGGTGTTGTCTGATGCGGTACTACTTGAATGGGTACCAATAGGAGTTACAACTTACAATGGTTTTCAACAATTGCACCAAACGAGGGTACATCGTGACCAAGTACCAACTGTATTCGCTGCATGTATTGCTCCCAAGCCACAGGTTTATCTGTTGAACGACAAATCTCTGCGATTATTTTAAGACGTCGGAACACATCTCTAGCCTAAAAAAAATTCTATCAATTCTTGGAGGTGTGTTGTCTCAGGATCATGGCTCTGATACCACTTGTGGTGTTCCTTACCCCTGAAACTTGAGAATCACACAGTATATAGCAAGATTGGCATGCAATAAACTAGAAATAAGCAACACATAACCAAAAATATGAGACAATAAGAACAAAATATGGTAGAAAAAGAGCTTTGTTATTATGGGAACAATGTTCACGGGCCTCTTATGGTAGGGCTACCGTTCACTTGAGTAGCACTCCGTTACAATATTCTTCACAAAACACATCATAGCCTTGAAGCTCTTTAAATAGGATTCAAATATCCAAAACCCTAACTACTTGACATGGTCAAAATACAACTTCCTAATGGGTCTTAATTAATAAAGAGAGTCTTTTTACATTGATTGTTGAACACGAACTTATTCGACCTTATTACAAAGTTATGGCCTTATAATATGTATGATTAATTCTTAGAGTAAGGAGAGTTAGGGTAGGACCCTAACAATGGTTGTTAAGAATATATTTTGATATTCTTCCAACACCATACAATTTTGCTTATTGACCTGTTATCACAATTCTTGTAGCTGCACCAAATGAGTATCCTATCCAGGACGGTAGAGGGGCTAGGCAACCAAAGTTGTGACCTAAGAGGATCCTGATCCCCAACTATGGATCGGTTGTCACTCTGATCAGGACACTCTTCACTTTAAGCCGATCAAAACTAGACAGCTGAGGGGGAGACGCTAGTCTCTCCTTATGGAAAGACTTTAATAGACATGATACCCTAAGAACAGCTAGACAACTAAGGAAGATAAGGTACCCTGCCGAGGAAACCTTAGACCACGAATAAATACAACTGAGGGAGGCTTAAAGAGTATTGATTGAGGTAAGAAAAGATATGACAATAAGAATTCAAAGAGAACACTCCTCAATAGCTAATAAAATTAGTGAAAGGTCTAGGTTGAATGAATGTCATGTATGGATGCATAAATTGCTACCCTAGGGGGAAATTACTTAGCAGTTTGAAAATTCCTAAGATAGAAATTAATATGAGAGTCTTGGCTGTCCTAACACTCAAATGTGATGCTTGGATGAAAGATGAAGACGATATCAAAGACCACAAGCAACAAACCAAGTCATAAACTAGAATCAAAGTTGCTAGGGCAAGAGGGGTTCACTCGTTAATAGATCAGTGCCAAATGCAAGGGTAAAATGGAGTCAAACTTATATATTATTTAGTTCCTAGTGGTTTTGGACTATGGCTGAAAATACCCACCTGCCTAATTTCTAAGATTCTAAGTGAAAGACTTGCCGAATTATGGAGGGTTTGAATTTGTTAGTTATTTTCAATGACAGATGGAATGGAAATGAAAGAGATAAAAAAAAATGATAGTGCTTACTTGGTTTCTGAAGAGATGCCGGAATAGTGACAATTTGTTCCCACAGAAATCAACTGAGGAGTTTGGTGAAGCCTCGCTTTAAATAAATTCTGCCCAAGTGAAGAAGTGCGCCCACCTCCTGCCAAGCAAACAACCACAAGTCAGTTCGATTTTTAAAAGAAGGGGACAATCACATACATGGAATCCAGAGAGAAATGATGATACAATGACACAAAACAACTCCGTGAAGCTCAACAAATTGAGGGAGAGAGAAGAGGGGTTCTTCTCACAAGTGTGCCCTCTTCCAAATCGCTGCCCCTGTATGCAAGTTAGATTCACCACAAAATGCTAAGAGCTACCACAAAAATCCTTTAGTGCAAAGGAAGAACAACATGCAATCACTATTTTCAACAATCACCACAAGAGATCACAAATTTGCAGAACAAGTTTTCTCTATTATCTCCTGTCCAAGAGCCAAAAGTCCATAACAATGAGAGCTCTCTCTCTTAAATAGAAAATGAGAGAGTAGAATTCCTAGCCATCTTATTATCAATGGCTGAGATTACAAGATACAAATCAGAATCAATGGCTGAGATCTAACTACATCCACCAATCATGAGCCAACTCTCTAAGGGGGGGCGAGTTACCCAAATACGGCCCAGTATATTAGTGAAGTGATATAACAATGAAAATACATGGAAGGGGGATCCTAGGGGCTACATTGTCCCCCTAGGGACATAACATAACAGCCCCAATCAAAAACATAATGTAAACAATGAGATCGCTGCCCCCCAAGTGCATCCTCCTCCAAGTGGTGCGATTTGGCCAAGTGAGGAGAATGGGGCCCAAATGATGATAAAAACATGTGAGATGAAGTCCAAAGGCCCCTAATAACGTAAGATGAGTACCCAATTTCACTCTTTTGCCAAATATTTTCCCTTTGATTAGCTTGATAAACCATGGTCACTTTAATTTTTAATTAAAATGCTGATAATGCATGTAAATAACAAAATATGGCCATAATTTGATCTTCCCTTGCCCGAAACTCTGATTTGATTGAACGGACAAAATCAGAAGCATGAAATCCATAAGAAATGACTACTCATACATCCCGGGTCCACCTGTGATGTGATCTGGAAGAAAATCCATCTCCAATAATTAAAGTATATAGTCTGATAAATAATGGTAAATCTATACCAAGGCAATAATCCACTGTTTGAAGCATGGAATAGTCCGGTGAGAATCCATAGGCATCAAAGGCCCTGCCCAGTGACCAAGTCAAACTTGGTAAAAATGGTAAAAAATGATGACTGAACCAAAACTGAATATCTGTGCATGCATAAGGTATCAATAGTTCTCTCCAAATTATATTAGTAGCAGACATAAATCATTAGTGGCATGCAGCAGTGGTGATCAAAATAAACAACATAACATATGGACCAAAGATTAATGGTTTCATAGTAATAATGAAGTCCTAAACATATGCTCGTGTGCACATTCACTCCCTTGTACAATTTAGACCAGTGAAGCACGACTCGGCCAAGACTCGCGGGTACTCGCGAGTCTTGCCGAGTCAGACCCGAAAACGAGTAACCGGCTCATACTCGTGGATAGACTCGCCAACTCGACAAACTCAGGAGACTCGCCCAGAATCGATACTTACTCGGTCGGACTCGCCCAAGACTCGGCATTTGTTCTAATGGTTGTCGTTTGCATTCTGGTGGGCGTGCAGCTTGTTATTGTCATCGGAAAGGGAAAATCCCACAAATGATGAAGGTCATCGCCAAGGGAAAAACCCGCGGACCTTCATCAGTTGCTCAGTCGTGAAGCTCCTGTCGTGGAGCACAAAATCTTCGTTTTTTTTTGTTTTTATTTATTTATTTATTTATGTATATGTTATCAAATATAAATTATATATATAGCATAGCTACACAGACGTTGTTGTTTGACGACGGGCTGCTCTTCAACGGCAGACGGGCTGCTCTTCGACGGCAGGCGGGCTGTTGTTCGACCGCTAGCGGGCTGCTGTTTATGTGATATGTTTTTTTATTAAATTATTATATAGTTTTTTTTAACTTTCAACTTTCTTTTATATAGTTTTAAAAAAAAACTTTTTTTTATTTATATTTTATGTTATATAATTTTTATATTTTATATATAATATATATTAAATTTTTTTATATTTTATATATAATATATATTAAAAATTTATATATGTAATTTTTTATTATATAGTTTTGTTTATTGATATTTTTTTTTATAAATTTTTTATTTTTATTTTATTTAATTTCTGTTATTTTTTATTTTAAATTTTTATTTATGTTATATGTTTTAAATTCATATTTATTAATTTTTTGTTATATATTTTTTATTTTGTTATATTTTGTTTTATATTTTGTTTTTTTTTTATATTTTTTTATATTTTTGTTATATATATATATATATTTTAATTTTATTTATTAAAATCGATTGTGTTATGTAGTGTAGTATAGTCATAGTTTAAGAGACAATGTTATGAATTATTGTATAAATTGTAGTTTTTATAGCTTATATGGATTGGAAATGTTTTTAACCTTTTTTTTAACCCAAAATCATAAAATGTACAATATTTTTATTTTTTTTCCTATTTACCGAGTCTTGCCGAGTCTGTCCCGAGTCTTTCCCGAGTTTTTCCCGAGTCCACGAGTCATATGCCAGCCGAGTCTTTGCCGAGTCCGAGTCGTGCAACATTGATTTAGACCACTCCTCACTTACTCTGGGTGAGGTGGAAACAATGAAAGGTTAGGTCCAATGAAGTTTGACTTATGCAGACAAGACTTATGATGACTTATGATCTCTTAGAGTACCAGGGAAAACAAGGACACAGTGACATGTACTGGGTAGGCGAGCAGCGAGACACTAGGAAATGGTGTTATCTCACAAATGGGTAGAGTGCTTAGAAGGGCTCCAATAGACTCGAACAAGTGCCTTGTTCACTTTTCATTTCAAGACTTGACTTTCATTTAGGCCTGCATCCTTTTAGATATAACATTTAAGCTTCGATGCATTTTATATTTTGTTCATGGCCTTTTTTATTTGATGACCCTTTGGATTTTACATGTGCTGAGAAGCACAGCTAATTGCAGCTTTCATCCATGGTTTGCATTTCCTTTCATTTCATGGCCCTTTCTGTGATTTTACATGCGCTAAAAAGCAAAACCAATCGCGGCTTTCATCATGGGTACTTTTCATTTGCAGATAAGGACAACTTGCTTAGAGGACCAAGGGAGACACTTCCGGTGGATAGCACAATCCTAAATGCACCTCAACATCCGGGGTAATGGAAAGGAAGCTGATCGACAGGATTGAAAGTGCAGCCACACACTCTAGAGCTGAGACACAAACAACATGGAGGCCATACCAATACAAAGGTCAGAGTGGGGAAGGTCTTTGATCTCATAAGTCTTATCCAAGTCAGGGGAAATGATCTGCATAATAGACAAACGGATGGGTGGAAGAACAAGTGAACATGTGATGCCAGAGGCAAGTGGAGAATGGGCTAAGTTGTACAAGGGGTAACCCTACTGATGAGGATATGCCTAAGTCTTAAGATCATGCTATTTAACCATTTTGATTGTTAGTCCAAAAACAACCAACAAATGCACAATCACCGTACTGCTACCACATATGACCGGTCACATCTACTAAGATAATCAGGAAAAACAACACATGTATATGCAAACCTCATGCCATATACCTGCTCAGCCATCTCTACATCTGGATCTAAAGTGTCTCTGACTGTCTGGAGGGCAAAGGAAGATCTATCAGTGACCTGCTCTGCTGGACTGCTAAAGTGAAACCATGATATAACAAGTGTCTCTCAGGGGTCATGAAGGCCCAAAAGTGACAGAGGGCAAGCTGATGGCCCAAAAGTGACAGAGGGCAAGCTGATGAAACTGCTTTGGAACTCTGGCTGCCTCTTAACATAATCTACCACTGATCATCACTGACAAAAAGGTAGGCTCATCTCAATTAAGGACTATCTCATGTCTGGGACAAACTGCTCTGAAACATCATGGTAGCCTAGCTACTATGGATGGTGATAACATGACCCAAATATAGAGTTGTCACTTGATCCATCCATGTGTCACCATAATTAACACAACTTTTGTGAGGTAATTACAAGCCTCTTAGCTTGAGTTGTTTACATAAATTGTATATTACCACTTTTGTATGGAAGAGTGGAATGAATTAAAAAGCATTCAATCCTTGATTAGCTTGTACTTATGAGGCCTATGCTTACAGTATTATGAAGCCTATGTTTACAGTATGTACACAACATCCCTATGCCACAAGTAAGGATTTTTGACATCACCACAAACATTACACGGCACTCCTTTGCATTGTTTCTTATCAATGGAAGAAAAGGAGATTGCAGATATCACCTGGTTCTGCAGTGTATGTGTATCCCATCTATGAAAGAAGAGGAGATTGTAAACCTGTACATTGCGGTGTTGTTGATTTGTTTAATTCTTAGTGAAGCCATCTCAGCAAGTATGGTGATTTATGCAGAGGGGTTTACAAATTTAACAATCCACTAGTGTCTTTGAAATTTTGGGTGCAAGGTTCAAAGATTGTCATAACAGTTAACTATCTCTTCCTTTGATTAGTATATTGGTGACAAAGGGTTCTCTTTTGCCTTCTGAGCTCCTCTCTTGTTTACAAGGAGCCCATAGCAGAATTGGTTTGAATATGGTTAGAAGTATGAACCTTGTTTCCTGATACCCGGTCTTTTCCATGCATAGTTGTTGCATCCCTGGGCTACTTTTTCAGGATGAAACAACCAACCATGTTTCATGGTTTCCATGTTGGCCAAGCTCTGCATTCTTCTAGAGTGTGCCATGATCTTCCTCCATGCTATGACTATTAACTTATTTTCTTGGTCCATCAATTCTTGTTTCATTGGTGTCTTTCCTTTGTCACTAGGTGGTACAGCTAAAGACTGTTTATTTGTTGTGAATTAATTTCTTTTTCCTCTACTTTTCATCTGTCTCTTTGGTGAAGGTACAAGTTTCATATGAAGAGTTGTAAAAAATTTCAATTCTTGTTCCTTACTAATATACAAACCATTGATGTACTTAACTTTAACCAAGCAGATGTCTCTTACATATTAAGATTTATGGATGTTGGATAGATTTCATCAATTAGGCTTTTGGATCTTTTGCTTTGGCTTGGGTTTCAGAAATTTCACTTGGATCAACAGGTTCTTCTCATGCCATGGAGGATAGAATTTCATTATCCGTTTGAATTTGTTCAAAGCTATTAATAGACAATTGTTGTTCCTTTCATCTCCATTTCTAATAATCTTTCAGCCATGTTAAGATTCTTCTACGTAAGGTAGATTCTTTACATATCATTGAATTCATGACAAGAAAAATACGATCTTAATGTATTTGGCAATTTGTGAATCATCTATTCTGTCAAGATTTAAAGCATACCATTGAATAGTTGCATTTCTATTTTATTCTCTATTTTGAAAAGAAATGAAATTGGAGGGATTTGAGAGTCAACTTCAACTTACAGAAGATGTGATATTGGTTATATTACTATTAACCATACTTGCTACAACTCTAGTTGCTAGTTTTGAAACATCACCTCCCAAATTCGTTTTTACTTGCATAGCCTTCAGAATTTCAGAACCTGTTCTTACTGGTTTAGCTGATTTCTAATTTTCATCTCTTGATGAATGTGTTGAATTTGCTTTAAATGGTTAAATGTATCTTGAAGACTGTCTCCTTCATCCGTTTTGGAAATGGGATCTCTCCTCTCCCCATGGTCTGAAGCATCTAAGTTGTTATTTTGTTTTCACTAGTGAGCTGTTTTCCATTCCAGGTAATGATTCTTCACTCTCAACAAACTGGTAGTCAAAAGGCTCTCCCTTTCCTCATTTTCCGGGAAATGAACTTGGCTTTGACACCAATCTTATCCGAGTTTTGCAAGTTTACAACTTAGACTAAATTCCAGCAAGCACAAACAATGTAACACAGAATTGAGGTGGTTGAGGGGTGTGGGCAATAATCTTAAAACCTATTGCATTTCACTGAGAAATCTACACTAACATCTCTGCAATCACCCAGTAACCAGTTAAAAACTTAAGACTGTTTCCTTCTTTTCCATAGTCCCCCATGTCAAATCCATACACATACACGGATGGGAAAGAAACTTTCTTGACATGAAAAGGAAATCAAAAGTTCAGGTCGGAAACCTAACATCTGCAAGAAAGAAGCCCAGCAACTGAGAAAAGGAAATTGAACAGCTATTATAGGGACTCGAGACAGATAGCAAATGACTTGGAAAAACAGTTGATAACTAGGCAGACAGCCAGAAAACTATATACATGCTTTAATTATAGCTCAGCAATTGATTAAGTTGTTGATTAGGCATCTGATCATCAACCCCTGACTGTAGAGAAGCAACCTTTCTGCCCTTGTCAATTCATATAAAGACATCATTACACAAAGATGCATCAGATGTGTTCATGACATTGGCAGCCCATTTTGCAGTGTTTTATTTCATTATGAGCATAAGCTATGTAGAGTCTAGACAGTAGCAGTTAAGAATAAAATAAACAAATGTTTAGATTGCAAGGAAGGAAACTGAATGTTAGGAGAGAGGTTGCAAGTTCAATGGCTGGTGCAGTCAGTTAGGGAGTTTTCCATATTTGTTTGTCATCATAATGGACGCACCTATTTTGCATGTCTGCATAGTGCTCTCAGCTATATTACCAGGGTTATGTTGGCTACATTGACACTTAAATTTCAGTGGACTTGTAGGGGGCATGAATGTTGTAGATTAAAAGTTAAAACAAATATACTTAAATGAGTTTTAAGATGGATATTCTGTATGAAGTACGCTGGCTTGTTTTTAAGCACAATCAATCTTGTTTCTAGATATTCTGAAATGCCAACGATGTTTCTATGCAAAGTGTCTATAACTAAGAAAAATGACCATTCAAAGATTTTTATGTCTTGACCCGAAGTCCATTAAATACACCCAAACCAGAAAATGTATAATGGAAATATCATCGAAAGAAAACCACAAAGAATAAACATTTCATAATAAAAAATACAATCCTAAAATGATAATCATTCCTTTTTATTTGCATCCTTTGTTTTCAGTGTAATCTCCATTTATCTTCTGTGGCATTTGTATTTTCCCTGATGGAAGTTTTTGTTGCTTTTCTGTTCTTCAGATTGGAAACTGTGTTGGAGCAGCAAACCATCATCACTTCATCACCTTCCTTTTCTTTGCTCTAATTAGTAATATTTATGTACTATTAGTGTCAATTTATGCAGGTTTGTGGATATGGCCAACTTTCTTTTATGTTCCAACTGGCCTTGCATCTACATTCAGGTCAACCAATGTAGTTCACCTTGTAAAGGCATTCATAGATGCTTTGATGAGCAGTTCTGTTGTTTTATCAGCTAGGGCCATTGCTTTGATGTATCTTATTATAGCCAGTCTGTCTGTGTCAATTGGGATAGGAGTCTTACTTTATCAGCAGGTTCAGTTGCTTTATAGTGGTCATAACTACATTGACTCCCTTAAAGTCAGAGGTGATGGAGCTGTGGAAGGATTGCAATTCAGAAAGGGCTGGGAAAATTTATTTAAAATCTTCGGAAGTCGGCATCCGATTTTTTGGTTTCTACCCAAGAAGTTTAAAAGCTCTTCACTCAGTAAAAAAAGCCACGAAAAATAAATTTTGTCAAATCCATCACTGTTTTTCACATTGTCATTACCCTCTGCATTACAAGATTTCCTTATTTATCAATGCATATGCATCATGTGTAGAGTTAATTGATTTGCTGTCAGCGACTTTTGTTGATTGGGCTGCAGATACAGATTTTACTTCATATGCAAGATGGGCAATATAAACCATAGTGTTGGAACGGAGATCACGCCTACACTGTATTCTTATCATATGTAGGCACAATGATGCTCCCAAAAATATTAGATCGGGCATCCATTATTGCCAGTCTTGTCCATTGGAATTCTAGTGCCTAGGAAAAGGTCTAGATGACAACATTTATTGGTTATTGTTTGAAAGATTGAAATATTTTTGCTGAAAGATTTACATGCATGAATAGATATTGATGTTGAATTGGAGAATATCATTAGTTAGAATAGCAGCACACGCATTTCAGTGAATTATTGGACAAGTAAAGAAAATCAGAAATGGGCAGTTTACATACTCAAACTTTGACCCGGTGTGCCCTCTTGTGTTGATTCTTGAGATTTAAGATGTGCCCTCTTTTGTTGATCATGACATAAAACATAAGTTATATTGAGACAGAAATATGGAAAGAATGTATACAAAATAATAATACTTATATTGATAAAGATTTTACTATTTCACTAGTATATATGGAAAAACATTCAGCTTTGTAATTCAAGTAACCTAACATCTCATTAAGTTGAGAAATTACTCACTAAAAAAGTTAGATGGAAAAATGAATATTTTGATCTCAATTTTGGTCTTTGCCTATGCTACAAGGTCAAAGCAATTCAGCATAGGAGGTCTGTTAAGTAAATAGGTATTTATTGATAGTAATTGTGTAGAGAGCAGTGAGGTGCTCTATAACTTGAGTGGAGGAGACATTGGCTACTTTGTGCACACGTGTGTTTGCATTTGTGTAACACTCATCTCAGTGTTCTACAATCTGAGTGTGGTAGATGTTGGTTACTTTGTGTGTGTGTTTGTGTAATACATATCCATCTTAACTACGGATGTATTAAATGTCGAGAGGGCTCAAAACCTTAAGTGTGCTTAATTGAGTGGGGGTTAAGATGGATCTATTCTAGTGTATAGTTTTGAGGGTGGAAATTTTTAGTTATACATTTAATTGTCTAAATGTATTTGCTATTGTCTAAATGGACTTGTTTAATTGTCTAAGCTATGAGCATGCAGAATAAAGCAAAAAAAACAAGATACTTAGCAAACACATGTAGGAAGCAAGTCTAGCCAATAAACAACTGAGGAACCACCTACTGATCAATGTAGCGATAAGGGTTGTGCTAATGTACTCACGAATAAAGACATTAGAGGAGAATTGAAACTCCTAGATGGTGGTGCTAGTAGGCTCTCAATAACTCAAGGTGAGGGACTTTTCTATTCTCGTAGCAACTACCTTGGATGAAAACTAGGCAAGGAGGTTGGATCCTATAGTCAATCCCTTATATGAGTTTGACAATAAGATGTCTAGGAGCCAACTCAAGGAAAATAGCGACTCTAATTAGAGTAATACAAATAACTAAGAGCAAGGATATATCAAACAATCATTTAACAACACCTCCTTAGGGAGTCAAAGAGACAATATTCAAAATTTGAAGGGAAAGCTTTAAAAATCCAAAATTTGAAGATATTTGATGGCTCCAAAGAATGTGTGAACAAAGAAAAGTGAGGAGCATTTATAGGCGCAAATGAGAAACCCCATGCAATTCATGGATTGATCTCACCCCCTTGAAAGCAGCGTTAAAGAAAAAGCCAAAGAAGAGTAAAATACAAAAGTAGAGCAGCATGTAATTGGTTTGTTAACTAAGCCAATTATGGGGTGGTGTATTAAATTCACGATATATTGTGCTAATTTATTTATTTTTCAATTTCTATTTGTGCCACAACTGTTAAGAAATACTACAAGAAACCATGGGTTACAACCACGGTGTTATCATGAAAATAATTTATGATATAAGAGAATTTAATCAAGATAGGGTAGAAAGTGAATATTGGGCAAGGGTCATAAAGAAAAACCAAGGTTGTGTTGAACAAAATAGTAAACATGGGTTTAAAAATGACATATTTGTAATGACATTGCATAAGGTTGTGTGGTTGGAGATGTATTGTAGAACAAATAGTGCAACATCTATAGGCCAAAATGAGGTTGTCTAATGTAGGATTTGGTGTCAAGGGAAATGTAGATGAGATCCGTTAGGTTATAAGTGGAGACTTGATATAATTTCAAATGACTAGGGATTGAACACATCTTTAATAGTATAACGACTTGTTAGTCTAGCAACACGAGGAACAAATTAGAAAATCAATGCTTATGGGAATCAACTCTCAATTCTAGAGGATTTTGTTTGAGGAAAATGGTGCTTATAAGAGTTGATTGTCAAGCTTGGGCAAGCTAGCTTGGATAAAGTATTAATGGACAAGCTTACCATAATGAGAACAATATGTAAATATGAATAAAAGAACCTTGTGAAGGATCATCTTAGGGAAATGTTAGGGTGCCATACAAGTTTAGTGCATGAGTGTAGTAGAAAGCAAAATAAGCTAAAACAAATTGAGATGTGTACGTGTGTGTGTGTGTGTGTGTGAGAGAGAGAGAGAGAGAGAGAGAGAGAGAGAGAGAGGAGTATTAATGTGGAACAAAATCCCAATATAAGGATTTGCCAATGTAGAAAGATACCCTATAACATCACACATATAACAACATGAGACAAAGATGACCCACAAAGCATCTCATTGAAACCATCTGAAATCCTAGTACTAGATTGAGGGAGGATGTTATGACATCAACTTAGGGATTTGCATCCCAAATCCAACTTCTAGATGGACAAATATTTTGGTGTTGGTAATGCCTTGTAAACCATCTTTGTCTCACAAATGTTATGTATGTCGGATTATTTCAACACACGCACAATCAATGTTGAGTCCCCAATCTAACTTTGGAATTGGCCAATTTTTTGGTGTGTATGATGCCTTATGGATCATCTATGTCTCACAATTGTTATGCATGTGCGTTTATTGCACTGAGGAGGTGCTCTACAACCCAGTATGGGGGAGATGTTGCAATGTTCGTTCCTAACAAAATAATTAAAAAAATTCATATCGGCTCATAAAATAAAAAATTATGGAAAGTATTTAAAAAAAATCCATGTTGGCTCATAAAATAAAATATTATCAAAAGTAATTAAAAAATCAATGTTTGTCTATCAAATAAAAACTTAAAACTTAAACCGGATCTATCAATCAAGAGAGATCAAATTTCTTGAGTTTAAATTAAAAAAAAAATACACCTCAAGAAATTGGATCCCTCTCCGTGCTTGATAGATCCGGGTTTAAGATGGATCTATGCTGGTTTACAATGCCCACACCCAATGATGATGTTAACACTCAATTTAGAAGAAGAGTATTAATGTAAAATGGAATCCCAACATAGGGATATGCCATTGTATAAAGCTCTACCTTGTAACAACACAAGCCAAAGACAACCCATAAAGCATGACATTGCGTTCACCAACAATATTAGTACTAGAGTGAAGGAGGATGTTATTGCCCCACCTTGAGGACTTGCACACCAAAGCCAACTTTTGGATTAGTAGAGATTTTGGTGTAGGGAATGCCTTATAAATCGTATCCATCTCACAATTATTATATATGTGAGATTGTTCAAAAACCACACCCAACAACAATGTTAACATGTACACACAAAGGAGAGTCTTAATATGGAATGAAATCCCAACATAAAGATATTCAATGTAGCAAGATAACATGTAACATTAGATAGATAATAACACAAACCAAAGACAACCCACAAGGCATGCCCTTGGTTTTCTCATCAATATTAGTACCAAAGTGAGAGAGGATGCAATTACATCAACTCAAGGACTTGTACTCCAAAGACAACATCTAGATTAACAAATCCAGATAGAGAGAAAGAGTTTGTGATTGATGATTGATGTGAGCCCTCATATGTATGTCTTCTTCTTTACTTGGTGTGTTGTCATAATTAGAGAATAATGCAAACTACACAAAACGCTCGAGTTATAAGCTATAGATGTGATACAAGATGTAGGAAGTAAATGATCCTATGGCTAAGGTTGTGTAATTGAAAGAGTCGATGATAACCAAGTATTAAGCAAAGGCAATAGAAAAATAATTAATGTAATTGGGAGTTCAAATGGCAAATGTACCAAAGTTTGAAAAACTCTACTATGGTCACGACTACAAATTTCAATTTCATAGCCTTTTATTAAAAGAATGCATTAGGTTTGGTTTACCCATTCATAAATTCATCTTAGCTTTGTATTGATATATCATATGCTTTATTTGGGTTTGTAATGAAGAAGTTATAAGCATTTCAAATTGAACCAGAACATATTTCTAACTTTTAGGGCAAAAAGAGCTTTTGTACTATATAGCTCACAAATTTTAATAAGCTATTCAGATTGAAGCTAGATTAATGTCATCTTAAATAAATGTTTTGGGATATAATATAGTATGCTATTTCATACACTTTGAAGGAATACTCAAGTTGTTATGGCTTGTCAGAAAGGTTATTTCTGACATTGTGACTTACCTGACCATCACAACATATCCACCCCATTACTATCCTACAAACTTCTTGGCCACCTTTGCCCACTAGCATCTTAGAAAGCTTTTCTCCATATGAAACACTTCCCAATGGCGCCATACCCTTCCCCTTCTTGCTAAGATATGAAACTGCGCCCACTTCTCCACTTAGTAGTGGTTGAATGTGGACGTTCTCAAACCATTATTTTTAAAAATAGCTTTTGATCTAGTCTCCAATACTTATCATTATCCCCACTAAGTCATTATTGAACAACGATTATTCACATTAGAGATAGATCTAAGAAGTGTCCACATCCTTCTGAGCCTTTAAAGAAAGTCTAAATGTCATTCACGTATACCATATACATGACATAAGAGCAAGTTTATGTTGTTGAATTGCCTACATAAAGAGAGAACTTTTTGCATATTTTTCCTTTCACCGTTGAGATTTCTTCACATCCATCACTTGGTTGGGAGTAGAGCATCAAAGGAGAAGAATAACCCTCCTTGGGTTGGCTCTAGAGGTCCACGTCAACTACATCCAATACCAAGGTGTGTATTATCATCTCTATTATTTGTTTAATACAAAACCAACGCAGGGTTTATTTTATGCTTTGTTTATTCTTTTAGCTAATTTTCTTTATGTTACATTGCATGCACATTGGAGAGTGTTGTTCATTTCTTTTATAGTTTCCTTGAAACTGTTTTGATTTCGTACTCAGTATAGGAAAACCCTTAAGTACGTACTTTTGTACAAGTTGGTACTAAAACACCAACACCAGTGCTTGTGCCCTATCTTTCAATAGAGATCACAATAAAAAAAACATCAAAAGTTCCTACAACAAAAATAACACACATGTATGCTCACCCAATGACTACTTTTAGTATTAATAAACCTTCTTTTGTGTGAAACACCTCATGTCGATGCAAATTCACGGTGGCCTCTACCAATAACATCCACATGAATTTCAAATATTCCTACTCAACAAAATGTTCCACTAATGGAAACCTCTACAAACAATCCAACACTTTTACGAGATATAAATTTTTGGATGACTCATCTTTAGACATACCAGACAAGCTTCATAATAAATATGGACATACATGTATGCATTTATGGTAAAATAAAATGGATTGATGTTGCACACCAAAATCCCATCCATTTGATGAATTGCTTTGTATCAATCTCGAAAAATTGACCATCTTTCAACAAGGGAGTTGCACATGAACAAGATCCCATATAAAATCATTGATTGCTGACTATAATGGAATGTTTTTATGATACTCATTTGACCTACTAGAAATAAATGTGATTTTATTTTAGTTAACGAAGGATGGTGCGACATTGTCTTTACATCTTCATCAACATACACCATATGAATAGGCAAATCATCATGCATGCTATGCATCCACATGCCATTGGTACCAATAGTGTAAATAATTGGATCATTACCACAAGGTTCCAAGCATGTGAACTCTAAGGTTTTTCGTATGGAATTGTCAATAACTTTGCAGATACTGATATCTTCTAAACCATTTTCTCTTTTAAGAAGAGCAATTGTACCAAAGTTTGGAACATTGCCCCTGACATGCCACTGTTTAATGATACCGAAGTTGATAAGGTATTTCTTTATCATTAGGTTGGATCTAAACATCATTATCAATAGATTCATTATCGCCGCTCAAACAATATATTTTTAGCAATTATAAATAATTGTCATGACTTTAGTCATTGTAGAGATAATCGCTACTTCATTTCCTATCAATTTTCTTGTCTAGCATACTCTTCAACAAGTATTCGAAAAGATTCTTCCACAAATTTTGGTAGCAATGGCTTATTTATTTGTGTGGCAATGGACTAGGGTCTACTTTCCATGATTAAATTTATAAAAAATATCTACAATCATGACAGGATGCCCAAATGTGCTACACAGGTTACACATGAGATATCTGAATTGAAAAGCAACAATTAAAAAAAGTAGTCTAGATCTATAGGCATAACATAAATAGTAAATAATATCTAACCTTTAGTAAGAATCTTTGATTTCTTTTCTCCTTGCAACCAGGGTTTTAGTTTTGCATCCAAAACAAAATTGATGCCTTTGACAGATTTCTGCATATAGTTATTAACGGTAAAATGGAGTATTGTGCATATACAATGTCTAATAAATAAATTTTATACATTACTTGGAAACAAAAATGTACAACAAAAAATAGAAAAACAATGTAACAAGCCATACAACATAAAAAATTGGGTTTTTCAACACTTATATTAATTAAACTTCAAGAAACTTGGATAAAGATCCTCAAAAATCACGTTAGATTATATAATGAAAACCATAGGACCTTAAACAACAATCAATTATGGGTTATTAACAAGACATAAATTGATGATGTAAATAGGGAACAATGAATATTTGGAACATTTCATAAAAATCATCCTTTAAAATCTCAAAAAGTAATTGTTCTTAGAATAAATTTGAAGTGCATGATGTTTTTCCATAGTAACATGTAACTATGTCCTATAAGCAATTGCCTATATTATGTACCTTCAATCACTGATGAAACCCACAAAAAATACAATGAGGTCTAAAAAAAACACATCTTCCAAAATATATAACATTGGGAAAGAAAAAAAATCATTATGATCGGTCCATTTAAATCATCATGCTAGTGGATCTTCATCATTTTTAATGGTTCAGAAGATTTTTGTGCCATCTGGTTTGTTTGGTTAAGGGATCAATTCTGATATGGTTCAATTAGTGCTTGTTTATTTATAGCATCCAACCGAGTTGTTGAAATGGTTCTCTCGCAGTTTTCATTTAAATGGGGTATCGGGCCTAGTTTTTTCATAGGATTATCTTATTAGGTTTGCTTAAGAAGGTTATCCAACCTGGTCTATTCATGGGGCTCTCTCGTTTAGTTAGTTCATGTAATACCCTTATTTTAACCCATGGCATGCATTAAATTATATTATGTAAATGTTGAAAATATGCTAGTATGGGTTGCTATTGTGGAGCTTAGTGCCAAGGGCCAACTAGTGAATGGCTAGGCATGTATGATGTTATATATGTATATGGACCATGTGGTAGGATTACCATGAGGAAATCAATTTATGTAGATATTAAACCTAAAATATGATATCAAATATTTCAAGATGGTTGTGAAGAGCATGGGAGGGACTGTGATTCCACTAGAGGGGAAGAGGAAAAGAGGCCTATGGGAAAACAAATCCACTATTTCCAAGTGTCAAATTTATAACTCATTTATTTTTAGATGTTCCTTACATGAATCCATCAACCTTTCTTTGAATTATCAACTAGTCATTGGATGCATGTAAGAGGTTGGTGGGGAAAGTCCTTTCACATAGTTATGAGAGCATGGGATGAGTACAAACATCATGGGAAGTGTAAGAGTCCTACATTCCCCTAGTAAGAAGTAAGTTCATCCATCAATTTTCACTAATCCTCTTAGTTTTTTTCAATATAGATTTCATTCTAGCACTTTCACATTCATACGTTGTGTACTTCATCCTGGTTCTCCATTATCAAATTTTTACCAGTTTGTAAATTAATCAAAATCAACACCATGGAGAGGAAACCTTGCAAAATTGGGCTGGAATATAGTTGGTTGTATTGAGGATAGAGGCGGTCCAAATTAGTGATTCATCACCCACTATTCATCATTTACTCTTTGGATGCTTCAGAGCCAAGTGTTGATTTTGTAGGAAATTCTCAAGAAGCATGCACTGGATTGGGCTCTTTTTGTGAACATTGAAAAATATATTTGAGGGGTTGTTGAGCAAAGAAAGAGAATATATTAGTCCTTGTGTTATGTTGGGTAGTGGAAGATAGTTCCTTATTGTTGAAGGATGAATGACATGCTTGTCATGCTCTGTGGTGAGAAAATTCAATTGAGCATGACAGCAGATGGGTTGGGTTGAGAGTGATAGAAGCTTGTATCATTGGTTCCTTCACTCTAGTGGCCTCATAGTCTGGCTTGGGGTTGGTATCTACATTGCATGCCTACAGTTGGATAGAACTTACACAACCAGTTTCTTGGACCGATTATTGTTAAAAGATAAGTCTACTTTTGTTGTTTACAAAAAATGATGTATTATGCATGTCATGTGTGAATATTCTAATTGTGTTAATGGGAATTTAGCAGTCATGAAATTATGAGAATACATGCGAGTTTATTCTCCTTTAAATATTCTTTGTGCATGCATTTGTTGTCATTTTGATCCTTTTGGGGAGGTTTGATTTAACTGTTATTATGGGGAAATTGTCCTTGAGGGAAAAAATGTGAGATTATTATGTGTGGCTACGTATTTGGTAGTTAGGAGTGATGGTGGGGATATCATAGTTCAAGCAGGGCAGCTGGCCTGCTTTCATCACAAGTTTCAAGTAAACCCGAAAGGACTAAAAAAGGAGGCATCTTCCGAATGTTGACATGTTTTCATGAAATTTTCAAAATGGAAACTTAACCTTAATAATTTCTCATGCACAATATGTTAACTCTAAAAGATAACCCTACATTGTTTCTTGTGCGACAAGAAAGATTTCCAAGTGGAAATGGGAGTTTAGCTTATTATGTAATTAACCGTGTTAAGTACCTCTTAATCCATTTCTTATTTAGGATACATCTTGGGGGTGGTAATTTCTTATGTGGAAAAGTAAGTAAGATAGAAGGTATAACTTAATAAGGAGCTTACAAAATGAACTATGGACCATTGAGATATTATTCCTCATCAAAAAATTAGGTAGGTCCTCAAGTGTTCTATTATTTTCCATAGGATTTGATTATTTTCTTTGGCACCTAGTTGTTCAAAAATACATTTCTTTAACTCCCATTTCTCTTCAACTTTTTACTGCTTTTTAACAATTTTTTTTGAAAAACATTTCTTATTTTGGTGGCTTGGAATATTTGTTATATGGTACTAAGGTCCTCAATTGAGAGAGATAGAAATGATGTCATTAGCACAAAGACACAACCTCAATTAGTCTTTGCTTTGAGTTTTTCTCTTTTAAAAATCTATAATGAGTTTTCATTGCTTGCAATACTTGTCCTACAACACAAGACCCTAGGATAAAATACCTTAGATGAACTACAACTTCCTAAGGTTTAATCACAACTTTAATAATTCTAGTAATGAATTATAACTTCATTGGATCATAAACATGCGAATGAATTGGAAACTAAGAAAGAGACAAGGGATCACTTGCATTAAATGTGATACAATGTTAGATTCCATCTTGGACAAAGAAAGGTTTCTCTTCCACCTGTGGAATAATTCATTAATATGAACTAAGGATCTTACAAAATAATAACCAATGATTACATATTATTCCTCATTGAAAATTTCCACATATATGCTAAATTTCAACATTTAGGAGTCAAATGTTGAAAGCATTGCCTCAAAAGCATGTGGATAACATCCTCACCTTAGCCTTGCCAAAATATGCTTTCCAAGACTAATGAAACACAAATTTATGGTTGGTTTATTTGTTTTTCCCTAGGGAACAATTCACCATGTTCCCTTGAATGGTGTTAGACCACGAGTTGCAAGTCACCATAAACTGAAAATTGGACACCAAATCAACAAACCATTGACTCCATATGACTCATGACATCAAAGTGCCACTACGGGCTCCCCTCTCCTATGAGTCCCATGCCCAATGCTTATTTTCTTCAATGATTCACAAAACTAGGGTTTGGATCAATGGGAGGCAATGCAAAATTTTCATTTGGGGATTAAATTTAAATGTTGTCACGGAAGCATTTGGACAAGATGCTCACATCAACCTTTCCCAAACACACTTGCTAGTTTGAGTTGACTTATTCCATTTTTATACTTAGTTTGTTTTTCAACCTCGAGGAAAAATTTGCCACGTGTCCTTGAATGGCTCTGGATTGTGAGTTGTAACTTTCCATAAAATGAAAATTGGGCATTAGATTGATGGACCATTAATTTTTCGGACTTGTAACATCATAGTACCTTTAGGAGTGCCCCTCTCCCATGAGTCCCATGGCCCAACACTTATTTTCTTTGACAATTCTCAAAACTAATGTTTCTCACAATTAGAGACAATACAAAAATTGCATTTAAGGGTCAAAATTTGAAAATATTGCCTCTAATATGTGTGGAAAATGAAATCACCTTAGCCTTGATAAAAAAACACTTCTAAGAGATAATGGAACATAATTTTCTTGCTAAATTTGCTTCTTTCCCCCTCGAGACCAATTGACTATGTTTCCTTAAATGGCTTTGGATTACAAGTTGCAACTTGCCATAAAATGAGCATTTACCATTGGATCAATAATCCATTGATATTTTTGGATTTGTGACATTGGGGTACCACTAGAGGTTCCCCTTTCTTAGGATTCCCAAGGTTCAACACTTATTTTCCTCGAAGATCCTCGAAAATAAGTTTTGTTCAATGAGAGGCAATGCAAAATAAGAATTTCAGGGTGAATTTTTGAAAATGGTGCTATGGAAGTGTGTCGAGTGTATGCTCATCTTAGCCTTGCTAAAACAAACTTTTTAGAATTGTTGGCACATAATTTTGTTACTTGGGGGTTTTTTTTGGCCCCTGGGACCATTTCACCATGTGTTTTTTCCCCAATTAAATGATTTTCAGATAAATAATTAAGTTGGTCTACTCAATTCCTAAGGGTTATGTGGAAGAATTAAAATATTGACATTTAACTCTAAGGTCTATAGTTTTTCATGAAAATTAAATATCCTAAATTGATGGTGGAAAAATAGGCCAATAAATTATGGAATAAATGTTAAATGCTCCAAAATGAAGTGGAATTAGGTCCTAGTTGGACTTGGGGGCGCATAAGTGGACATGTGGGGTCCACATGAGAGAATATTCCTCCTTTAAACATGGAGCCATCCCCGAATTTGAGTTGGAAGGGAAGAGATAACATTCATGAAGGAAGAGGAAGAGTCATAGGGCTAAAAATAGGAAATGACAGATTCTATGACAACTATGACAAGCATTATGACACTTATGATAGATTCTATGACACTTATGACAAATCCTATGAAATCTATGACAATGTAAGAGCTAAAAATAGACCAAGAGGGTGCATGAGAGGAGTTACACATCTCCAAAGAATCCAAAATATTCCCCAATTCGAATTCTTGGAGGAGTTGGAGGCAAAAGATGAGCCAAGTGTCATATGGGGCCAATGAAGGATCATAACTCCCACTAATTCGAATTTCATGAGTAATTAGGAGATAATTTGAGTTCTAAGGAGGTAAATGAGTCAACTAAAGTTATTAAAAGGAGGCCAAGTCAAAATAGAGCAGTTTTTGGTCATTTTTTATTTGCATCTTTGCAATTTTGGAGAGATTCAAGCTTGTCCTTGCACGGTGGATGTTCATCCTCCCTGCCTTAGAACCAATTTTGAGGGTGCAAGATTCCCATCCAAGCTGGTTGATGGAGAGGCCATTAAGACCTATCAATAGAGCTTCAAGGATATGTTTTGATGCAGGTTCAACCCCCATCTCAGTTCAAGTTAATCTTCTCTCATTCCTCTCTATTCTCATTCCACTATTTTCCTCTCAATGTCATGTAAAAGTGCAAGGGCACACTTCTTGTTGCATATAGTTAATGGGGGATTTCTATTTCGACCTTATGAACATGTTAGTTTCTGCATAACTCTATAATATACATGGAATGAGAGCCACAACTCGAAACACTAAGCTCTTGATGTACTATTTCTCCAAGTAACATTGATATTCGAGTTAGTTTCCTCACTATATTCTCTCAATGTCATGTAAAAGTGCAAGGGCGCACTTCTTGTTGCATATAGTTAATGGAGGATTGATATTTTGACCTTATGAACATGTTAGTTGCTGCATAAATCTGTAATAGACATATCATGAGAGCCACAACTGGAAATACCATGTACTTCATGTGATATTTCCAATCAAAACTGAGATTCGAGCCATTTTCCTCATAGCATTTTCATGGTGATTTTGGGATGATGTTGTACCTATTTTATATCATATATTTCTGATATGTTTGTCCATGTTATGAGACGAATATGAAGTTAATTTTATGTCCCAAATAATTTTTTCATACCCTTAAAGTGTTACTATAGTTTGTGACCAAATTCAGGCTCCTTGTCTACCATTTTCACCCCAAATTTTATACTCTACAAGCTGTTATTCTTTGAGAGACCTACTCAAACCTAAAACCTGATCTACTGCTGAAAATATGTTTTCATTGATGTCCCCTAACAGATCCAAGTCTCATATTAATAATTAGTGAAGTCCGTACAGTGTTTGGAAGAGAAAATGGTGGCAGACCAAGGGAGAATTTCCATTAATCCAATTGACTAGTCTTGTCCCGAAACTTATCTCCTTGAAAATTGAAGACCATGGATGGGTATAGCAGGTGTTTGGGTGTATGATGAATGTATTAATGTGTCCTATATACTCCTAATTCCCTCCATAAATAATTCGAAACCATTTGAGATCATTTGGGACAGTTTGGGGTTTCACTAGTCCAAAGTTCAAAAATTGGCCAAATTGGGTAAAATTTCAAATTAGGGATATTACAGTGGTATTATAGCATAGTCCTTGCACCTGTGCATTAATATAATCCATTGAAGAATAAATTACAGCCATGTATTACTATTATGATGACTCCTATGAGTACAATGCTTATGAGCAATATGAAGATGATTGTGAGCAATATGGAGAAGAATGTGAATGATATGAGGAAGAGGTGCCATCATTCAACAATTATTACAATTTCATAAGGAATGAAGGTTATTCATATGACCCTATTTCCGATGAAGATGAATGTTTCATACCACCAAAGGCTAATCCTATGAATGAATTAGAAATCTTGAGAGCAACATGTAAAACCTTGCCTCAACAATATCAAGCATATCTTGCTTTGAAGGGAGATATACAAAAGACCATTTCTTTTGAAGACTTTGTCGATTGCGTGTTTGTATATAGGCCCAAGAATGAATATGTGGAGTTAGTGAAGAAAGGTATATGCCCTTATTGCAAAATACCTTGGAGAGAAAATCATATACATTTGAGTGAAAAGGAGGAGACCCATGAGCCACCTAGTTCTGAAATAGGTAAAGGAGAAGAAGCATTACATGAAGAGGGTCGAAAGTCACTCTCAAGTGACTCTGAAAAAGATGAATAAACATCACATGAGCATGAAGAATATTCCCTTGAAAATACTTAATATCATTCTGAGACACACTCTACTTTGGACATGAATCAAAGAGCATCTATTGATGGATGCTTGAACTATGAAGGAGTACCTATTGATGGGTTCTCACACCTCTATGTTGGTGACATAGAGATCACTTTTAAAAGCGTTGCTGCAAGCCAAAGTTACATTAAGCATGAAAATTAAGGCCTTGTAGCAGTTGAAGAAGAACCAAGATCAACTTCCCAATCACCACTTGAGCTTCATGAAGTTGGTCCAAGCAAGAAGGAAGAAGATGAGGAGGTTCATTTGCAAGAGCATCATTTTCTTGAAGGGTCCTTGAATATGGATGAAAATAAGTTCAAGAGGCCTTGAAAAATCTCCATGACACACATGCATTGGTTTCAAAATTTTGTTGTTGTGTGGAGGAGAAATCTTCCCTTGAAGACATGGAGAAAATCCAGAAGACAATGTTGGACACCGAAGGTAATTTTTTGAATTTGCTTTTTGATAAAGATTATTTAATTGAGATTGTTGGTTTGTATCATGGAATAACCTTGAAGGATGCATAAGAGAATGGTAATCTCTCAAATGAGTTGGAGTCCACCCAAAATACACTCCAAAAATCTATGGTGCAGATTGAGCAACTTCAAGAGAAGTTGCAAAGGTCCTTTACACCCTCCTACATATCAGACAATCATTCAATGGCTGAAAGAATTTATGTTACAAAGGAGGAACCTCATGTGATGGTGGAACATGAGGTACATGTTGATATGCATGTGCTTGAAGAGGCTACACTCAAACAAGAAGGAAGACAAGCACTTGTTTTTGTTCAGAGGGATTATGAGTTGCATCATGGAAAGAGTTGCAGAGCCTTGGAGGAGGCACATGATCTCACAATAGTTGGACTAGCCAATTATGGAGAAGATGCATTAAAAATTTTGATGGGTAAGAGTTTCAAAGAGTTAAGGTTGCTTCACAATTCTTCACCCCCTAATTTTTCAGCCACATCAATTGGGGATGAAAATTGGGTGAAAGGTTTCATTCTAATGGTGCCACATGAGGAGTATGAAACTCCTATCTCTCCTTTTGATGATGACATGACTAGAGCACTTTATTCTTTACATTTGCAACAACATCCTTTGTTACTTTATGATGGTACACATCTACATGGATGCACCTATGATGTTCACTTGAGTCACTTGAAGACTCATGATTTTCTCGGCTCCTTGTTTAGTTCATTTGATGTTAGAGGAACTTCATCCTATACTTGGGTGAAGAAAAATATGATTGAAGCAAATTATTATTGGTAGCAACATCCTTTGTTATTTCTTGATGATACACATATTCACGGGTGTCTTGATGAGACTTCTTTGATCCAATTGAAGTCTCCATGTTTTCTTTGCTCCTTACTTGGTTCAGATTTTAGTGGAGGTTCTTCATTCACTTCTTGGATGAAAGAAGACATGGATGATTATTTTGTTGCATCTTACATTCTTTTGGAGCAACATGGACATATTTTCTTGTTGGATGATTCCTACTCTTTTGGTGATGAGACATGGGACTTTCACCCTTGTCCTTTGAGCTTCAATGGTCTCACTCTTGATTCTTGTTTGCATTTGGCACATGAGGACTATCTGGTTGATTGGGGGATACTTGTTTGCATTCAGCCTCACTTAGAGGATATGTATTTAACGATGGAAAGTCTCTCTTGGTCTCAACCCAACCTTGAATAAGTTCATATTTTGATGCAGGGGCCCTAAAATTTTCAATTGTGCACTGGAAATGTTGAACTTCTAGTGTGGTGGTATGAACTTTACATCCTTCCTTGCATTTTTCATAGTGATGGATTTTTATTGTTGTTATTGATGTTTGGAAAGATGTAGATGAGACAATGGGATCCTGGCATTCTTTGGAATGTTAGTTTTCCACATGTGACACTGCCAATCAAATATTTGCAACTAAGGCAGTGGGATATGGGAAATCGTTTGCTTGAAATTTTTTGTGATAAAGCATGCCTATCTTTTGGAATGAAACACAAGCAATGTGATCCCGACATTGCTTGTTTTCAGTTCATTTGGAACAATACCTTGGTTGTTGGCTTGATGGAGAAAGCTAACCTTTATTTCATAGAGTTCATTTATGCAGAGTATTGTTTCAGTTTCTTTAGTTGGACTCAGTTTTCATGTGCTTGGTGTGTATGGAGTTTAGTTGCATATATTTCTCACCATGCATTCTACAAGATCATTTGGGACCCTGGGATCACTTTTGGTCTCATTGGTTTTAAATTTTGGGGATAGAAAGCAGCTGGAAGTTGAAGTCACCACTTATGAAAGTGATTGTATTAGAGTGGAGCAGCAGAAGCATGGCCTTACCTCTCATAAATTTTCTTGGAAACATGAAGTTTTGGAAATTTTGGCAAATCAGTGGAAACTTCAAGAGGTTGTTCAATGCAAGTATGAAGGTTCAAATGATTTTTGAAACAAGTTGGAAGCAAAGTTTGGAAGGAAAGAAGGTTATTCAACATCCATGTTGAAATTGATTGAGGACAAGCAATCTTGGGTGGGGAGTATTTTCATGTCCCCAATTAAATGATTTTCAGATAAATAATTAAGTTGGTCTACCCAATTACCAAGTGTTATGTGGAAGAATTAAAATATTGACATTTAACCCCAAGGTCTATAGTTTCTCATGAAAATTCAATATCCTAAATTGATGGTGGAAAACTAGGCCAATAAATTATGGAATAAATGATAAATGCTCCAAAATGAAGTGGCATTAGGTCCTAGTTGGACTTGGGGCGCATAAGTGGACATGTGGGGTCCACATGAGACAATATTCCTCCTTTAAACATGGAGCCATCCCCAAATTCGAGTTGGAAGGGAAGAGGTAACATTCATGAAGGAAGAGGAAGAGTTATAGGGCTAAAAATAGGCAATGACAGATTCTATGACAACTATGACAATAATTATGACACTTATGACAAATTCTATGACACTTATGACACTTATGACAGATTCTATGACATCTATGACAATGTAAGAGCTAAAAATAGACCAAGAGGGTGCATGAGAGGGGTTACACATCTCCAAAGCATCCAAAATATTCCCCAATTCGAATTCATGGAGGAGTTGGAGACAAAAGATGAGCCAAGTGTCATGTGGGGCCAATGAAGTATCATAACTCCCACTAATTCGAATTTCATGGTTAATTATGAGATACTTTGAGTTCTAAGGAGGTAAATGACTAATGAGTCAAATAAAGTTATTAAAAGGAGGCCAAGTCAAAATAGAGCAGTTTTTGGTCATTTTTTATTTGCATCTTTGCAATTTGGGAGAGCTTCTCCTTGCACGGTGGATGTTCATCCTCCCTGCCTTAGAACCAATTTCGAGGGTGCAAGATTCCAATCTAAGTTGGTTGATGGAGAGGCCATTAAGACCTATCAAAAGAGATTCAAGGATATGTTTTGATGTAGGTTCAACCCCCATCTGAGTTCAATTTCATCTTCTCTCATTCTTCTTTATTCTCATTCTACTATTTTTCTCTCAATGTCATGTAAAAGTGCAAGGGCGCACTTCTTATTGCATATAGTTAATGGAGGATTTATATTTAGACCTTATGAACATGTTAGTTGCTGCATAAATCTGTAATATAAATATAATTAGATCCACATATTGAAACACTAAGCTCTTCATGTACTATTTATCCAAGTAACAATGATATTCGAGCTAGTTTCTTCACAATATTCTCTCAATGTCATGTAAAAGCGCAAGGACACACTTCTTGTTGAATATAGTTAATGGAGGATTTATATTTCGACCTTATGAACATGTTAGTTGTTGAATAAATCTGTAATAGACATACCATGAGAGACACAACTTGAAATACCATTTACTTCATGTGATACTTCCAATCAAAACTGAGATTCGAGCCATTTTCCTCATAGCATTTTCAGATTTTGGGATGATGTTGTACCTGTTTTATATAAGATATTTATGATATTTTTGTCCATGTTATGAGCTGAATATGAAGTCAATTTTATTTATTAAATAATTTTTGCATACCCCTAAAGTGTTACTATAGTTTGTGACCAAATTTGAGGCTCTATGTCTAGCATTTTCACCCCAAATTTTTATACTCTAGAAGCTGTTGTTCTTTGGGAGACCTAATCGACCATAAAACCTGATATAATGCTGAAAATATGTTTTCATTTATGTCCCCTAACATATCCAAGTCTCATATTAATAATTAGTGAAGGGCGTACAATTTTTGGGAGAGAAAATGGTGGCAGACCTAGGGGGAATTTCATTAATCCATTTGACTAGTCTTGTCCTGAAACTTCTATCCTTGCAAATTGCAGAGCATGGATGGGTATAGCAGGTGTTTGGGTGTTTGGTAAATGTATTAATGTGTCCTATATCCTCCTAATTCCCTCCATATAGAATTTGAAACAATTTGGGACAGTTTGGGGTTTCACTAGTCCAAGGTTCGAAAATTGGCCAAATTGGGTAAAATTTAAAATTAGGGATTACAGTGGTATCAGATCATGGTCCTTGCACCTGTGCATTAATATAATCCATTGAAGAATAAATTTCATCCATGTCTTACTATTATGATGACTCCTATGAGTACAATGCTTATGAGCAATATGAAGATGATTGTGAGCAATATGGAGAAGAATGTGTATGGTATGAGGAAGAGGTGCCATCATTCAACACTTCTTACAATTTCATAAGGAATGAAGGTTATTCATATGACCCTATGTCTGATGAAGATGAATGTTTCATACCACCAAATTCTAATCCTATGAATGAATTAGAAATATTGAGAGAAACATGTAAAAGCTTGCGTCAACAATATCAAGCATATCTTGCTTTGAAGGGAGATATACAAATGACCATTCCTTTTGAATAATTTGTCGATTGCATGTTTGTATATAGGACAAAGAATGAATATGTGGAGTTGGTGAAGAAAGGTATATGCCCTTATTTCAAAATACCTTGGAGAGCAAATGATATATGTTTGAGTGAAAAGGAGGAGACCCATGAGCCACCTAGTTCTGAAATAGGTAAAGGAGAAGAAGCATTACATGAAGAGGGTCGAAAGTCACTCCCAAGTGACTCTAAAAAAGATGAAGAAACATCACATAAGAATGAAGAAGATTCCCTTGAAAATATTGAAGATCATTCTGAGACACACTCTACTTTGGACATGAATCAAAGAGCATCTACTGATGGATGCTTGAACTATGAAGGAGTACCTACTGACGGGTTCTAACACCTCTATGTTGGTGACATAGAGATCACTTTTGAAAGTGTTTCTGCAAACCAAAGTTACATTAAGCATGAAAATGAAGTCCTTGTAGTAGTTGAAGAAGAACCAAGATCAACTTCCCAAGCACCACTTGAGCTTGATGAAGTTGGTCCAAGCAGGAAGGAAGAAGATGAGGAGGTTCATTTGCAAGAGCCTCATTTTCTTGAAGGGTACTTGAAGATGGATGAAAAGAAGATTCAAGAGGACTTGAAAACTATCCATGACACACATGCATTGGTTTCAAAATTTTGTTGGTGTGTGGAGGAGAAATCTTCCCTTGAAGACATGGAGAAAATCCAGAAGGAAATGTTGGACACCAAAGGTAATTTTTTGAATTTGATTTCCGATAGAGATTATTTAATTGAGCTTGTTGGTTTGTATCATGGAATAACCTTGAAGGATGCAGAAGAGAATTCTAAGCTCTCAAATGAGTTTGGATTCCACCCAAAATACACTCTAAAAATCTATGGTGCAGATTGAGCAACTTCAAGAGAAGTTGCAAAGGTCCTTTACACCCTCCTACATATCAGACAATCATTCAATGGATGAAAGAATTTATGTTACAAAGGAGGAACCTCATGTGATAGTGGAACATGAGGTACATGTTGATATGCAGGTGATTGAAGAGGCTACACTCAAACAAGAAGGAATACAAGCACTTGTTTTTTTTCAAAGGGATTATGAGTTGCATCATGGAAAGAGTTGTAGAGCCTTGGAGGAAGCACATGATCTCACAATAGTTGGACCAACCAATTATGGAGAATATGCATTAAAAATTTTGATGGGTAAGAGTTGCAAAGAGTTAAGGTTGGTTCACAACTATTCACCCCCTACTTATTTTTCAGCCACATCAATTGGGGATGAAAATTGGGTGAAAGGTTTCTTTCTAATGGTGCCACATGAGTAGTATGAAACTACTATCTCTTCTTTTGATGATGACATGACTAGAGCACTTTATTTTCTACATTTGCAGCAACATCCTTTGTTACTTTATGATGGTACACATCTACATGGATGCACCTATGATGTTCACTTGAGTCACTTGAAGACTCATGATTTTCCCGTCTCTTTGTTTAGTTCATTTGATGTCAGAGGAACTTCATCCAATACTCGGGTGAAGAAATATATGATTGAAACAAATTGTTATTGGCAGCAACATCGTTTGTTATTTCTTGATGATACACATATTCATGGGTGTCTTGATGAGACTTCTTTGAGCCAGTTGAAGTCTCCCTGTTTTCTTTGCTCCTTACTCGGTTTAGATTTTAGTGGAGGTTATTCATTCACTTCTTGGATGAAAGAAGACATGGCTGATTATTTTGTTGCATATTACATTATTTTGGAGTAGCATGGACATATTTTCTTGTGGGATGATTCCAACTCTTTTGGTGATGAGACATGGGACTTTCACCAGGCTTGTCTGTTGAGCTTCAATGGTCTCACTCTCGATTCTTGTGTGCATTTGGCACATGAGGACTATCTGGTTGATTGGGGAAGACTTGTTTGCATTCAGCCTCACTTAGAGGATATGTATTTCATGATGGAGAGTCTCTCTTGGTCTCAGCCCAACCTTGAAGAAGTTCATATTTTGATGCAGGGGCCCTCAAAGTTTCAATTGTGCACTGGAAATATTAAACTGCTAGTGTTGTGGTATGAACTTTACATCCTTCATTGCATTTTTCATAGTGATGAATTTTTATTGTTGTTACTGATGTTTGGAAAGATGCAGATGAGACAATGGGTCCTGACATTCTTTGCAATGTTAGTTTTCCACATGTGACACTACCACTCAAAGATTTGCAACTAAGGAAGTGGGATCTGGGCAATATTTTTCCTGAATTTTTTTGTGATAAATTATGCCTATCTTTTGGAATGCAACACAAGTAATGGCATCCCGAAATTGCTTGTTTTCAGTTCATTTGGAACAGTACCTTGGTTGTTGGCTTGATGGAGAAAGCTAACCTTTATTTCATAGAGTTCATTTATGTAGAGTATTGTTTCAGTTTCTTTAGTTGGACTCAGTTTTCACATGCTTGGTGTGTATGGAGTTTAGTTGCATATATTTCTTACCATGCATACTACAGGATCATTTGGGACCTTGGGATCACTTTTGGTCTCATTGGTTTTAAATTTAGGGGATAGAAAGCAGCTGGAAGTTCAAGTCACCACTTACTAAAGTGATTGTATCAGAGTGGAGCAGCGGAAGCATTTCCTTTCCTCTCATGAATTTTCTTGGAAACATGAAGTTTTGGAAATTTTGGAAAATCAGTGGCAACTTCAAGAGGTTGTTCAATGCAAGTAGGAAGGATCAAATGATTTTTGAAAAATGTTGGAAGCAAAGTTTGGAAGGAAAGAAGGTTATTCAACATCCATGTTTGAAATTGCTTGAGGACAAGCAATATTGGGTGGGGAGGACTATCATGTCCCCAATTACATGATTTTAAGATAAATAATTAAGTTGGTCTACCCAATTCCTAAGGGTTATGTGGAAGAATTAAAATATTGACATTTAACCCCAAGGTCTATAGTTTCTCATGAAAATTCAATATCCTAAATTGATGGTGGAAAAATAGGACAATAAATTATGGAATAAATGTTAAATGCTCCAAAATGAAGTGGCATTAGTTCCTAGTTGGACTTGGGGGTGCATAAGTGGACATGTGGGGTCCACATGAGAGAATATTCCTCCTTTAAACATGGAGTCATCCCCAAATTCGAGTTGGAAGGGAAGAGGTAACATTCATGAAGGAAGAGGAAGAGTCATAGGGATAAAAATAGGCAATGACAGATTCTATGACAACTATGACAAGCATTATGACACTTATGACATATTATATGACATCTATGACAATGTAAGCTAAAAATAGACCAAGAGGGTGCATGAGAGGAGTTACACATTTGTAAAGCATCCAAAATATTTCCCAATTCGAATTCATGGAGGAGTTGGAGGCAAAAGCTGAGCCAAGTGTCATGTGGGGCCAATGAAGGATCATACTCCCTCTAATTCAAATTTCATGAGTAATTAGGAGATAATTTGAATTCTAAGGAGGTGAATGAGTCAAATAAAGTTACTAAAAGGAGGACAAGTCGAAATAGAGCAGTTTTTGGTCATTTTTTATTTGCATCTTTACAATTTGGGAGAGTTTCAAGCTTGTCCTTGAACGGTGGATGTTCATCCTCCCTGCCTTAGAACCAATTTCGAGGGTGCAAGATTCCCATCCAAGTTGGTTGATGGAGAGGCCATTAAGACCTCTCAACAGATATTGAAGGATATGTTTTTATGCAGGTTCAACGCCCATCTGAGTTCAAGTTCATCTTCTCTCATTCCTCTCTATTCTCATTCTACTATTTTTCTCTCAATGTCATGTAAAAGTGCAAGGGCACACTTCTTGTTGCATATAGTTAATGGAGGATTTCCTTTTCGACCTTATGAACATGTTAGTTGCTGCATAAATCTGTAATATACATATAATGAGAGCCACAACTAGAAACATTAATCTCTTCATGTACTATTTCTCCAAGTAACATTGATATTCGAGCTAGTTTCCTCACTATATTCTCTCAATGTCATGTAAAAGTGCAAGGGCTCACTTCTTGTTGCATATAGTTAATGGAGGACTGATATTTAGACCTTATGAAAATTTTAGTTGCTGCATAACTATGTAATAGACATATCATGAGAGCCACAACTCGAAATACCATGTACTTCATGTGGTATTTCCAATCAAAACTGAGATTCAAGCCATTTTCCTCATAGCATTTTCATGGTGATTTTGGGATGATGTTGTACCTGTTTTATATCAGAGATTTCTGAGATTTTTGTCCATGTTATGATCTACATATGAATTTAATTTGATGTCCCAAATAATTTTTTCAGACCCCTAAAGTGTTACTATAGTTTGTGACCAAATTCGAGGCTCCTTGTCTACCATTTTCACCCCAAATTTTATACTCTAGAAGTTTTTGTTCTTTGGGAGACCTAGTCGACCCTAAAACCTGATATAATGATGAAAATATGTTTTAATTGATGTCCCCTAAAAGATACAAGTATCATATTAAGAATTAGTGAAGTTCGTACAGTGTTTGGAAGAGAAAATAGTGGTAGACCTAGGGGGGATTTCCATTAATCCAATTGACTAGTCTTGTCTCGAAACTTCTCTTCTTGCAAATTGCAGACCATGGATGGGTATAGTAGGTGTTTGGGTGTTTGATAAATGTATTAATGTGTCCTATATCCTCCTAAGTCCCTCCATACAAAATTCGAAACCATTTGGGATCATTTGGGACAGTTTGGGGTTTCACTAGTCCAAGGTTCGAAAATTGGTCAAATTGGGTAAACGTTCAAATTAGGGATATTGCAAAATCTTCAAACCACTGGGTGCGTCCTTGGGGGAAAGTCATGAGTGAAGTTTTATCACCTGATACTTGACTCCTCTGTCTAGGCCAACTCCTAGAGAAGCCAAGGGGGATGGTCCCTAAGAAAATAAACTAATACTTTTATGCTAAGCTACAAAAATGAAAGTTAATCTAGGAATTTAGAGGTTTAAACACAAGAGCACAAACAATTGATTCCTTTACAACATTCTTAAGATATCACCATCATGAAAGCAAAATATTGACTTGAGATAATAAGCAAATAGACCAGTTCCAAGTAATTGAAAAGCTGAAAGAAATGTTGTGCGAGTGCTCTTGGTAAATTTTATTATTAAATGATCGTTGTTAATGGGTTCGTTCTTGTTTTGTCCACTAAGAAATTATCCCTTTGAACTAAGCACGATTGAAACTACACCAAGTGTCTAATGGGGCGAGGCATAACCTACTTAGAGTAGCCCCTAACTCTGTAGTGTTGTTCAACGCGACCTCCCAAATTATTAAAGATAAATTATTTGTGGATTGCCCTATTAAGCTAGTCACCTTAGTCCCTTTATAATCGTAAAACCACCAACTCAGGTAGGCCCTTTCAATGGATACGAGAGCATACGGGGATTTCAGGTCTGATTTGCTACAAGAACAACAAATAAAATGTGATGTAATGAATCTAAGGACTAAGAATCTCTTTTCACTTACTCGAGCAAGCTCTTTCAATATACTTCGGGAATACATAGTCAAATGTTTGTTACTCTTAAAGAAAAAAAGAAGTAATTAAATAAATAACTAAGCTAAACTAAAGAAAATAAAACAACTAATCTAACAATCACACCACAAAATGAGATGACGTGGATCCCCCAGGGGGGATGGTGTGTGGGAACTGGTTAGCCCACTTGCTTTTATTATTATTTTACAAGTTTTAAGGTGGATTCCTTTGGTCCTTGATAGATCATGATCCAAAGGCTTACAAGTTTTCCGGATGAGATAGGATCGAGGTATATTGCTCTAGGAGGACCCTGGTGGCTTGAATATTTGAATTTTTGGCATCACCTCCTCTTACCCGTTTGTTAAAAGTAAAAAACCAGCCACCGATGTGGCATTAAATCTGCCATATAGATCAATAGAAGCATACAAATTTATCAACTTAAGCACCTCAAAAGACAGATTTTTTGATAACAGCTAAGTATTAAGTTGAGAAACTAGATCTATTATGAAGATAATGCTTAAAAATCAGATCCAGTTAAGAAGATGCATACTTAGTACACTGGATTTTGATACTCTTATAAAAGAAACTAGTTTAACTAAGCATGCATAATAGTAACCAAGAGAGAAATTAAATAAACAAGTGAAGGAAAGAGAAGAGAAGTAGCTTGACATTGGGAATATTATATCTATGGAGGATGTAGGTGGCAAGTGGAGGGACCATATCCTTCTGAAAGTGATTTAAACGATGGAAGATGAAAACAAGATCAACCGCTCCTTCCAACTAGATAATCTGCACAACTAAAACTACTTGCAACAAAGTGTCAAATCCAGTGCTTCTCATGCAAGAGATTATAATAGAATGCATAGAAGCAAGTAAAACATCCAAATCCTATACCGCTTACATGAGCAAGAAATAAATGAAGTCAAACTAGAATAATTTATCCTATTGACTAGAAATAGTCCTTCAAAGGCCATATTAACATCTAATGCAACAAGTAAATAATTATGCTATGGTTACCTCATATACCATTGACAGTACATCCACACACCAACAAATGGACCTCCAAAGTCTTTTTTTTTTCCACACAAAAATATTACAATACAAAGCTTTAGAGCTTCGATAGGACTTCTATACTCTAACCATGAGAAAAGAAGAGGCAAGTGCCTACTTAAATAGCCAAAATGAGTGAGGGGGGAGCACTTTCTTGACTAGCAACTTAGTGGGGTGAATTGGAGTGAGCTTGGAGTGAATTGGGACTGAATGGAGCAATATGGGAATCTTGGAGCTGATTGGAACCATCTAAGACTCAAGAGGTGCACCCTTTCTCTGTATGATGACACCTGTCATCTCCAAATGCACCCTCTTTAGGGATCTTGGAGTTGATTGGAATCATCTAAGACTCAAGAGGTGCACCCTTTCTCTGTATGCTAACACCTCTCATCTCCAAATGTGCCCTCTCTTGGTGAATGTGCCCTCTACATGGGTGAGATATCAATCATAAGTCTAATCACAAGATTGGCTCTCAATTTGACTTAGATTTGATTGCCAATCTATTTTTCCACCACTCCGGCTGACTGAAACATGTCTTGGGCAAGTTTCCATAAGTCATGGGATGTTGATTTTTCCCAATTATTATGTCTTTTTTGGCTTTTTCGAGAGAAAAATAATTTAAGTGATAAATAATCACTAATTTTCTCTCAAAAGCAGGTTTAGGCATTAAGTGGGTGCTCTGGGTTACTCCCATGGCCAAATACACCTCCTAACACCAATTTTATGACTTCTATGCCTTTTTACATTAAAACATTAAAAAATTCTTCGTTTTACGGAAAAAATTATTATTAGTGAAAATTATAATAAACCTAGGGGGGCTTAGTGCATGTTCATAAGACTCAATTTTTTTGACTACATGGTAATATACATAGACACTTAGACTTTAAAAACCTCCTAAGGCCTAACCACTAAGGCGAATACTCCAACTTTGGAGGATTGAGTGAAAAACGCATAAATTATAAGTCACTAAAGAGCAACAAATAATTATCAAGGAAAAAACAATCTGGAGTAATGCATTGATGACTAAGTTTTAGGAAGGCCACGTCTTTTACAAAAATCCATCATGCTATGTCAACTTATTACAATTTCCCCAAGAGGTATGAACATGCAAAAAATTGAAAAGAGCCAAAATTGACCTATGTAACAAATAAAATATTAAAATAATGAACAATATATAATAATATAAATAATAAAATAAAACATAACATTAATTATATTTAACTAAGGGACATAACCCTTTGGTGAATAGTCACCATATAATCCCTATATAAGCGCCTACATCGTCATTGTAAATCATCATCTTTTATATCATCAATTATATTATTTGTTCATTCATGGAGTATATGTGTTATTTACACTGGCTATTTGTATAGAGAATTTTTTTTGACATTTCATTGGTATTAGAGCCCCTTCTTGGGCCTCACTGATTCTGGCCCTTGGCCAACAATTATCAGTCTCTCTGAATCCAGGATTTTAGCCATCACTACAGGACTTCCCTAAAATCGTTATTCGTAACTTATTATTTTCCTACACTCCCGTCTGACACCTCTCATCCCATCCCCACGGGAAGCCTCACACACCCTCCTCACTTCTCACATCTTCATCACGTTACACACCCATCCCGTGCTCCCTGCTCGCGTTATTTCCTCACTGTATTACCTATGCATTCACTCCTGCATTGCTTCCATCCTGCCTTCACATAACCACTCCACGGGATGCTCAGCTCCAAACTACGCATCCTTCCCTCTTCCACGCTTCCACAGCCTCTACTCTACAACTACCTCCCACACACTCCATTCCTTTCGCTGCAACACTGCTCCTTGGCCAACAACGCCCAATCTCCTCTCTCCACCGTTTCCCTCACATACCTAACCTGTTCCTGTGTCCACTTTTTTCCCCCCACAATTCCTCCCTCTACGCCCCATCGACACTCCCTTGTGCCTCTCCTCCACTCTACACCACCCCCTGACTGTGTCCTATAACTCCATCGCCCTCCACGCTGTCAGTCCCGCACCTCCACGCACCTCACACACCTTCTCATCCCGCATGCTCCCCCTCTCCTCCTCATGCGTCTGCCTGCACTCTCTCCTCTATCCTTACCCCCTGCGTTTCCTCCCTCCTATTCCTCCTGCGCATACCATACCCCACACCATGTTTCTCTCTCCGCTCGACCCATGACACCTGCGCAGCAGCCACGTCCAACCCTCTACTCCCCGTGCTCACGCTACTCTCCCCAACACTCGCTGCAAGAGTCGCTACTCTTAACCACCATCTCCATCTCCTTCACACCCTTCACACCCTTTTCTCCATTCGTTGCACCCTCCCACCTCAGTCTTCACACTACACCTCTACTACTCTTCCAATTTCTAAATTATTCTACAAAAATATCTAAATAAATGACATGAGACTATGAGAGATACACATGGAAAAATTACATTTAAAGCATTAACAATAACCTGTGTAGTTCTTATTTTCAAATGAAAAAAGTTAGGGATTTATACAACTGTCCCATTGCCTAGAAAGCCGCAAAATTTCCTTGCAAGTAGAAAGCAGTGTTCAAATTTGAACCCTTCCCGGCCCTTCCAAAGGGTTCTATTCCTTCCTAGAAGTGTAAAGTTAATTGCTCTTCAAAGAAACTTTAAAATCTGAATTTTACCCTTCCAATTAAGGACATAATTTATATCAACATTTCAAAAGAAGGGCAACATTTGAAATCACCCATCCATTTAAATTTAATTTTATATGTTGAAATTCCTATGCTGTAAAATTTGAATCGTCACTCAAAATATTGGAAATATCATAAATTATAATCACTCACTCACTCATGTCATGCACTCACTACTTAGCTATGCAAGTTGACAAGTGATGACTAACGACTACAAGGCACTGGGCTTTGGGATTTGACTCTAGCTCTCGGGTCACTTCAGGTTGAGATCTAAGGTGTGACAATATGTCATCTACTATGGTTGTAATGACAGAGAACCACTACTAGTCTACTACTAGACCCAAAATGAGACTGAAACTTTGTGCCTACTACCTATGTGAACCTGGCTACCAATGTCCACTCGTTTTTTGTCCAAATGAAATTCAAATGGTCGGTTTGATGAGTCCTCTACAAGACTTCATTTCTTGCATGAATACCACAGACTCACGGCAACTCTAAACAACACTCAATGGCATGCAACTACAAATAATGGCATGCAGCCAGGACCACAAATTGTGCAGAGGGCAATTTATGCATTGATATAGAGAGGTCGCATTGGGCACACGATATGGAGAAACAATGAGTTAGAAAAAACATCTGGACTAAAGCACCACAATGGTTATTAATAAAATTAAAAAAAACAATTTTTGGCCCAGGAATAGTCTTCAATTTGATGGGTGGCATGATCACGATGTAATCTCCCTCCATCCTTCCAAACATATGTGGTTTCTCAACATATTTTCCTTCACCGCTCACCACCAAAATACATATAAAAAGTACCTATATTTACATCTTCTTCTCTTTAATCCTCATCTCATAGTCATAACCAAGGATTATTATGCATGCACATCCTCACCTTATAATATCAATTGGGTCATGGGCGCATAGACAACCATAAAATATCAAATGTGTCAAGACGCAAAGAGTAGGAGACAACTATAAGTAAGTCTTATATTAAATTTACCAAGAAGTCTTTAATTGACACTATCAACTAATATTTGACATGTTGGATTGTTTTGATCCTCTTATCACTCCTTACCGATGTGATTGTAAGGAACTCTTTGAAGGTGAAGTCCATAATTTTAAGTCTTCTTCCTCATTCTCATGCATTTTCGTAAGACAATAAGGAGGGTAGTGGCCCACATCAGCATTGAAAATGGTTCGACATGGAGGTAGATACATTAATTATTTTCATTAAATAACTTAAATTTCATGTCAGTGACTTCAAATTTACCAAATTGTGGATTGGTACAAAAAAATCAAATTTTAGAGATTTGAGCTCTTAATTACTCACGTCTAAAATTTTATCAAATCGAGCCATTAACAAACTTCTTTTGGTGTTCTAGTTCAATTTAAAAGGCAGGTTGTCGAGACTCAAACATGCAGTGAGTTGCAAGGCTCCAGTTGACTTAGGATTGATTCCATTTCCCCTATGCCCCAAAACTGTATGTTGTCGCAACAAGTGTTGAACAAAAAAACTTGATGCCCTGGCCCCTATGATGCTCGCGTTGCTAACTTGCTTGGTATGGAGGATTTTTTTAATGTTTTCTATGGAGGATTTTTTCAATGTTTTCTAAGCTATGTATTATTTTTTCTTAGGCGCCCAATTCCCATCATTCTTACATCTCTCAGGCTTGAATGGCTGCCCTCTCTCTGGTTTGAATTAGGTTTTTGGTTTGTTTTATATGTATTTTTTGGTTGTAGGTTTATTATAGCCTCGTTTTGCTTGGTGGCTTCCTTTTGTACATAGTTAACTATAAGTAATTTTCTAATGGTTCCTGTTTTATTTTAAGACTATATCTAGTTACAATGTCCCACACTATGCATAAGATCATGTGGATGCCCTAATATGGTTATTGCATAGTCTAAGTAATTTTTTTGTATAATGAAGTGTGCTCCAACCCGGAAAAATACAACATAATAGTTGTTATTTTAATGAACTGTAAAATTAATGTTACATATATGTCAAATTAATGTGTTCAAATTAGGTTTTAATTGAAAATATACCATTGTTTCATGTAGATATTAAGGAGTGCTCAATTGTCTAACATTGTAAAATTTTTGGATGGGCAATATTTGTTTTTTTCATTTTCGAGGGGAGTGGTTTAGTTAATTTATACTTTTCAATTGAAATACAATTATTTATATTTCCCTTCATCTTTGAAGGGACCCAAGAACACATTCCCTTCCAATTGAAATTAAGACCCACCCTTCAAATTTGATCACTGGTAGCAAGCCTTATATGATATTTGTCAACCTTGCTCGAAACAATTAGAATAATTTTAAAGAATAAGAAAAAATTTCATATCTATAGCATCATCATGCTTTTCATATATCAATTCAAACTAAGCAAGGATAGCCTTGTATCATATGCACCTGGACTACACTTCCTCTGATATTTATCTTGTAGTAATATTTTTTTTAAAGCACCCCAAACAAAGTTGTTATCTTTTGTCTTAAATGAGAATTTATGTTAGGTAAATAAATTATCACGAGTTTTAATACCACAAATATGAAACAAACATGGAAAATATACTCTCAACACACAAAATACAAAATAGAAGAGATTATTCCTCTGTGTGGTAACAACCCAAGGAATAATACTCAATTCCTGTTGATAAGAGAAAAACTTCTACAATCCTACAACCACGACTTAGGCTTGATTCAATTGTTGTTCACGAACTAATAATCCTTGGTTATGACTATGAGATGAGGATTAAAAAGAAGAGGATGTAAATATACGTACTTTTTATACGTATTTTGGTGGTGAGCACCGAAGACAAATTTGGTGAGAAACCACATATGTTTGGAAGGATGGAGGGAGATTACATCATGATCATGCCACCCATCAAATTGAAGACTATTCTTGGGAAAAATTTGTTTTTTATTTATTTTATTAACAACCATTGTGGTGCTTTGGTCCAAATGTTTTTTCTAACTCATTGTTTCTCCATATCGTGTGCCCAGTGAAACCTCTCTATATCAATGCATAAATCGCCCTCTGCACATTTTGTGTTCCTAACTGCATGCCATTATTTGTAGTTGCATGCCATTGAGTATTGTTTAGAGTTGCTGTGAGTTTGTGGCTTTCATGCAAGAAATGAAGTCTTGTAGAGGAGGACTCATCAAACCGACCATTTGAATTTTCATTTTGACGAAAAACGAGTGGAAATTGGTAGCTAGGTTCACATAGGTAGTAGGCACAAAGTTTCGGGCTCATTTTGGGCTAGCTAGTAGTAGACTAGTAGTGGTTCTTTGTTGTTACGACCGTAGTAGCTGACACATTGTCACACCTTAGATCTCAACCCGAAGTGACTCGGGAGCCAGATTAAAAACCAGTGGCCAGTGCCTTGTAGTTGTTAGTCATCACTCGTCATCTTGCATAGCTAAGGAGTGAGTGCATGACATGAGTGAGTGAGTGATTATAATTTATGATATTTCCAATATTTTGAATGACGAGTCAAATTTTATAGCATAGGAATTTCAACATAGAAATTGAAATTTAAATGGATGGGTGATTTCAAATGTTGCACTTCTTTTGAAATGTTGATATAAATTATGTCCTTCTTAATTGGAAGGGTAAAATTCAGATTTTAAACTTTTTTTGAAGGGAAATTTTAACTTTACACTTCTAGGAAGGGATAGAACCCTTTGGAAGGGCCATGAAGGGTTCAAATTTGAACACTGCTTGTGCTATATTGGGATGGGTACTGATGTCAAATCATGTCTTTACCATGGCCTTTTGCATTCTAAGTGAAGATTTTTGTAGTACTTATTTATAATAGGATACAATATTTTGAATTAACATAAAATCATCTTTATGACATCATCTGGAATCTTTTAATAGCAATATGGTATGCTAAATATGCAAGCACAATTTCCATTTATTTCAATAAACCATTCCATTGTTAGCAACTTCAAAATGAGTTGGAAGTGATGATTATTTGGGTTGGTTTCCCTAAGTAGAGTTCCATTCTCTTCTTATTTGTCTCTATATTATATTAGTTTCTTGTGCTACCATTTATTTCTTATAGATGGTTATATGTTATGTTGATGCAAATATCAAAACATCTGTAGGTTCTGGTAGTGCATGTGTTGAAGTAGGTAAGGACATTTTTACAATACAAGTGCATGAGCTATAGGCCCCAATATTAGTGATGAAACTGAGAAAAACAAAGAGTTTGGAAGCATGCCTATTTCTAAGATAGTTGGATTGGATTCTTGTAGAATATTGGATGCTTTTGCTTCAAAGAAATGCCAAAATAGTGAGATTTCTATACACATGCAACCTTAAACATTGCTTCCAGGGAAATTTGGTAGCGAAGATGCTTTAGGTAGGTTGAAGGAAAATATATTACAAAGGTTGGAGCTCTAAAAGCTTGAGGTTCAACCTTGAAAAAGATGAGGAACATTGAACTTCACATGATGACTGCAACTTGGAATCAACCTTTCTATGACATAGGCATAAAGAATAATCATGAATTCTTGAGGATGACATGCCTTTCTAATCATTAATCACTTCCTTTTTTTGTTATTTCACTTGTGTCTTATACATAACTTGTCTCGTACCAACCTTTTTTTCCTAGGATAAGCACATTAGGTTGAACCCCAGCCACCGTTGAGCTGTTTCTAGCCACATCCACCATAAGGTAATTTTTTGTTGAGACATTTGATGAGAAATCAACTTCAGGTTGAACCTCAAGCCTTTCGAGCTCAGTCTGAGGATGGTCTTCCAAATCTTTTAGCTTTTTCTCTGTAGCAATATGTTGTGATATGTCTTCTTTTATTTTTTTATAGGTTTAAAAAGTCTCTAGCAGCAATGTGTTTGCGTGTTTATAAAATCATAGTTCTATTTTATGATTTTGTGATAATGAGCATAATCTTGTTCCCTGTTATGTGTTTTTTCACTGTTGATGCTTGTGGGAGATCTGGAGGACTAATTTTCGGTTGTTCTTAGAACTTGTGTATGGTTAATTACTTTGCAGAGATTTTGGTTTTGGGAGTGGAAGCTTTCATCCTTGAGCTGGAGAAGAGTTTCCTTTTTCTCAATATCTACGGGCCATATGATGATAGGGTGAACTTTTGGTCCTCACTTTTGGGGCAGAGGTGCTTCAAGGTACATAACCTAATAGCGGGTGGAGATTTGAATTTGACTCTGGGAATGGATGATTTCTGGGGCGATTTGGCTTCTGAAGAGCCTCATGCAACTGAGCTAAGGGACCTATTTCATCTTAATGGTTGGATCGACGTCAAGCCAGTGGAGATCATGCCAACTTGGAACAACAAGCGTGCGGGCTCTCAAGTTATTTCTAAGAGGTTGGATAGATTCTTTTTGCATGACAATTTATTTGAAGAGTTGAACATGTTTAGATCCTAGGTAGGGCCTTGTTTATTTTCTAATAATTTCCCAATTTATCTTTAAATTGGCTCCCTGGTGGACAAGTCGGGTGCTCCATTTAAGTATAATTCTGGATGGTCGAATATTCCTAGTCTATGTACTTTAATTGAGGAAACTTGGGTACATTTTCGGGAGGGAGAGGGAAGAGCTTCGTTTTAGCTATTTGATAATCTTAGGATTTTGAAGGGGAAGGTTCAGGAGTGGAATTTGGGTAGAAGGAAATTCCATGAAGGAAGGATGACGGAGGTTGAGAATTTGTTGGAAGGGTTGTATCATTCGGATCCGATAATTTTTGCTAAGGAGGGTAGGAGGGCAGAGATTTTCCAGTTGGTTGGTAAATACAAGACTCAATGGGTAACATTGTCGAGGGTTTCAATGACATGGCAGAGGAGGCTATCAATCACTTTCATTCTCTGTATTCTGAACAAGTGCATTCGGATATGATGGGAATGTTGTAGGTCATTGAGAAATTTCCCATAATGTTGAGCCCGAAGGAGAGAGATTTACTCTTTGGGGAGGTTACACTCGATGAACTGTCTAGTGCTTAAAATTATTTCTTTAGAGGTAAGAGTCCGGGATCTGATGGTTGGCCACCAAAATTATTCTTGGACTTCTTTGAACTGTTGGGTGAAGACTTATTAAAAGTGGTGGAGGAGGTGAGACTTTCAAGCACTATTCTAGCTTCTATTAATGCGACCTTTTTGGATTTGATCACTAAAAAGGATAAGCTTGCATCCTTCTCAGTTTTCAGAACTATCTCCCTCTGCAATTGGGTCTATAAGATCATCACAAAGGTCTTAGTTGCGCGTATAAATCCCTATCTTTCAGAGTAGATGTCAAAGGAACAATTTGTTTTTCTAAATGGGAGACTAATCTGCGAAGTGGTGAGATTGACACAGGAAGCTATTCATTCCATAAAAAATCACAATTTTAAAGTGGTAGCGTTAAAGCTTGATCTCTCCAAGGCCTATGATAAGATCTCTTGGATCTTTCTCAAGTTGGTCCTTCTTCACATTGGGTTCAACTTGGACTTGACTAATTGGATCATGGGGTGTGTGACCTCCCCATACGTTGCAATGCTTATTAATGGGTCGGGGTCTCCTTTTTTCAAGTCCTCTCAGGGCTCAGGCAATGTTTACCCCTCTCTCCATACCTATTTCTTTTGATTATAGAAGGTTGTAGTAGGGTTTTGAATTTTGAGTGTGGTAGAAGGAGATTCTCGAGAGTTTCTTTCGATGGTAGAGAGACTCTCACACACCTTATGTTCATGGATGAGTTGTTTCTTTTTTGTTTTCAATCTGTTATTCAATGTCGAAGGGTGAGAACAATTTTGGATCTTTTCTGCAGGGCTACTGGGATGGGGATAAATGTTGATAAATCTTCCCTATATCTTTTGGAGACTCGGATGGGAAATAAGGAGTTTTAGAGAGGGCATTTTCCCTTTGAGTGCAGGACGATGGAGGATGGCATTCCCTACCTGTGTTTCAATCTGAAGCCTAATAAATACGAAAAAAAAGATTGGCATTGGCTAGTGGGGAGATTGGAAGGTAGGATCAATATATGGTGTAACTGATGGTTGTCTAGAGGGGGTAGATTGGTACTTGTTAATTCGGTATTAGAGGCGATTCCAGTGTACTGTCACCTTATGGATAAAATCCCAATGGTGACTCTGAATGCAATTCGAAAGCTCTGTTTCAATTTTCTCTAGAGAAATAAGAAGGATGGATGGGGAGAGCATCTAGTCTACTGGAAGTAGTTAGCATATCCCAAAAGAATGAGGGGCTGGGGCATCAAGAATATCTTTATTTTCAACAAGACACTTGCAGCAAAATTCCTGTGGAATTTTCCGACTAAGGAAAGTCTTTGGAAGCATATCTTGATTGCTAAATATATTTCCTTGGACTTAGTGGTGGAATGGGTGCATTGTAGAGAGAAGGTTGATGAAAAGGCCTCTAACTATTGGAGAGCACTTTCAAGTGCTTTCTCTGTGATTGGTCCCTACCTAGCATGCAATATTGGAAATGGTAGATCTGTTAGGTTGGGTCGTGATTCTATCTTGGGGATGCCTGGAAATTTTCACTTGCCTGAAGGACTTGTTGAGTTCCTTTAGATTAGGGGCATTGCTACTCTCGATAGGGATACAAAGCCAGAAAGTACCAATCTCTGGAGGTAGGGTTGGATTTCAGATGAGGAGCTTGGCCTCTCGGGGCCATGGAAGGCAGTTGGGATCACTTTTGTGGATTACTTGTTCAGGGACACATACACTTATTAGGCGAAGATGATTTTTATGTTGGAGCTTTAATCACAAAGGGGGTCACTATTCTGCTAAGCTGGGATATGAGTCAGTTTTTCCAGTTCCCAACAGGTCTAGGTGGTGGTGGAAGGACCTTTAGAAAATCAAAGGGCCTCCAAAGAGTGTGATGCATTTTTGGCTTATGCTAGTTAACATGGTTATGACATGGGATTGTCTTTAGTGTTTCAACTTGTAAGGCCCAAGGATATGTCCATTATGCAAAACGGGCAAGGAATCGATTCATCATCTTTTTTTTTGTCTGTGATTTTTTCAGGGAGATTTGGTAGGAGGTGGGAAGCAATATACATGTCCGGTTCTCTGGGAGGGAAATTCAATGGAGATTTGATTCATGAGGTTTTTTCAGTCGCAAGAGGTCGATCCCTATAGAGATATTCCTCTTATTGTCTCTTGGGGTGTTTGGTTGGATCATAATGCAATTATATTTAGGGACTACCCTATTTTTTTTAGGCGACTGCTTAGCCCATGGAAATATTTATTTTCTATAAACCAAGGATAGTCACTAGACCTGGTAGACTCTTGGTGAATTCGATCATTGATGAGTTGGCCTTGGGCATATTTTGATTGGGCGAGTCAAGAGGGTAATTGATAAAGTGGATTTGTCTTCTTACTATTTCTAGACATATATCACTTCTTTAAACAACATGGCGAGCTGGGGCTTGGTACCAACAATCAGGTTGGGTTCAAGGGTTTGTTTTACCTACTGAGACTTGCATTCAGAAGAGGGATTCAAAGCAATCAGGTTCTAGGTGATTCATAACTGGTTATTAATTGCTTAAAGGGTTAGGCTGATGTTGTTCATGTTGGGATGTTGTATCTTGTGGAGCATTTGTTGATCATTCAGGAATCATTTCAGTGCATTCTTCCAAGACATATTTTGTGTGAGCTTAATGAGGATGCACATGCTCTCTCGAAACAGGGTCTCCTTCATCTGGAGGAATTCCAAGGGGGTACTATTATTAATATGCAGAATCCAACTTTATCAGAATTTTGAACTTTTGATTTTCCTGTTGACTAGCATTTTGTTTTGAAAAATTGTAAGACACATTACGCTTGATAGCCGAAGGCGATACTTCACTGATAGTCACTTCATGCTTTGTGATAAATCTTTTGCTGAACAACATTGAGGATTGTATTTTTACTCTTAAATGAATGAAAATAAGTTTTTTCATGGGAATATATATATATATATATATATATATATATATATATATATATATATATATATAGATAGATAGATAGATAGATAGATAGATAGATATGGAAATTTCAAAGAAGTTAAGGAGGAAATTTGGACATAGTTTCCCATCTTTTCCATGTATGAGTGTAAGTTTCTTCTACAACGGGCATGCTCTATGTCACTCAAAATCATTTTTGAATTAATTATAGTTTTTTGAATTAATTTTTTCTATTGAATGAATTATAATTCTTCAATTTTGACATAGTTATTTGATTGCTATGATTTCAGCCATCACCTATTTTGATGCCCACGCTAAAGGTATAATGACCTTGGCTGGGAATATACTGAGTTCTACTCACCAAAATCCTACAGTTAATCCCAGGACGTAACAACAGTTTCGAGCAGTCCTATGAGCTCCAAAAGCACATCTACAGCCTGTCACATGACATGTTTAGGTAAGAGATCAATTTATCTTTAAAATAGTGAAAGTATAGAGTTTTAGAATAATTAAAGCTATGAAAAATGAATCATATCAGTAATAATTTAAATTTTATGTTTGCATATTTGCATATTGCTTGGAAGAAATCACTACAACAATTTCAATAAAAGCACAGGGACAGGTAATTAATTAACTTCATTTCATGGTAATAAATCTCACTTTGGATTTAGTTATAGATTTTGCAGACATGGTTTTTCTATTTGTATCACCCATCCATCAACTTGCAGATTGAATAAGTCGACTCCATATGGTAGCCAATTCATTTCCAAGCAGCTCACAAAATATGGGTTATATGGAAAAGAAAAGATATCATTTGCATAGAATATCTCCTCCGCGCTCCAAGCGTTTCCCAGTCTACAAATCCAGAGTAGGATCTGGCCACCCGTATCATTGGAATTCATTCGGTCGTTCTATTTGTACTTTGTGTAATGCATTGTAGATGGGTGTTGAACACCTGCACATGAAGATCTAGCTAGTTAGAGAGAACACACAACTTGCAAAAGCAGAAAATACTGAAAACCAGAGAAGGAATGAATGAAAGAATTCTGTTAACACATGAAAATTGTTGCAATACATGATATACCCTAAGTAGCTCTGACCAGGAAGTGTGCCATATTGGTGGTCTAGAGAGATCTAACACATCCCGTTAGTCACAAAGTGAAATGAGTGATTCTTGTTAGTGATGGAGTGAACCAAGGTTTAGTATCTCCAACACCCCCCCTAAACACTACTATGGGGTAATAAAGAAAGGCCCCAAGAAACTAAGGCCATAATAGGTCACGCTCCCCCCCCCAAAAAAATGCAACTAATGAACACTGAAATAAAATGAGGAAAGAGGGAAAACCTCATGGGAAAACCCCCTCAAGATACAATGTAGCAAAAGAAGAAAAAAACAATTGCTAGGAAAATGTGTCCTTCACTCCAAGACGATTGCGTAGAGAGTGGAACTTCTGCTCAATGAAGGTCTTGTTGAAGATGTTGGCAGTCTATTCAGCTGAAGGACAAAACTGCAAGTTGATGATCCCATCTTGTACTAAATCTATTATGTAGTGCATGTGGATATCTATGGGGTTCGTCCGCTGCCTCTGTATTGGATCTCTGCAAAACTTTAGAGTGCTCTGGTTGTCACACCAGATGACAGTAGGCCGGTGGAATTGGATTCCCAACTCAATGAGAAAATGTTGTAGCCACAAATCCTAAATGGTTATGCTGACTACCCCTCTGTACTCGGCCTCAGCTGAAGATAAAGCAATAGCAGCCTGCTTCTTGATTGACCAACAAATGGGCCCATAACCTAGAATGAGTAAGTACCCAGATGTGGACTTGCGATCAATGCTATCACCATCCCAGTCAGAATCAGTGAATCCAATGAGATCCAATGTCGAATCTAATGCATAGTGAATCCCAAAGGTGATGGTGCCATGTATGTATCGAAGGATTTGCTTGGCAGTCTTCCAATGTAGCTCATGTGGTTCCTACATGAACTGGGAGACTGCCCCAACTGCATATGAGAGGTCTGGTCTAGAGTGTGTAAGATACAATAGGCTCCCCACTATCTGTTTGTACAGAGTGCTATCAACCAATGGAGTGTCCCCGCCATCCTCAAGTTTGACCCCATATAGGAAAGGAGTCGGTGCAGACTTGTAGTCTATCATATGGAATCTCTCTAGGAGATCTCGTACATACTTGGCCTGAGATAGTTTGATTCCCGATGCATCTTGGATGATTTCAATACCAAGGAAGAAATGTAATGGACCCATGTCCATCATCAAAAACCTGTCATGCAGAATCCTCTTGACTATAGCAAGTGCTGAAGTCGAGCTGCCAGTGATCAACAAATCATCCACATATAAGACTAGTAGCAGACGCGAGTCAGCTGTCCTAAGCATGTATACATTCGGATGTGACTTACATCGTACAAATATTTGGGACAATAGGTAGGAGTCCATCTTGGCATACCATTCTCTCAAGGCTTCCTTGAGGCTGTAAAGAGACTTATTCAGTCTACAAACCAAGGATGAATCCTGTATGAAGCCTTGTGGCTGCTCCGTGTAGATCTCATCATAGAGATCACCATGAAGAAATGCATTCTTCACATCCATCTGATGGACTTCCCACCTCCTGGATGCAGCAATGGAAAGATCCAATCAAATGGAATCCATCTTTGATACTGGAGCAAATGTCTCATCATAGTCTATCCCATGAACTGCTGAAATCATTTGGCACCTAGCTTGGCTTTGTATCTGCTGATCTATCCGTCTGCTGCCTTCTTGGTCCTGTAGACCCATTTGCATCTGACAAGATTCCTGTTTGAAGGAAGTGGAACCATATCCCAAGTCTGGTTCTTGAGGAGAGAATTATACTCCTCCTGCATAGCGGCTTCCCAGAGGGGATTCCCTGTAGCCTCTACATAGGCCTGCGAGTTTGAATATAGAACCATGTAACAATGTATGAGAATCATTGTTTCAGTTGCTGTGAGTGCATGAGAAGGCTCCTCAAACTGGGACCTCATCCTCCTCGGATCCACTAGGTCCCCCACAAGGTTTCTTGCATCTTGTGGGGTGGTCTGTGCATATCTCTCTCTTAAGCTCCTTTTTCTATAAGGGGAGATAGGATGTGGATCAACATATTCATGCTCATGTTCTTCCTGAGGTTCAGAACTCAAATCTGAATCATGATCTGAATGAGTGGACTCATCACCACGGATGTTTGGTGCAAGTAAAGGAACAAAGGTCTCTGCATGTGACTCCAATGGTGCATGCAAGGGGATTTCCTCAAACTGGACACTTCGCTCAATAAAGAGATTGTTTGTTGATGGATCATTGAACCTGTAACCCTTCACATCATCAGGATATCCCACGAAGATGCATGTGGTGATCTGAGGATCTAATTCTTTCCTCTTTTCAAAGGGTATGTGAACCCATGCACGTGATCCAAATATTTCGAAGTGGGTGACTTCTGGTTTTCAACTGTTCCATTACTCAAAAGGAGTTTGGTCCTTAACAGATCTATGAGGAGATCTGTTCTGTATGTAGTTAGCACAGTTAAGTGCCTCAACCCATAGTTTGGAGGAAGAGACCTTGCATGCAACATGCAAGAGGCCATCTCTTTGAGGGAGGGATCTGTTCTTCTGCTCAGCCACTCCGTTCTGCTGTGGACTGTATGGTATTGTATGTTGCAACTGTATACCTGCCTTTGAAAAAAGATGTTGAACATTCCTATTCACATACTCCCCCCCATTGTTTGTCCAGAGGATTTTGATCTTTCTCTCAAACTGATTCTCTACAAGTGATTTGAAGTCTTTTAGGTGCTCAAAAACTTCATATTTCTTCCTGAGAAAATACACCCAAGTATATCATGAGAAATCATCAGTAAATGTAAGCACATACCTCGCCTTGCTAATGGATGGATGAGGAAAGGGTCCCATCAGATCACTATGGACGAGCTCCAAAGGAGAGGAGGCTCTCCAAGCCTTCCCTTTTTCAAACTTTTCTTGAGGATGTTTTCCAAGAACACACCCTTGACAAACTCCTTTGGAAAAGTAAATTTTGGGCAAGCCAATGACCATTCCCTGCTTGTGGAGTTGCTGCATGTATCTGAAATTAAGATGACCAAATCTTTCGTGCCATAACATACTGCTATCATCAACATGCGTAAGTAATAAGGCAGAATCTGGTTCAATGAATTCAAAAAAGGTGTATAACCTAGATCTATGATTTACCTCACCAGTGGCAACTTTAGAGTTACTTTGTATGTCGAAGATATTCACAACATCAAGAGTGAATTCAACTCTCTTTCCGATGCCAAAATGTGTAACCTGATAGACGGAGAGAAGATTCACCGAGATTTTTGGAACATGAAGCACATTCTCAAAGCTACCATGATTGAGTTTAATTCTTCCCTTGCTGGTGATCTCGATAGAAGAATCATCCCCCATGAGTATAGGAGGACCTTTACATGCATCCAATGAAGAGAAAGCTTCCTTTGTGGCAGCCATGTGATGAGATGCACCTGAATCTACAATCCAGGCATCGAGAGAGGAATTAATGGCAATCAAAGCATGGCTAGAGTTACCTTTCCTAGGAGCATGATCTCCATGCTTCTTCTTGGCGCCCTCTGGAATGTGATCCCCAAGGTTGTGCTTCTGAATTACCTGTGCCATCTAATCTATCTGCTTCTTCATGCATGAGGATTCTGGACGGAATCCTCTTTGATAGTATGTGCATTTCTCCCCTTTATTCCCCTTTTCACCTTTGGATCTGGAGGAATTGTTGAAAGGTTTGGTGTTCCCTTCCTTCTTTGGATTTGCATGTGCTTTTCATTTGTCTTTGGATTTAGATCTCTATTTTGGGTTATGACTGCCATCATGTACAGCAAGAGCATGCGCTTTGGAGCCCTTGATTTTTCCCATACCGAGAAGCTTGTCTTGTTCTTGAGTCAAAGATTCAATAAAAGCATCCATAGTGGGCATCATCCAGTTCAGGGTAGGAATTTGGTAAAAATACCACCAGTAAAAAATGAGGGTTTCGACAGTAAATACAGATGTTTTACTGTTTTCTTTGTTTTTTCTGACAGTTAATATGAAATATAGGTCGTATTTGATGGGAAAAATGGGCCATGACAGGCATTTTTCCCATCAAAATCCAACCCTGGTCTAGTTCTTACCAGAGGCGAGTCTCACTGAATGAAATGTGGAGACAAAAACATAGTATTTTGGTCCAAGCTTGGAGAGAATGGAGAGAACCATTCATGTTTCCTCCTTAAATTTATCAACCCCGAAACCCTTGAGTTGCAATAACAAATCCTTGTATCTTGTGAAGAAATCATGTATATTGTCGAAGCTTCGTGGATCTAAAGAGAGCATCTCCACTTTGGGCATGTGGCCTTTCATCTCATCTTGCTTTCCAAAGAGACCTTTCATGGTGGTCCAGACTTCATTGGTAGTTTATCAAGAAGAAATATGGAAAAGTACCTTAGGGGAGATGTTCATGTAGAGGGATCCGTAGGCCTCATCTATCTGATTGAGGTATTTTGAATTTTCTATGGCTGATGTAGGATCAACCTCCGTGGCCATTGCAATCCTATACAATCCTCTGCACCGAAGAAAGATATCCATCTTTGCTTCCCATGCAAAGTAATTGTATGGTGTGAGAATAGCTTCTTTTGGAAACTCCATTCTTCTGGAGATTTTCAATTTTCTATACTTGCAAATAAAGAATGTTGGTGTGCCTTTGTCCTAGCAGCTCAGCTCTGATACCATGTAGATGAGTGTTGAACACCTGCATAGAAATATCTAGCTAGCAAGAGAGAACACACAGCTTGCAAACACAAAAAATAGTGAAAACCATAGAAGGAATGAATGAAAGAATTTTGTTAACATATGAAAATGGTTGCAATACATGATATACCCTGAGTAGCTCCGACCAGGAAGCGCGCCATAGTGGTGGTCTAGATCGATCTAACACATCCCGTCAGTCACAGAGTGAACTGAGTGATTCTCGTCAGTTATGGAGTGAACCAAGGTTTAGTATCTTCAACATGCATATCCCTCTTGGGAAATACATAAAGCAGACAAATCCATATTCAGATAACAAACATACAGATTTGAAAAGTGAATTCTAAATATCTTGGTCTTTGATCCCCACAAATTATCACAACTGCGAAGCACAGAGTTCGTTTACAAATTGAAGATTAATTACTTCAATGGAAGAAGTCTAAACGCATTTTGACTTCTTGGTCAGTTATTGGTCTGAATCCAGTGATGTTTTTTTTCATGAAATCTAAATTTTATGTTATTCAAATTGGGATTCTTAATGTATAAATGAATTCAGTGCCTTCAAAAACTCCGAGCACCCGTATTTTGTGAATTTAAACACTGTTATTACTAATTTTAAGAATTCTTGCAAATTTTTTACCGGATTTCCTCCAAATCACATCGAAATAATCCATAAAAAATTATCAAAATTGTCACGCGTTTAGGCTACATATTTGTGTTTGTTTCATTATGTGTGTTTGTGATTTAGGGTCTTATGGTCAAAGCTCAAACCACGAAGAGTTCGAATTAGGATTACACCCACCTCTACCTTTTACCGACAGAACGGGACGAAGGTAATTCATGTTTAAATGTATGAATCCTCCAATGGCATTCACCATTGATCTGAGACGCTTGATAGAATCCCCCGTGTCGGTCAAGTGTTTGGTGCAAACCAGTTCCTATAGATCATCATTCATGGCTTCCTGACACCACACTTTAAAGATGCAGGAGGCAATTGCAAAAGATTTAGCATCAAGATATGCTTGAATATTTGGTGCATTATGTTAAACAACACATCATAAAAATATGTGAAGCAGATAAAGATAGAAATGAAGACCAACAATGGCAGAAAAGGCTTCACATTAACGAGCAATTAAGGTATTGTATATATGCACATAGATGTACATATATATTACAAAAAGACCATAAATGTCATGTAACCGTATAATAGTTAGGTTAACTAACAAACTATGATTAGTTTTTAACATCCCCCCTTAATCATAAGTTTGTTAGTTCCTGAAAAGATACCCCTACTTGGAAATCAACAATGTGTCAAGCAAATTCAAAGAGTAGAAAACTCAACAAGGTCAGCTACAAATGGATGAAAATCTCTCTGAAACAAAATCTAGCAGAAGATTAAGACTTCTACTAAGTTTCATGGTTTCAAGTTGACCATAAACTATCCCAGCAGAGAAACAGCTATATATGTTCTTTGAAAATGTAAACAAGCAAAACTTTATGTCTTCTACTTGATTGGTGGTTTTTGGATGACCACAAACCATGACAACACCAAGAAGGTGGTTTTAGGATTACCAATACATCATGAAAGATATATGAAGAAGACAAAGAGATGCATGAAGACTAACAATGGTATAAAATGAATCACATTAATGAGCAATTAAGTTGTCTTGGATATGTACATAGACTCACATATATTTTACAAAAAGACCATAAATGTCATGTAATCATATCACAGTTAGGTAGAACTAACGAACTATGATTAGGGACTTTAACATCCCCCCTTAATCATAAGTTTGTTAGTGCTTGAAAAACTACCACTACTTGACAATCAACAATGTGTCAAGCAAAATTAGAGAGTAGAAAACTCAAGAATGTCAGCTACAAATGGTTGAAAATATCTTTGAAACAAAATCTATCAGAAGATGAAGACTTCTACTTAGTTGCATGGTTTCAAGTTGACCATAAAATCCCCAAGCAGAGAAACAACTGTATATATTCTCTGAAAATGTAAACAAGAAGAAATTTATGTCTTCTACATGATTGGTGGTTTTTGGATGACCACAAACCATAACAACAACAATGAGGTGGTTTTACGATGACCATAAACCGTGTTAAGTTTAGCCTATAATTCACAACAAGAGCATAATAGGATCACTGAAAGAAACACAATCACAAGATAGACACAGATTTACCCCGGGAAACCCTCATGGGGTAGAAAACCCAACAAAGCTTTCCTCAGTAAAGATGACCAACCAATACAAAGATGTAAACCCAAGACAAGAGCTCCTTCTCCTCCTATGCAGATCTCTCTCTCTCTCACTTATGCGCAATACACAAGAGCATGAATGAGTGAATGTGATAAATGAGGATCACACATCATCTATTTATACTTTACTTCACTTGACCTTTAACCCTAAATGGGCCGAATTCTCTTAGGAGAGTCTAATAACCCCTAAACAACTAACTCAGGGCCGACCTCACTAGGAGAGTCTAATAACCCTAGTTACCACATCTTAGTGGAGGAATAAACATCTCCGAACATACAATAGGGTCTCGACGGAGGAATGAAACATCTCCAGATAAAGTACAAATAGAATATTCTTAGAAGTTACAATATTTCAACACTCCCCCTTGATGAAAAGGATATTCTAACAACATCTGCAGGAGCAAGGAGTCATCAACTACATGATACATGATACATCTATAAATCATTGGAAGCTTTCTTCATCAGTAACTCAAACAGTTACTGGAACATCAACATCTTCAGTACTGAGTCTTCATCTTTTGTAGCACTTGATCAGCTGCAACATCAACATCTAGAACTTCCGATCAACAACATCATCTGGATCTCTCGATCAACATCATCATCATCTGTATCTCTCAATCAACAACATCATCTGGATCTCCCGATTAACAACATTATCTGGATCTCTCGATCAATAGCATCATCATCTGGATCTCTCGATCAACAACATCATCTGGATCTCCCGATCAACAACATCATCTGTATCTCTCGATCAATAGCATCATCATTTGGATCTATTGATAAATAGTATCAACATCTAGATCTTCCGATCAACAGCCTCATCATCTAGATCTCTTGATCAACAACATCTGCAACACACATGACTCAATTATGGGATGGTCAATCCCTATCAATTTAGGACATAAATCCAAGGACGATGCACTCCTGATCCACTTACGGGATGATCAATCCCTATCAATTTAAGACACCACAACATGTCTATGGACGAGGTAATCCAGATCTACTTATAGGATGATCAATCCTTATCACTTTAGGACATAAGTCCAAGTACGAGGCAATCCTATCACGTACATTTTGAACCAAACATTCAGGGATGATGCAATCCTATCACATACATTTTGAACCAAACGTTCAGGGATGATGCAATCCTATCACGTACATTTTGAACCAAACGTTTAGGGATGATGCAATCCCATCACGTACATTTTGAACCAAATGTTCAGGGATGATGCAATCCCATTACGTACATTTTGAACCAAACGTTCAGGGATGATGCAATCCTATCACGTACATTTTGAACCAAACGTTCAGGGATGATGCAATCCTATCACGTACATTTTGAACCAAATGTTCAGGGATGATGCAATCCCATCACATACATTTTGAACCAAACGTTCAGGGATGATGCAATCCTATCACGTACATTTTGAACCAACCGTTTAGGGATGATGCAATCCCACCACCTATAGGATGGTTAATCCCGATCTCTTTAGGACATAAAGTCCAGGGATGATACAATCCACTCATCCATTTAGACAAAGTCTAAGGACCACACATCAACCTCATCGTCGGTATCATAGACCTCATCGTCGGTATCATTGACCTCATCATCGGTATCATCGACACAGGTATCCTCATCATCGATACAAGTATCCTCATCATCAATACAAGTATCCTCATCATCGACTTTACTGTCGGTATAGGCAACCTCATCATCGATACAAGTATCCACATACCATCATCGACCATATCACTCCCCCTTTCGAGGAGGGTCCTTCTGAACTACACCAAGCTTGTCTCGAAAATACTCAAACTTTACTTGAGACAGAGGTTTGGTCAATACATCAACAACTTGCTCAGCAGTGCCCACCTGCTCGAGCTTTATAGCTCCTTTCTGCACCATATCCCGTATATAAAAATATCGGATCTCTATGTGCTTTGACTTGTCGTGGAATATTGGATTCTCTGTCATCTTGATACAACTATGGTTGTCACACAGGATCATAGTGGGGTCCATCTCTAAGTCAAACAATCCTGATAACATCTTCCAAAGCCATATCGCTTCACAACTGGTAGAGCAAGCAGCTATATATTGCGCTTTAGCTGTGCTGAGAGCCACGAGATCATGGAAGATCCTAGACAATAACATCCGCCCGATGTGCTCTTCCTATCTGATACACTTCCAGCCCAATCGGCATTTGTGTAGCCATACAATCTGAAATCATGATCTCCAAGATAATATAGACCAAAGTCTATCGTACCTTTTAGGTACCTCATCACATGCTTTGCAGCTACCAAGTGAACACGTCTAGGCTCAACTAGATACTGACTCAAGGTGTTCACAACAAAGCATATATCTGGCCTGGTATTCGTCAGATACATCAATGACCCAATAATCTGTTTGTACAGAGTTACATCCACTAACTCTGATGAGTCATCAGCTAACAGCTTCAAGTTGGAATCCATGGGAGTGGCCATGGCTTTGCATTCCAACATATCAAATCTTTTCAAGATTTCCACAGTATACTTTCCCTGGTTTAGAAAGATTCCTTCCAGGCCTTTCCATACTTCCAGACCTAGGAAGTAGTGCATCAATCCGAGATCTTTCATCTCAAATTCTGCAGAGAGCTTCTTCTTGCATTCGAAAATCTGTTTCTCATTCCCAGTCAGAAATAGATCATCCATATAAAGCAATAATATAACAGGTTCATCATCCATAACCTTGAGGTAAAGGTTAGGATCAACTTTACTCTTGGTAAATCCCAAGCTTGTCAAGAACCTGTCAATTCTTCCATACCAAGCTTTGGGAGCTTGCTTCAACCCGTATAAATCCTTCTTCAGTTTGCATACATGGGTTCTTCTATTTTTAACCTCAAATCCTTGTGGTTGTTCTATGTACACTTCTTCTTCAATCACACCATTCAAAAAAGCTATCTTCACACCCATCTGGTGTAATTCCCACTTCATCATGGATGCAAGTGTCATGATGGTTCTAATGGAAGTGTACCTTGCAACTGGTGCAAATGTTTCTTCATATTCAATTCCCTCTTTCTGAGAGAATCCTCTGGCCACAAATATTGTCTTATAATTTTCAATACTACCATCCGCAACATTCTTTATCTTGTATAATTTCTATTGCCCATGTCGGCTTTCTCTTCCATGATATGTTCTTGAGGTTTCAACATATCATGGTCTTCTAGTATTTCCTCTTCAGGAGTAGCTTCTGTATTTCTAGGAGGTATTGCTATGAATATAAATAGCATATTAAATAAATAATAATTGTTAATCATTAAAGTAGTTATCTTTTAATGTGAAAGGAAATAACCTTTCATTAGGAACGCTCAATCCATATTAAAGGCGAGCTCTTGTAATACATTAATCATCCTTTTATCAATCATTTTATCATATATATTTTTATATTCAATTATATGAAGTCGGATTCGCTTCTCAACGGAGACAACCGGATTCGGTTGCTGCATTTGGTATCAGAGTAGCTCTTTCCTCGAGCCTCATTGATCCTAGGCTGGTAGCCATCCTCTTAGAATTTCTGAGCTACTTGGTCTTTGACTAGATATCGGGCTCTTGGCCCTCTTCTTCACATACCCTCCTACAACCTCCACGACTTCTGGACTCTCCTTCTTCCCCCGCCATCTCTCCTCTCCTATCCAAACTCCAATGCTCGTCACTCCTCCCTCCAATGCCTCCATCTCCTCCATTCGCCCTCAATCTAGCTCTACCACCCACGCTGCTCCTCCCCTCGGCTGCGCCTCCACCATCCTACTGTGCACTCACGGTCCCTCACCATCCAATTGCTCCTAAGCCGCTGCTCCTCCACCCACTCTGCTCTCCATCCAATCCATCCATGTCCCTCTCCTTATAGTGCCTCCATTCGCCCTCATCCATCCCTACTGCATCCCACGCTCCTACTAATCCTTCTGCGCACTCTCTCCCATGCGCCCGCCACACCTCCCTTCATGCCCTTCTCCCTCACGCCTTTCTCCCCATCTCACCGCACCGTGCCACTCTCCTCCCACGAAAATCCCAATATTCCCACCCCACAGTTCTCCCTAACCCCCACCGCCTGCTCACTCCAACGCTTCCATCACACTCCATCTCCCTCCTACAACCTGCTCGCCCTGCACTTAATCTCAACCACCTCTCTACTCCAGTTTCACGCTCACGCCCTCTCCTACCAACTTATGCCTCACTCCATTCTCACACATCATCCTTCCTCCATTCACCAAAACCCTAATTCTGATCAAATTCAATATTAAAACAATTATTAATATTGGATTTTTATTAAAATTCTAATCTTTATAAACCTTATACATATTAGTTTATAATAATAACATTTATTATTATAAGAATTACTCAAATCCAAGTTTATAAAATATTGTTATTTATAATAACATATATTATTGTTATTAGAGATATAGTTATTATTTTTATAATAACTTTAAAAAAAAAGTAGAAAGAGTCAAAGAAAATAATAATAATAATGATAATTATTATTATTTTATTTAAATAATAATTATTTGTGGAAAAAAAGGGTTATTTGATCTAATAAAAAAAAGGGGGTCAAAGAAAGTTCTTCCCAAGAGAGACATATTGGGAATTATTACATCTTTTTAATCCAACCTTGTTGAAGAAATCAAAGACCAATTAAAGACCATCTATAGTCCAGAACAAGCATCTAACGTCGAAGAAATCAGAGACCGTGGAAGCCGGTTTGCAATTACAAATAGAGAAATTAGAAGCCAATTTAAAGCATTATCAAAAAGACAATGAAGAATTGCGTGACATAAATAAAAAATTAGAAATAAGAATGGAATTACAAGCAAGGTCCAATGAAATAAAAATCTCTGACCAGGAAAGGTGTATAGAAAAATTGTATGCGCAAATTGATGAATTAAAAACCGAAAATGAATTCAATCAGTGGTTAGGAAATCAAGATATAAAGAGGGAAATAAATAATTACGAAGCAGAAATAATACGCTTGAACAAGATCCTTAACTACAAGGATGAAGAAATGAAGCAGATACGACATAATTTAGGAGATCAAGAATCAAAGGTCAACCAATGTCGACAACAGATACAAGTTCTTCAAACACAAAATGACGACTCTAAAAAGACACACAAATAAGAGATCACAAAGAATAATAAAGCAGTATCCAACAATGCTGAAGAAATTTTCAGACTAAGAAATCATAACAAGATACTAGTCACAAAAATTAAGAAGTTGAAAAATAGTCGGAAGACAGAACAATCTATGGAAGACATTGAAGGAAAACTTCTAGACAAGCAGGAAGAAAATAGCTGCATCAGAAGTCATAATGAAGATCTTAAGGAACAACTTAAGAAGTCTGAAGATGATAGAAAATTGCAAGTCGAATTGATTAAGAAGTTTCAAAATAATAACAGGCAGTTAGAAAACAAGTTGGAAAAGATACAGAACGAAACCTTAAAACCTCAAGAGATGAAAATAAAACTTCCAGCTCAAATCAATGCTCAAAAGACGACACTTGTAAAAGAAAATGACATTGTGAAAATTCCCTCTCAACACCCCAACCATAAAAACCGATGTTCTGAAAAGTGGGAAATGTCGAAATACGATGGTACTAATGCGATCAAAGCTCTTGACAACAGATCAGTGGGGAATCCCAACAGTCAGCAACAAATCAATTTGGGATGGATTGACCCATCCACATATCGAAAGTAATGCTCTACACTTAGGAGTTCGTATCGACATGTTTCGTCAGCCATGACATCGCAAAGAACAATGCGACAAAATTATAAGGCTTTGAGGACAGATCCTTTCTAAGAGAGTGGCAATGCTATGAATATAAATAGCATATTAAATAAATAATAATTGTCAATCATTAAAGTAGTTATCTTTTAATGTGAAAGGACATAACCTTTCATTAGGAATGCTCAAGCCATATTAAAGGCGAGCTCTTGTAATACATTAATCATCCTTTTATCAATCATTTTATCATATATATTCTTATATTCAATTATATGAAGTCGGATTCGCTTCTCAGCGGAGACAACCGGATTCGATTGCTGCAGGTATATCTTCACATATATTTCTTCATACTGGCACTTTCTAGATCTTTTATAGTTGAACCATTGTGACTTGTTCTATGGAACAAGTCTCATCATTCTTCATTTGTAGGTGATCGTTATATGATAATTCCTACAAGTCAAGTTCAATAGCATGGCTAGAAACATCTCATAGTATATATGCATAAAAACATAAGTCACACTATCTTAGCCAATTCCACAACATACATCCATATCCCATATTCATATGGTGACTTTCTAGATGCCTTCCATCTCTACCAGGCCATTATTAAGAGTGTGCACTACTCCCGATATGTCTAGATAAGTAGAAATGGAATGTTGTATGGCACCTAACACATGCATGACACTACACACATCCTAGATACTACCATTTAAAAAATGTGATAGAAATGACAATTCAAATACTTATCTTTGTTTGTTTGGTAGGATCTCCTTTGATCCTAGTCTCCTTGCAGGTATTACTAGAATGTTTGATGGTGAACTCTACTCCATCATCAAGCTTTGTAGTTGATGTGAGAAAGCCTTCTATGCCATAGCTTACTTGGGCTAGTGGCTTCATGAACAAGGGTAGCTTCTGAATGTCCCTTGAGATTATATAGTCCACCTTCCTCTTCACCAATAACAACTACCTCTTCAATAGATTTTCCTTTGGGCCACATGAGTAATTTCTGTGGAGAAGTCTTCTCTTCAAGTCTTGAAAGAGTTTTCTTATGTCCCATCATGCACTTTGAAGCACCATTGTCACATGACATATTCTTCGATTTCTTCCTTTGCTTGCTTCCTAGGAGGTTCTTCATCTTCTTCCTCTTCACTATCATTTTCTGCTAGATGTGCATGATGTTTTTTGTGATGGAACTTCTTCTTGTGTTCCCCTTTCTTTGATGCACAATCTCTATCAATGTGTCCTATTTTGTGCCAAGTGTAGCACTGGAAAGAGGAGTAGTCTTTTCTTGAATTGTTCCCTTCTCTCTTATGGAACTTTCTGGGAGGTTGAGACTCCTTGTGACTTTCCTTCTTGAAGTTGGATTGACTTCTTCTTCTCTTGGTGTGGGTAGCCAATGCTTGATCATCTTCTTTGAGTAAGGATTCTCTGTTGGCTACTCTAGCCTCTTCCTGAAAGCAATCCTCCCATACTACATCAAACTTCGTACTTTATTTTCTGGCACACATGGTTTGGATGAATGAATCCCAAGGTCTAGTGAGACCATTGAGAGCAGTCATAACTAGTTCATTTTCATCAAAGGAGTCTCCAATGGCTTCTAGTTGTTCCTTGAAGTAGGAGACCCTTGTGAAGTAGTCTTGAATAGATTCTCCTTGATTCATCTTAGTGCTCTTCAATTGAGCTCTTAGGTTCATCTTCCTATTGATGTTCCTCCCTTCATACATTCTGGATAGGGCATCATACATTTCCTTTGGGGTCGTCTTGGATGCCACTCGGGGAATCAAGTGTTAAGTTTATACTAATTTGACTAGCAAGATCACTGAAAGAAACACAATCACAAGATAGACAAAGATTTACCCTGGGAAACCCTGATGGGGTAGAAAACCTAGAAAATATTTCCTCAATATAGATGATCAACCAATACAAGATGTAGAAACCAAACAAGAGCTCCTCCTCCTCTTCCTATGCAGACCTCTCTCTCACTTTTGCGCTACTTTCCGAGTGATGAATGAATGAGATAAGTGAGGAACATCCTCCTCTACTTATACTTGTTTCCTGACTGACTTTTTACCCTATGGGGCCGACATCTTCTAAGAGAGTCTAATAACCCCTAATAAATTAACTCAGGGCTGACCCCTACATAGGAGATCTAATAACCCTAGTTGCCACAATCCATCGGAGGAATAAACATCTCCTGATATACAATAGGGTCACCTCCGAGGAAGGGAACATCTCTGAAATAATAAAGTACAAATATAATATTCTTAGAAGTTACAATATTTCAACACTCCCCCTTAACGAGAAGGATATTATAACAACATCTGCAGGAGCAAGGAGTCATTGACTACATCATACATGATACATCTATAAATCATTGGAAGCTTTCTTTATACATCATCATCAGTAACTCAAGCAGTTACTGGAACATCTTTAAGATATTCAATACTGGAACATCAACATCTTTCGTATCGAGTCTTCATCTTCTGCAACACTTGAACAGCTACAGCATCATCATCATCGGATCCTCTGATCAACAGCATCATCTAGATCTCTCGATCAATAGCATCATCTAGATCTCTTGATCATGATAAGCGGCATCGTCATCACACGATCATCAGCATCGTCATCATACGGTCATCAGCGTCATCATCATACGATCATCAGCATCGTCATTATACGATCACCAGCATCTGGATCATATCGATCTACACCATATGGATCATCTCGATCTATAGCATACTCTGCAATACACACGATCCTATTACGGGATGATCAATCCCTCTCACTTTAGGACATAGGTCCATGGATGATACAATCCAGATCAAGTTCCAGGATGATCAATCCTTATCAATTTAAGACAAGTCTCATGTCTATGGACGATGCAATCCAGATCAACTTCCAGGAGGATCAATCCTTATCACTTTAAGACAAGTCTCATGTCTATGGACGATGCAATCCAGATCAACTTCCAAGAGGATCAATCCTTATCACTTTGAGACAAGTCTCATGTCTATGGACGATGCAATCCAGATCAACTTCCAGGAGGATCATACCTTATCACTTTAAGACAAGTCTCATGTCTATGGATGATGCAATCCAGATCAACTTCCAGGAGTATCAATCCTTATCACTTTAAGACAAGTCTCATGTCTAGGGACGATGCAATCCCATCATGTACATTTTGAACCAAGAGTCCAGGGATGATGCATTCCTATCATCAATTCTTGGAGACATGTGTCTACGGATCAATTCTGGGACCGAAGTCCGGGGAAGATACAATCCCCACCTATGCACTAAGGACTTCATTCTCAAAGAAATCTGTCTATGGATCAATTCTGGGACCGAAGTTTGGGGAAGATACAATCCCCACCTATCCACTAAGGACTTCATTCTTGAAGACAAATGTCTACGGATCAGTTCTAGGACCGAATTCCAGGGAAGATACAATCCCCACCTGTCCACTAAGGACTTCATTCTCGAAGACATCTGTCTACGGATCAATTCTAGGACCGAAGTCCTGGGAAGATACAATCCCCACTTGTCCACTAAGGACCATACATCGACCTTCCTGTCGATATCACAAATATAGGTATCCACATCATCGACCTCACTGTCGATGCAGGCAATCTCATCATCAGTGACCACATCACTCCCCCTTTCGAGGAGGGTCCTTCTGAACTACACCAAGCTTGTCTCGAAAATATTCAAACTTTACTCGAGACAGAGGTTTGGTCAATATATCAGCAACTTGTTCGTCAATGCTCACATACTCAAGCTTGATAGCTCCTTTCTGCACCATATCCCATAATATCAGATCTTTATGTGCTTTGACTTATCATGGAACACTGTATTTTCTGTTATCTTGAGACAACTTTGGTTGTCACACATGATCACAGTGGGATCCATCTCTAAGTCAAATAGTCCTGATAATAGTTTCCGAAGCCATACTGCTTCACAACTAGCAGAGCAAGTAGCTATATATTCCACTTCAGCTGTACTGAGAGCCACACTAGACTGCTTCCTGCTAAACCACGAGATCATGGCAGATCCAAGACAATAACATCCACCTGATGTACTTTTCCTGTTTGAAACACTTCCTGCCCAATCAGCATATGAGTAGCCATGCAATCTGAAGTCATGATCTCCAAGATAATATAGACCAAAATCTATCGTACCCTTTAGATACCGCATCACATGCTTTGCAGCTATTAAGTGAACTCTTCTAGGTTCCACTAGATACTGACTCAAGGTACTTACGGAAAAGCATATGTTTGGTCTAGTATTTTTCAAATACATCAATGAACCAATAATATGTCTGTATAGAGTCACATCCACTAACTCTGATGAGTCATCAACTAATAACTTCAAGTTAGAGTCCATGGGGATGTCCATAGCTTTGCACTCCAACATATCTAATGTTTTCAAAATCTCCATAGCATACTTACCCTGATTTAGAAAGATTCCTTTTGGGTCTTTCCATACTTCGAGACTTAAGAAGTAGTGCATCAATCCGAGATCTTTCATCTCAAATTCTGAAGAGAGCTTCTTCTTGCACTCAATAATTTATTTCTCATTTTCAATCAGAAATAGATCATCTACATACAACAATAATATGACAAGTGCATCATGCATAACTTTGAGATAAAGATTAGGATCAACTGTACTCTTGGTAAAGCCCATGCTTGTCAAGAAACTGTCAATTCTTCCGTACCAAGCTCTGGGAGCTTGCTCAATCCATACAGAGCATTTTTCAGTTTGCATACATGTGTTCTTCCATCTTCAACCTCAAATCCTTGTGGTTGTTCTATGTACACTTCCTCTTCAATCACACCATTCAGGAAGGCTGTCTTAACATCCATATGGTGTAATTTCTATTTCATCATAGATGCAAGTGCCATGATAGCTCTAATGGAAGTGTACCTAGCAACTGGTACAAATGTTTCTTCATAGTCAATTCCCTCCTTTTGAGAGAATCCTCTGGCTACAAATCTTCCCTTATATTTTTCAATGCTACCATCCGCAGCATGTTTTATCTTGAATATCCATTTGGAGGATACCACACTCTTGTCTTTTGGTTTGGGAACTATATCCCAAACATCATTCTTCATTATTGACAGGTATTCTTCCGTCATTGCTTCTACCCACTCTTTCTTTTGAACTGCCTCTTCATAGCTAGTAGGTTCTTAATCTACCAGATCACACATCAAGGCCACATAGTTGGATAAGGAGCCTTCAGGAGCCCCATACTTTTCAGCTCCTAGTATAATGTCTCTGGCCCATGTTGGCCTTCTTTTCCTTGAAATGTTTGAAATGGGGGGTTCTTGAGGTTCTAGTATGTCATGGTATTCAGGTGTTATGTCTTCAGGGATGGGTATAGCTTCTGTAGTTCTGGGAGGTGCATCTTCTTCATATATCTCTTCATGTTGGCACTTCCGAGATCTCTTGAGAGTTGCTTCTTCATCAAATGTCACATCCCTACTTATTTCCATATGATGAAAACCTGGGATGTAAATTCTGAATGCTTTGGATGATTCACAATATCCAACAAATATTCCCTTCTTCCCAGAAGGATCTAGCTCAGTCCTCTTCTCTTTTGGAATGTGAATGTACACTGGACATCCAAATATCTTGAGATGACTTACCTTAGGCTTCTTTCCTGTGAACACTTCTTCTGGAGTCTTGAAATCAAGAGCACCGTGGGATAGTCTATTTTGTACATAGACTGCTATTCTAGCTGCTTCAACCCATAGATACATGGGTAGGTCTTGATCATGTATCATTGTCTTTATAGCTTCCATTATGGTTCTATTCTTTCTTTCCGCAACCCCATTTTGTTGGGGATTGTAGGGAGTGGTTAGCTCCCTCTTGATTCCCGCTTCCTTACAAAAATATTCAAAATCCTTTGAAGTATATTCTCCGCCATTATCTCTCTGAGTATTTTGATTTTCTTTTCTGAGTGATTCTCTATCATTGCTTTGAACTCTTTGAACTTTCCAAAGACTTCATTCTTTCCTTTTAGAAAGTATATCCAAGTATTCCTTGAATAGTCATCAATAAATGTGAGATAGTATTCATATCCACTCAAAGATGTGGAGGGAATTGGTCCACATACATATGAATGTATAACTCCAAGGTACTCTTAGTCTTCATTTCACTCTTTGGAAATGGGTTCTTGATATTCTTCCCTTTTTCACATCCTTTGCATGTGCCATCATGATCAATCTTTAAGTCTGGTAGTCCTACAACTACCTTGCTCACATGAGGTAGGGCTTTGTAGTTAATGTGATCAAGCCTTCTATGCCATAGCTCACTTGGACTAGTGGCTTCATGAACAAGGGAAACTTCTAAATGGCCCTTGAGTTTGTATAGACCTCCTTCCTCTTCACCAATAACAATTGCATCCTCAATTGATTTTCCTTTAGGCCACATAAGTACTTGGCCATCTATGAATGCAACTCTAAAGCCTTTCTTATCTAATGCTGAAATAGAAAGTAGGTTCTTCTTCAAACCTGGTACATATAAAATTTCTTTCATCTTCAATGGTGTTCCAGAATCAAGCTTGTAGCTTGCTTCACCAATTCCCTTGATGGGATATTGATAATCATCTCCTAGAGATACCTTTTGTGGAGAGGTCTTTTCTTCAAGTCTTGAGAGAGTTTTCTTTTGACCTCTCATGTGCTTTGAAGCATCACTATCAATGAGCCATGTATCTTCTCCAGGTGTCACAGACCCAGAGAGTGCAGAAAATAGAACATATTATTCCGCATCTTCTTTCTCTACTTTAGATCTTTTATTTTGAGGCATTTCCTCTTCTTCTTCTTCTTCACTATCATCTTCTGCCATATGTGCATGATGTCTTTTGTGAACAAAATTCTTCTTCTTTGTTTGTGAAGTACAATTTCTAGCAAAATGTCCTAGTTTGAGACAATTGTAACATTGAACTATGAAAAGGTCTCTTTCCGAGTTTGCTCCTCTTCTTCTTTTAAATCTATGAGGAGGTTGAGATTCCTTGTAGTCATATTTCTTGAAATGACCCTTTCTTCTTCTTTTGGTGTGAGTAGCCAAAGCTTGGTCATCCTCCTTGAGAAGGGCTTCTCTATTGGCTACCGTAGCTTCTTCTTGAATACAGTCCTCCCATACCACATCAAATTTCATACTTTCTTTTCTGACACACATAGTTTGGATGAATGACTCCCAAGGTCTAGTGAGACCATTTAGAGCAGTCATGACTAGTTCATATTCATCAAGGGTATCTCCAATGGCATCTAGTTGTTCCTTGATTTGGGAAACCCTTGAGAAATAGTCTTGAATAGATTCTCCTTTGTTCATCTTAGTACTCTTCAACTGAGATCTTAGGTTCATTTTCCTGTTGATGTTCCTCCCTTCATACATTCTTCCTAGGGAATCATACATTTCCTTTGGGGTCTTTTTGGATGCCACTTGGAGAATCAAGTGGTCCTTGATAGAATCAACAATGATTCTCTTCACCCTAATCAAGTCCCTGCTGTGCTTCTCTTTGGCTTCATCTTCTGTAGGTTTTGTAACTTCATCTTTGATATAATGGGCAAGAGCATTCTCTTCAAGAATGAGGCCAATTCTATACTTCCATGCTTGGAAATTCTCTATACCCTCTAGCTTGTCTTCAAGCTTAGTACTTGGGGCCATCTTACCTAGGGGGTCACAAAAATTGAAAATTCCAAAAATGAAAACTGACCTTACCAGGAGATTGGCTTGAATGAGGCGAGGTGACTGATGTTCTTACTTTCTGGAAACTTCAATTTTTCGGCCTCCAAACTTGACTAACGAACTTCGGACCTAGTATAGAAATCTAGTTTTGGTTTTCTGGTTTTCTGCACTTTTTGTCAAACTAGGGTTTGACTTTCCCGGATTTCTATGCAACCAAAAAGTTCAATCTAGGGCTCAAAAGTTTGATTTTGAGGAGGGCTATCCAGCCATGTAATCAGAATCCAAAAATTCTAACTTTTGTAGAAACCCTAATTTTCACTGGAGGAAGAGAGAGGGAGAGATTTTCACCTTGTGAAAGATATCCTATTCAGGATAGCTCTAATACCATGTTAAGTTTATACTAATTTGACCAGAAAGATTACTGAAAGAAACACAATGACAAGATAGACAAAGATTTACCTTGGGAAACCCTCATGGGGTAGAAAACCCAGCAAAGCTTTCCTCAATATAGATGATCAACCGATACAAGATGTAGAAACCAAACAAGATCTCCTCCTCCTCTTCCTATGCAGACCTCTCTCTCACTTGTGCACTACTTTCCGAGTGATGAATGAATGAGATAAGTGAGGAACATCCTCCTCTACTTATACTTGTTTCCCGACTGACTTTTTACCCTATGGGGCCGACCTCTCCTAAGAGAGTCTAATAACCCCTAATAAATTAACTCAAGCCCGACCCCCACATGGGAGATCTAATAACCCTAGTTACCACAATCCATCAGAGGAATAAACATCTCCGAATATACAATAGGGTCACCTCGGAGGAAGGGAACATTTCCGGAATAATAAAGTACAAATATAATATTCTTAGAAGTTACAATATTTCAACATCAAGTGGTCTTTGATAGAATCAACAATGATTCTCTTTGCCCTAATTAAGTCCTTATACTTCTCTTTAGCTTGATCTTCCGCAGGTTCTGCAACCTCATCTTTGATATATTGGGCAAGATCATTCTCTTCAAGAATGAGACCAATCCTATATTTCCATGCCTGGAAATTCTCTATACCCTCTAGCTTGTCCTCAAGCTTAGTGCTTGGGGCCATCTTATCCAGGAGGTCACAAAAATTGAAGTTTCTCAAAATGTAGAATAGATCTTACCAGGAGGCATGCTTGATTGAATTGAGATGACTGGTGTACTATGCTTATGGAAACTTCAACTTTTCACCCTTCAAATTTGACTAGCAACTTTCGGATCTGCAACAAGTGTTTTTGCTTTCTGGTTCACTGGTGCACATGTTCACAGCTTTTCTAGTTCACTGGTGCACAGGTGCGCAGTTTTTCTGGTTCACTGGTTTTCTGGTACTTCTGGTCCAAAAGTCAAACTAGGGTTTGACAAAGCTCGGGGTTATACCCACTCAAAAACTTCGATCTTGGGCTCAAAATTTTGATTTTGAGGAGGAGCATCTAGCCATGCTCTCAGATTCAGAAAATTCCAACTTTTGTAGAAACCCTAATTTTCATCGGAGGAGGAGAGAGAGGTATTTTCACCTTGTGAAAGATGTTTTATTCAGGTTAGCTCTGATACCATGTTAAGTTTAACCTATAATTCACAACAAGAGCATAATAGGATCACTGAAAGAAACAAAATCACAAGATAGACACAGATTTACTGTGGGAAACCCTCATGGGGTAGAAAACCCAGCAAAGCTTTCCTTAATATAGATGACCAACCAATATAAAGATGTAAACCCAAGGCAAGAGCTCCTTCTCCTCCTATGCAGATCTCTCTCTCTCACTTATGCGCAATACACAAGAGTGTGAATGAGTGAATGTGATAAATGAGGATCACACATCCTCTATTTATACTTTACTTCACTTGACCTTTAACCCTAACTGGGCCGACTTCTCCTAGGAGAGTCTAATAACCCCTAAACAACTAACTCAGGGCCGACCTCACTAGGAGAGTCTAATAACCCTAGTTATCACATCCTAGTGGAGGAATAAACATCTCTGGACATACAATAGGGTCCCGACGGAGTAATGAAACATCTCCGGATAAAGTACAAATATAATATTCTTAGAAGTTACAATATTTCAACAAACCATATCAGGAACAAGGTTGCATACTTGTTTCCCATTTTTTCACAAGCTCACAACAAAAACTTGGAACATGACTTCAAACTATAGATGTTAACCCCCCTTGTCAGAGACAAGTTATCAACTGCATTAATTAATTTCATTCGACTACTGAAATGTTTGAACATAAACAGGTTCATAATGTTTACTTGATCCTTCATTCACAAACTGCGGAAATTTCTGAACATAAATAGATTCAGAATGATTACTTGGTCCTTCAATCACAAACTGCTGAAATTTCTGAACATAAACATGTTCATAATGGCTTTTCTTTTGTTGCACGTCTTCTTTCCACCCTTTTACAATAACTCAACATAAGGGTGTTGGGGTCAACCACTACTGCACCCAATTACAATCATAAATCAATTCAAAAGTATTTGATACTCACAAACACAACAATAAGTACCAACAAGCTTGCAAAAACACATAATGCAAGTAAGAAGATTCTTAACAAGCACAAGTTCAGAAAATAAGTGTTGAATCGTTCTTTAAATCTAGCTGCAGGAAAGTTTGTTTTAATTTCTCAATCTTCAATCTAAGCTTATATTTGGATGCTGGAAAGTTTGTTTTAATTTCTCAATCTTCAATCTGAGCTTATATCTAGATGCCGAAAAGTTTGTTTTAATTTCTCAATCTTCAATCTGAGCTTATATCTGGATGTCGGAAAGTTTGTTTTAGTTTCTCAATCTTCAATCTGAGCTTATATCTGGACACTGGAAAGTTTGTTTTAATTTCTCAATCTTCAATCTGAACTTATAGACAGATGTGACTCCTTTAACTTGACAAATCCAAATGGAAACACACATAATCGTGGATCTCATTGTCTCTTCAACGTCCATCTTGATTCCCTCTTGACGATGGCTCTTTTTGGCAGAAATGACAATTTTTCCCTTTCACGGTGACTATTGACAGTCTCCACTTCAGGCTCACAGCATTAATAACAAAAGCTCCATTGACAACATTAATAACAAATTTTATTTTTTTTGATGTATTTGCTTGCAGATCTCTTAGACATTCAATGAAATGATGCACAGTAATATGCTCCATCCATAATAATTCATCCACATAATTCTCAAATTTCATGCACGAACTTCCTTCCTTTCAACTCACGACTTTTATCACAACTTACTTCACAATGTATATATTGTTTTAACTTTTTTTTTTGGAAATGGAAATGCCAATGAATTGAATAAATGGCGATCTAAAGCAACGATTACCTCAGCATTTAAAAATGCAGTCTTCCTTTTTCTTTCACTTAGACAGTGAATTCCTCAAGCAAAATTTTGAACAGGTCTGCAACATTCTCTCAGGTCGCTCTTCTCTCCATTAGAGAGATTTTGAGGTCAAAAAAGGGCCTCCTAAGAGATGTACTACAAAAATATGAGATATATTGAAATATTATGAATTGGGGGTTTTATGGGGTAGGTATATATGACAAGTCACCTCCCACACTATTTTCTATGCACAATATAAATAACCATGGTTGAGTTACTTTTCAAAATTCACTAGAAATAAAATTAATAAAATAAGTCTACATTGATGTGACTAAGATTCATTGTAAATTCCCAAAAATGTATTGTCCTTTAACATTTATTTGTCTTGAACTTGCAAATGAAATTAAATAATAAAAAACATTTTTAAGAGTTTTTTTTAAAATTTTATGTTGACTTTTTATATTTAGTACTTTTCTCATGAATTTAATAATGTAATTTAATTGAGAATTTATTTACATGTAAAATGTCAATAATATTATTATAATCCACATTGCATTATTATTATTATTATTATTATTATTTATTAAATCTATTATTATTCTTTATTAGTTTGACATTATGTTATTAAATAGAATGGAGTGAATATATAATTTAAAATTAAAAACATAAAAATGATAATATATTATTTTATAAAAAAATGTGAAAGGATTTTCTTTATGAATTAAGAGTACTTTACTTGAAAATGACAATAATATTATTTTATGTGAAAGTGTGAAAAGACATTCATTATGAATACTTTACTTGAAAATGGCAATAATATTATTTTATGAAAAGACTATCATTATGAGTACTTTACTTTATGACTTAAAAGTACTTACACCACTACCTTGGTTAACTATGTGTTTTCATCCACCATAGAAAATTTGACAAATAAACATTCTTAACTCATGCAATGCCACCTCACCAAGGGGGATGATGTCATCTACTAGAATGTGATTGGTTGTATTTTATAGTACATTTTCTTTGTTTTGAGGCCCTTTTTTGACCTCAAAATTTCTCTAATGTGGCGAGGCATTTCCTCCAGCTTTGACAAATTTAATCTGAGGCATTTCCTGCAGCAACCTTCATGCAGATAGGTGTTATCTTCCTTTTCCAATTTGTGGTCAATCTGTTGGCTTTGCTCTTATTCTTGGTAGCTTGTATCTTCCCCAAAACGACCCCTTCAATGCCCATCTTTAATCACAGGTATACTTTGCTCAGTCTAGGTTATCTTCATTCTCTCAAAATATGTTCGAAAGGAATAAAAAAACTTTTCCTTGAGATCAATAGAGCAGTCAAAGTACTTAGCCAAGATCTATGACAATATATTGAGAATTTGTATAAGTAGTCGAGCTACATAAACATAATACCCTAAGTCTGCTCCATTAAGTCTCTGCAAAGAAAATGAAACTCGTATAATACTCAAATTTTGGAAGGAATATCTCTTCAAAGGAGACTCATAGTGGATAAAGAAGATAGATCTCTCACTCAGGATGATGTTGTGAGCTTCTCATATGTTTTTGGTATATTTAAACAGAGATGGCAATTAATCACCAAGGATTTGTACCTTGGTGACGATCTAATACTGGGCGTACATATTTCTAACACTCGACCCAGAAATTCCATTCAACACAAAATTTATGATATTACTCAAAGCAGAGAATTATTCATCCAAGCAATTACCCTATAGAGAACTATGTTCGCATCATACTTGTCTAATCCCATCCCAACGATGTCTTGAACCTTTCAACTGGAATCTAATTCAACATAGAGAACTTGATTTCTCCCTACCTCACTAGGATTGTGTTTTCACCAAGGTGTCTTCTTTCAACGATTGGAAAACTATGAAAAACGGGTCTCGATTCCCATCACAATAAATCCGACTTCCAATACAATTGAATCTTGTTTCCTCGTGAAATCCATAAACATCTTGAACAGGATCTATTGCCAACCTTGGAAACCCAATAATCAAATCCTAAATACATAGGATATCTGGCATATTTATACATAGATGGCGTACTCTGGCCTGGCCCTCTTCTCATCATACTTCTCTCCGTGTTCTATTCTCTCCTTGCCTCATGTATCTTCAGTTTCAAATGTTGATCCTGAGGAGCTATTGGATTGTAATGCATGCCTGCAAACAATAATAAGAAAGATAGCATGGAGGTGCCATATAATCAACAGATAAAAATCTGAGGATGGCCTCGAGCACGTGAAGAAGAATGTTGTCCAAATATTCCTGCATGGAGTGCACTTCAGAGAGGAATGAAGGAGATGTCATTTCAGGGTGTTGATTCATTTTTAAAGGTGTTCGAGCAAGCCGCCTTATACAATATAAGGAAATTATGTGGAGAAAGCCATGGAACTCATGAGTAAGGATTTTACATATATGTTTTTAACTGGTTAAAAGTTAGAGAACTGTTTACTTGATTAGAATAAGAAAAGATATGAGATCTGGTGTCAGAAGTTATTCAAGAAATTTGTGTGTGTTTGGTCAATTTTTGCAGTGAGTAATTTTTGTTTTTAACTTTTGGAGAAAGGCAAATAATTTAAAAGAAAAAATTGTTTGAAAGGGTTTTAAATAAAATTATAAGCTTGCAGAATGGTAAAAAAAGAAGTTTTGGAAGGATAAATTTATAAAGAAATTTTCAGAAAATATTGTAAAATGGTTTTATATATAAAGAAATTACGGTTACCCCTAAAAAGGAAAAGGATTGATTTTGTCAAAATTGAAATTTGAAGTCATGTACATTCAGTTGCAAGTTTTGCATGAAGAAAAGCCATGAAAGGGAAGTCAATCCATTAAGATTGCCCCAAGATGAAAAATTCATAATTTGTGAGGAGAAATTCCGGTGAAGAGAGAGTACAAGATTCAAATATATGATGTTTAACCCTGAAGTGATGAACATTGACTTAGAGAAAATATCATATGCAAAATTTAATATTTGGACTTTATATAGAGGAGTTATAAGGCACTAATATAGTTCTTATTTACATTAAGTTTTTGTAAAGGAGGGTGGTTAAATCTTTACAATTTTTTTTTATAAGGGGAACTTTGGAGTTATAAGATATCTTTGCATTTTTGGAGTTATGAGGAGTCATTTTATAATAAGGGTGTTTCTAGTGGTCTTTTGACTTGTTTTTTAAAACACACTTAAGTATTCTCATTTTCTCAAAGGCCACAAAAGCATAAGCAACTTGAAATGGTACATATCATTAATAGAATGGTGAAAATTGAAGATATGTTTCATCTGCTCCATACATTAATCAACACAACTCCAGGATCCACAATTTCACTCAAAAAAGGAACAATTATGTATGTACTTACTTGTCTTCAAGTCATGCACAGAAATGTGGACATGTTAAAAGTTGAAAATAACTTGTTAACATATGAGTGACATCAAAAGCCTAATTTCATTCTCTTTCAGAATAATCCATTGTTTGATAGTAAATCAAATATGAATTATAGAAATGGTGTCATTAAGGAATCAAAGAACAAGCATGTACCTGTTGATTGTGAGGACTAGTTAAGTATGTTATTTACTGATGACCTTGACAACAAAGAAGATAAAGTGAATGAATTGAAGGATCAACAAAAGAATCAACATAATTTTGTTCAACCTTGGGAAGAGGTTCAATTTAAACGAAATAAATATGGTTTAGGATATACTAAAGTTGATAATGATCTTTTTCATATTCCTAATTATACAAAACCAATCAAGTTTGTGAGCGGTGGATTTTTATTTAATGATGATGATGTGGTACAAGCACATGATGATATGGAACATGTACAAGAATAGGATGATGATCGGTGTGCTAATGCAAATGTTGATATAGATGATGATACAAGTTTTGATTATGATGATGATTTGTTGAAAAATGAACCTAAATAGTGCCAACATTGTCACCGAGTTGGACATCAGGATTTCCAGCGTTTTGATCTTCACCCATGCAGATTTTGTGGGAAGAAGAATCATGTTTCAGATAAGTGTTGGAAGCAACAAAAAATTAAGAGGAAAATGGTGCATTTTGGTTGGTTATGTATTTGGCGTTAGTTACTAGAAGCCAAGTTGTTCGAATGTTCTTAAAATTGGATCTATACAAAGGTACAAACATGTTTGATTGGTGATATTACTACTACAGATGGACATAAGTGTTTTGATTCAGGATTTGATGATATAGGGACTTGTTCCTAACAGGGGGAACAACATCTACAGATTGAAGTCAGGTTCCATGTTTTTGTTCCTGAATTTTGAAGACAGAGTGAAATTCAAGTTTCTAGAACCATCAATCGAGTAGAACACATGAGAGTCTACTTGTTTTATTGATTTTTTTTTGGTAATCTTTAAATCATCTTTTTGTGGTTCTTGGTACAGTTTTTGTGATCAACAGAATTCATTCAGGATTCTAGTTGATATGGTTTATGGTAATCCTAAAACCAACTTGTTGTTGCTGTCATGCTGTGTGGTCATCCAAAAATCACCAAACAAGTAGAAGACATAAACTTCTGCTTGTTTACATTTTCAAAGAACATATACAGTTATTTCTCTACTGGGATAGTTTATGGTCAACTTGAAACCATGCAACTTAGTAGAAGTCTTAATCTTCTGCTAGATTTTTTTTTAGAGGGATTTTCAACCATTTGTAGCTGACCTTGTTGAGTTTTCCACTCTTTGAATTTGCTTGACACATTGTTGATTATCAAGTAGGGGTAGTTTTCCAGGCACTAACAAACTTATGATTAAGGGAGGATGTTAAAGACTAATCATAGTTTGTTAGTTAACCTAAATATTATACGGTTACATGACAGTTATGGCCTTTTTGTAATATATATGTACATCTATGTGCATATGTATGATAGCTTAATTTGCTCATTAATGTGAAGCATTTTCTGCCATTATTCGTCTTAATGTTTATCTTTACAACACATCATAAAAATATGTGAAGAAGATAAAGATAACATGAAGACCAACAATGGTAGAAAAGGGTTCACATTAATGAGCAATAAAGCTATCTTTAATATGTACATATACACACATATATATTACAAAAAGACCATAACTATGATGTAACCGTATAACCGTTAGGTTAAACTAAAGAACTATGATTAGTCTTTCACATCCCCCTTTAATCATAAGTTTGTTAGTGCTTGAAAAACTACCACTACTTGACAATTAACAAAGTGTCAAGCAAATTCAAAGAGTAGAAAACACAACAAGGTTAGCTAAAAAGGGTTGAAAATCTCTCTGAAACAAAATCTAGCAAAAGATTAAGACTTCTACTAAGTTACATGGTTTCAAGTTGACCATAAACTATCCCAGCAGAGAAACAATTGTATATGATCTCTGAAAATGTAAACAAGTAGAACTATATGTCTTCTACTTGATTGGTGGTTTTTGGATGACCACAAACCATGACAACAACAACGAGGTGCTTTTAGGATTACCATAAACCATATCAACTAGAAGGTTGAATGATTTCTATTGAACACAAATATTGTTCTAAGAACCACAAAAATATGGTTTAAAGATTACCAAAAGCTTTCAATAAAACAAGTAGACTCTCATCTATTCTACTCGATTTATAGTTATGGAAACTTGACTTTCACTCTATCTTCAAAATTCAGAAACAAGTTTGCATACTTGATTTACATTTGTTCACAAGCTCACAACAAAAACTTGGAACCTGAGTTCAATCTGTAGATGTTATTCCCCATGTTAGTGACAAGTTCTGTCAACTGCATCAACTTCATTCGACTGCTGGCTGAAATGTATGAACATAAACAGGTTCAGATTACTTAGTCCCTCATTCACAATATTCTGAAAATTCTGAACATAAACAGGTTCATACTGGCTTTTCTTTTGCTACAGATCTTCTCTTTTCACAACGAATTGGCTACCAAGATTCCTCCTCACGCGAAATAGCCTTCATGGTCTTGAACAACTCTCATTTTTTTCAAAATCATGGCTTTGTGCTTACTACTAACACTTTAATTCAACTTGATAGCATGTCTCAAACTGTTATTCAAATTTATGGCACATCTCCTCTTTTCCAAACAAAGTTAGGGATTTTTTTAAAATCTTACAATGCTACCTTTTTAAAAAAATAAAAAATCCTTTTAAACACTCCTTGTGCATATAAAATTCCTTTCACAACTCAAAAAATCATTTCATAACTTTCCTTTTTAATATATTGAATGCATGAGAAATGCATATCATAAGACTTACTGCATATGAAACACAACATATCTTGTTCTAAGACGTTCTTTCTCACGCATTTGAAAAATAGTGGTCTTTCCTTGGCTTTCTCCACTTCACTTTTGGACTCTGTCTTTCCTTGGCTATTATTATTAGCTGAGTGCAAGCACTGTTTTCCCCAGCACAACCTTTGGAATTGTAGTTAGTTTTTAATCTTTAATAGGAAGACAACAAATGCTGTAAAATGCCACGACTCTCTCTTGCAATGCTCCTTTACGGTGGTGTGCAATTTAATCTTACATCCTTTTCAATCAATTCCCTTCTCACAGTATTCCTCAAAACCGTTTCTTTTAAATATAATATCAAACCTATTTTAAATGGAAATTATTTTTTAAATGAAAATAACCAATAAAATTCTTCAACTCAACACCTTTTCAATGATGCCTTCATATCGTAAAATAATGATTCAAATGTCTTATTAAGACCAAAAAATAATTCCTCTGTGTAAACAATTGCATACATTTACTTAAATTATATTTTCTTACTTCAAAAAACGCGAGCACTTCCTCTTCAATGAATTGTTCACAAAATTAATATTTTGCACAGATCATTGATTTCATTTCAACGACTCCGCTTCTTCAGTGGTTCTTTGAAGCTTTTCATCTTCTTGTGATATCTACGTGAATTGAAATTTTCTTTGGCTATGAACTTTGAATGACAGTGATTAACCAAATAGCTACGGCTACCCTCTCAACATTGGGTTGGGATTGTCTTTAATGGATTATTTCACGAACTATTCATGATTATCTTATGATTCTCTTTCATTCAACGTTCTCATTGATCTTGTATCCTTCACGCAAACTTAATTTCACACATGCACAAGGTCTCTCCTTTCGTCGGTCCACACACATATGGAAACCACTCTAATAACAACAACGACTTCTCTCTAGACGACTAACCCCTTTTAATTCAGCATGACTGGGTTGAATTCCTATGACTGTCTTTCTCATAGATGGAATGCTCTGGAACCCTGGCCTAACAGATCTTCATGTGATCTGATGCCATTGTTAAACAACACATCATGAAATATATATGAAGAAGATAAAGAGAGACTTGAAGGTGAACAATCGCAGAAAAGGAATTACATTAATGAGCGATTAAGCTATTTTGGATATGCACTTAGATGTACATATATATTACAAAAACACCATAACTGTCATGTAACCGTATAATAGCTAGGTTAACTAACAAACTATGATTAGTCTTTAACATCCCCCCTTAATCATAAGTTTCTTAGTGCCTGAAAAACTGCCATTACTTGACAATCACAAAGTGTCAAGAAAATTTAGAGAGTACAAAACTCAACAAGGTCAGCTACAAATGGCTGAAAATCTCTCTGAAACAAAATCTAGCAGAAGATGAAGACTTCTACTAAGTTGCATGGTTTCAAGTTGACCATAAACTCCCCAAGCAGAGAAACAATAGTATATGTTCTCTAAAAATGTAAACAAGCAGAACTTTATGTCTTCTACTTGCTTAGTGATTTTTTGATGACCACAAACCATGACAACAACAACGAGGTGGTTTTAGGATGACCATAAACCATATCAACAACAACGAAGTGGTTTTAGGATTACCATAAACCATATCAACTAGAAGCTTGAATGACTTTTGTTGATCACAAAAACTGTATCAAGAACCACGAAAAAATGGTTTAAATATTACCAAAAAAATTCAATAAAACAAGTAGACTCTCATGTGTTCTACTCGATTGATGTTTTTGGAAACTTGAATTTCACTTTGTCTTCAAAGTTCAGGAACAAGGTTGCATACTTGTTTCCCATTTATTCACAAACTCACAACAAAAACATGGAACTTGACTTCAATCTGTAGATGTTATTCCCCCGTGTCAGTGACACATTCTGTCAACTGCATTAACTTCATTTGGATACTAAAATCTCTGAACATAAACATATTCATATTACTTTGTTCTTCATTCACAATCTTCTAAAAATTCTGAACATAAACAGGTTCAGAATGGCTTTTCTTTTTCCATGTAGATGTTCTTTCACCCTTTTAAGCTTGCAGAAACACATAATGCAAGTAAAAAAATTCTAAATAGGCACAAGTTCAAAAAAGAAGAGTTGAATTGTTCTTAAACTCTGGATGTTGGAAATAAACTTGATTTCTCTGTGGCAATGGTAATGGCTTAGTTCTCGCGGTCATTCTGCTCTTCATCTTCATCAATCTGCTCCAAAGCTAGAAACACTCTATATCTCTTTGATGCAGCTCTAGAAATTCTTTTTCTTCACTTGATTTTTGTTTGATGAATTTTCACGTATTTTATCGCTTGGGATTCAGTGCGACTTCTCCTTTCTACACCGATGATTTTCCCTGCACAGATATCCTCAACCAATGTGCCAACAACTCCTTTAACATGTTAACCTTATAACCTTATATAAGATGCAAAAACCTTATAACAAGGATAAGATGCAAAACCATGGATATTCCCCTTATTTAAAATGGCGATGTCCATTAAAGACATTCAAAAAACCTTTTTTATGGAAAAAATAATATTCATATCTCCTTTTAACTCGTCCTCTTACACCATTGATTAAATATATTTTTTTAAAACAAAATTTGTTTAAATACATTTAACTTACAACACTTTCCTCCTTTATGGTAGATAAAAAATCAGATGCCTGGCATAAAAAATTCCTCATAACAACGAGCTTAGTCTCTTTACTGGAGCTAATTGTCTTTGCTAGTTTTAACCTCTTGCGCTTCTCTTTGACACATGCACGAGGTCTCTCCTTTCCCCGATCCACACACACACTAAGTTTTTTTGACCCAAAATCCAACGGCGAAAAAGTCAAATTTGCTACAACCTATGGTCGACTATCCGACAATTCCAGTCTTTTTTTATCGTCGGTGGTATATCGGCTAAAATCCAACATAGCTCAAGACGTCGGATATTCGACTACCATACCTCATCGGTTAACCGACTTCCTCCAGCTTCACCGGAAGTCAGATAAGCGACAACGTCAACTTCCAATATTTGTTGGATGCCATCCTTTCCCCGTCGATTATGTGTCGGCAAAGTTGTCGGTTTAAGCGACGTGTTTGCCATAAAAAAAAGACAATTCTGATGTTCCGAGCCGTCGGAAGTATAGCACAATCGTAGGATATCACTATGCAATCGTCGAATAGGTTGTCGGTTAAGCGATGTGGACAACATAGCAAAAAAACACGGATCCGACGTTCCGAGCCGTCGAAAGTATTGCAACACCATCGGATATTACCCTACGGTCGTAGTTATTAGGTCATCGGTTAACCGACCTACCCAATACATTAAAAAAAAAAAAAAGGAAATCAATATATTCTATCTCTATTGTGGAAATATGTAGAATAATTACATATATATATAACTGAGAACCCCATTATGCTCTTCCCATTGTATTAGCATCGGAGTAGCCTAAGGGAATAGAGCCGTTGTAATAAAGGCATTGTATTAGAGTCATTGTATTAAGCGGCGGAGTCAATCATTATTCAAGTGGACCTATAGGCTAGTGGATGCCTATTAAGGTGGCACAAAAGACTGTACTCTAAGTCTCAAGTGCTAGTGTCTATGGAACTTACTTTATGGACTACAGGCTTTCCACGTAGCAGAATAAAAGGACTGGGAAGTTATGTAACATTATGGCATATTCGTCACAAAGAGATGGTAGTGTGCTTCCATTGTGTCAAGGTACTCTTACCTAACTTCTCTAATTTGGTATACTGAGGAGTCTGTATATTCATGTATGAGATCATATTCTTTGAATAAGGCTCATTAGATAGTTAATGGGTAGTTACTTAATGTAAAAGGCTCATTTTTATTAAATAAGAACCAGTAGGTGGTTGGTAGTCATTAATTTTGAGATTGCATGTAGTTAGGGTTTTGGTAGTTATTAAGAAACTATTTATAGCGCTAGAAGGATGTATATTGTTTTGTCAAAGATTGGTATTGTATTGAAGCTTTGCTCAAAGGAGCTCATCCTCTCCAAGAGGCCCATGAACATTACTCTCTCTTTTTGAATTTATTAATACAAGTGTTATATTTTGCAAGTTTAATCTCTTTCTTGCATTTTCTTTTGTTCACTTATATTTATTTGAGGTTAAGCTGGATATTGATTCCAAGGAAATTAAAGAGAAGGTTAAGGATATTGATTACAGTGCATCATTTACTCAACCTTTGAAGTTATGGAAACTCGAAATTGGTTATGAGGAGCAACCAAAAATCACAACAAGCTCCAAGAAAATTGTCAAAATTTAAATGACACGCGTGTGGGTTGTAGAAAGCCAACATCGTAGCCATTCATTGAGCTCCTCTCTGTTTCGAGAATAATTTCATATTCTCTACTGAACAGGGCCAACCACGTGAAGGTGGAAGCTGTTAGGATATTCCTATACTCCATCCTAGTCCCACCAGTATTTTGATCCTTTACATTTTCAATCATGCATGCACTTTTAGGGTTTGCATGCATTCTAGGGTTTGCATGCATTTTGCATGCATCCCAGTCATCAGTCCCAGCACCTAGCCCTCAGTTAGCTAGCCCCCAGGATCTTCTCACTATTAATTTTTAGCCCTCCAGTTGCTTAATGCGCCCTTCTTCCTTGATTTTAGGAAGCAACTCGCCCTTCTTCACCTACCAGTCCAGTTGTCTTCAGTTTATACTCAGTTACACTCAGTTACACTGAGTTACACCTACCAGAGTTAGTTTGACTGATGGTTGACAGTTACTTGAGCATTGATGACTCCACTGATGATGATGAAGACTTCCAGTTGTGCTCCGATGATCATGAGGACACCTAGTTGTGCTTCGATGACACTCTATTGATCTTAAGATCACTCTGAGAGGCTAATTCGAATTGCCACCTTAGGCATTCGAATCCTCTCTACCATTGTACTATTTATTTGTCCATACTCTGATTAATTAATTAGTGTGTGTGAAGTATTATTGCTTCTATCCGAGTTCTACTGTACCATATTATTCTGTTGCTCATTATACTGTATTGTTCACTCTTCTTCTATTTTCCTGCTTAATCATAATTACTCTTGTGAAGTATCCATCATCTCTTAGATCTGCTGCGAGGATTTTCACATGGTATCAGAGCATGTTGAGAGTATTGTTTATCTCCATTCTTGAGAGTTTTTTGCAGGTTATTACCAAGATTTTGAGTGCAACAGTTGCAACAGTTTCTGCATTTTTGCAGCAGTAGCAGTTGCAGTTATTCTATATTGTTTTTGCAGGTCTTCTAAAGCTTCAATGTATTCAGAAGAAATCTATCCTCCTCCATTCAACTATGATACTATTTCTCCATTTAACTATGATGAATGGAAACCAAAGATGATAGCACATTTGAAGAGAAATGGTCTCTTTGATTATTGTTTTGAGAGAGAGTTTGAATCCTCTGAAGAAAATATTGACTGGTTAAATAATGGTGACAGAGCCATGGGAAACATGATGCTTGCTATGTCTTGGTGCTTGGTACATCAATTCATTGATGATGTTGAATCTCCAAAAGAGCTATGGGCCTACCTGGATGAAATATTTGGCAGACAGAATGAAGGGATTGGTCCAAATCCATTCGAAAGAAAGAAAAGTGTTCCATTCGCTCCTCTTGATGGTCTCTCATATCATGAACCAGTATCATCTCATATTGAAGTTGTTGACAAAGAACTTGCAGATTCTCCACTCATGCTCAAACTTTCTTCTCTTTCTGTGCCAGCTCACACTCTAGATATTGCAGAAGGTCCTAAATCCTCTCTTGCACCAGAGTCTCTTGGTTTGCATCATGATCACATGATTATTTCAGAGGTCAAAATAGCTACTGAAGTTAATGCATTCGCTCCTCTCCAGCTATCTCTTCTTTTATACTACTATATGATCACAAATTCATGCTTTCAGAAGGTTATTGAAGATTATGGCCATTGCCATTCGCTTGGGATAAATTCTCATGCAATCACTGGTTTTGATCTCACCTCTCATGGTTTAAAGGAGATCTCAAGAAACCATGATTCAAGTCTTGGATCTAATTTGGATTCTAAGTAATTACTGATTGGGATAATTTCTCATGCATATGATAGTTTTGATCTCACCCCTGCTGGTTCAAAGGAGATCTCAAGAAACTGTCTTTTAAGTCTTAAATCTGATTTTGATTTCAAGAAAACATGTAATAGTTATTTTTGGCATAATCTCACCCATGGTGGTTCAAAGGAGAAGACAAAAGATTATATACACTTTCACCCGATTTGATCCTACCTCAGCTGATTCAAATCACAGGTTCAAGGATCATTCTCATACTGTTGGATTTGTTCTCATCACATTCGATATGAAGAGCAAGTAAAAGCACATGCTTTTTTAGCATGATCCACTTCTTCCCAAGAAGAAGATACCTCCATACATATGACCAAGCATCACACCTTCTTGAGTTTGGAGCATTTATTTTTGTGTGTGCCTTACAGTCTGTTTTTGAGGAGGGGGTATGTTTCCCATGAAATTTTCCCACTTCCTTGGTTTATTGATTGTTATTATTCATTGTATTGGGTGACCTTTGGTCTTAGTTACCAAGGCCCAGGATGGATTAAGGGGGAGTGTTAGGATATTCCTATACTCCATCCTAGTCCCACCAGTATTTTGATCCTTTACATTTTCAGTCATGCATGCACTTTTGGGGTTTGCATGCATTCTAGGGTTTGCATGCATTTTGCATGCATCCTAGTCATCAGTCCAGCACCTAGCCCTCAGTTATCCAGCCCCTAAGAGCTTCTCACTATTCAGTTTTAGCCCTCCATTTGCTTAATGTGCCCTTCTTCCTTGATTTTAGGAAGCAACTCGCCCTTCTTCACCTACCAGTCCAGTTGTCTTCAGTTTATACTCAGTTACACTCAGTTACAGTCAGTTACACTGAGTTACACCTACCAGAGTTAGTTTGATTGATGGTTGATAGTTACTTGAGCATTGATGACTCCACTGATGATGATGAAGACTTCCAGTTGTGCTCCGATGATCATGAGGACACCTAGTTGTGCTCCGATGACACTCTAGTGATCTTATGATGACTCTGAGAGGCCAATTCAAATTGCCACCTTAGGCATTTGAATCCTCTCTACCATTGTACTATTTATTTGTCCATACTCTGATTAATTAATTAGTGTGTGTGAAGTATTATTGCTTTTATCCGAGTTCTACTGTACCATATTATTTTGTTGCTCATTATACTGTATTGTTCACTCTTCTTCTATTTTCCTGCTTAATCATAATTACTCTTGTGAGGTATACATCATCTCTTAGATTTGCTATGAGGATTTTCACAGAAGCTCTTATGGCCCCTCCCCCCCCTCACATCACTCTCAATTCCCCATACCCAATGCATGCACTCGAAAAAAACAAATATGTCCAAATTCATCCATATTTTATCATGAACTTTCATCCATTATTCATTCAATAAATGCTAACATTCACTAAACCATTGTTTCTGTCAATACATACATTCATTCAATAAAAGATAACATTCAATAAACCATTCATTAATCATTCAGTCAACACATTCATTCAATAAAAGCTGAAAATCAATAAAGGTAACAGTTTACTACACTGAGTCATTAAAACATTAGAAAATTCATTAAAGCATTCATTCATTAATTAGGCCAAAAATCGTGGACGATATATTGTTATAAAAAATATTTAGACGAGATTTGAACCTGTGACCTATGTCTAGTCCCAAGGATACCACCTTCAAGCTTGACCTTATCAATCAATTCCCATCGCCATTTCCTCTCATACGATGTCCCAAAACCATTTCTCTCGAGACCCACTCTTCATTTATTCTGCATGCATTTCACTATGCAACCGTCTCAAATTCCCATTGCGTTTTCCATAAATGCAAGCAAACTTCCTAACTAGGAGCTGGAGACCTCGACAAATCGTATCCTTCGCAAGGTGATGAAATCCAAGTCGAACAATACGAAGTGAGAGACCGAATTTGAAGGATGTCCCTCTACTGAAAGGGATCCTGAGTAAAAGAGCCCTAGTAGAAAAGTCACTAAGCTACCTCGTTCATGACACGTCGGAAAAGGTTTTCGGCACTTCTGCCTTATCACCCTTGTATCACCAGTATGGTGGCTGGAGAATACAAGGAAGACAATGATCGATGTTGCCTTAGAGCTAAGTGGAGTGCGGCTTTCCACATAGTCCATTCGGTTCTCGATCTCATGGCGGTTTAACCCCTGAAACAACAGGAGGCCACTCCACAAACTGGTGTATGACCGTGTCAACAAATACTAGAGGATTTTGGTTCCCTATAGGACAACAACTATGTCTCATATGATAATGACAAGGGGGAATTATTTGGATGCCTATCCCCGGTGTCCTACCTAACTACCAAATTCTTTTGATTTCCTCAAGTGAGGTTATGGTGTGTTTAGTTAGGGGGTGTAAATTTTAGTGGTTGTATTACTCAATCGGGTGATGGAAGTGAAACTCGTGGTGTGATGACTGACTCAAACCATGCAAATGCATATGAATAAAATAAGTCTTTCCTTTCAATGAATGCTAAATAAGGTAAGGAGAGAGTTCTTTCAAACTATAACTACTCTTTCAAATTAAATGAATGCAACAAGTGTTCAAGTTCATTCATGGGACCTCAAGGACAGCTTCAGATATACTCAAGTCATGCAAATGAATTCATCACATAAAACAAAGTGATAATAAATATAAGGAATTGTACATATCCATGTTCATAATTCTCTAGGAACACTTATAACATTCTTCAATCATTCTTCACAAAAACACAGGGATAGTAGAAACAATAAAATGCATATAAATCTTCATGAGCTTAATAAAAAAACAGTAACCACAACTGGGGAAGCTATACCACAACTTGTTTTTTTATGACTATAAATACAAGAGTATCCTAATCATGAGCAATACATCCTTTACTTTTACATCATGAGCAATACTAATCATTTGACCTTTAACTTGCATTGAGTACCTTGACATGAATTCCCCCAAGCTACTATATTCTAAGTGTTAAATCTGCTACAATACTACCCTAGTCGAAGACTAAAATTGCCACAATCCAAGTCATGATGGTTTGATTGAAGTCTGAAGTATGATGATGCATGCTTACCTTTTATGAATTTACTAACCCTGATCAATGATACAATGAAAGCCAATTTTAAGAAGATGAAGACTTTAAAACAAACCATAATAGCTTGAAATACTTCCTAAACCAGAACAACAAAAATGGGTAAGCAAAATCGAAGTTCCGTTTTCTGTCGAGGTGGCTTACAAATTGATTTAAATTTGACCGCAATGGCACCAACCGCAATTTTAGGCCTATATAATTATGTTCCTTTTATATATATACGTTTCCAATCCATCAAATGTTTCGTTACTTTGTACCCTGGGGCCACTTTCTGGAAATTATCATCTTCAAGCAGCCTCGACGGAAAATGGAACTTCGATTTTGCTTATATCATGATGCTAATGGTGTTATAGGATCTATCTCACATGGTTCTACTTCATAATGGGATGGGGCCAATTAATCTTACTTTCAAAACTCATATGGTGGAAATGATTGATACATTCTCATTCCTCACATTCTACATTGCCCAAACTTTTCTAATTGTATGAGAATTGAAGCTTTCAATTTTATCCAAACCATGTAAGGAGAACTTGACCTAATTGCAATTTTTATAATCTACATGGAAGGATATGTCAATTTATAGACAGGGCAATTTAATTTATAGACGGGGCAATTTTTAGCCGTAGTATAGTTATCAACCTAATCCTTCGCATATCAGGGAAATCTAATTTATAGAGACAAGGCAATTTAAAGAGGATGATGATTTGGTTGACATCCATACCAGATTGATCTATAATTTGTTGCTGAGTTATTTAACACGCAGACCGTATGACTTGAATCTGGGTGAGACCCAATTCTGCAACAAATTTCAAAAGATAGAAGAGCAAATTGAACTCACCCATATTGTTTTTCCTAGCCCCCAAGTAGGATTTATCTATGAATAAATGGCTATCGGAGATATATAGAGAAAACTTGATTTTGCACTACTCTATGGAGCCTTGACAGGCCCCATGAAAAAAACTCCAAGTCATATCTGGATTCACTGCTACTTCACTAATAACACAGGGAACCTTCAAAACTACAATGTGGGTGGCCTTAAGTCTTGCTTTTTGCATTCATAGTTTGGTTGGTTAACTTAACATCCCTCCAATTCACAACAAATTTTTGTGGCATTCATTTAATTTGGTGGGGGCTGAGGCATTCATTTAATTTGGTGGGGGCTGAGGCATTCATTTCAAAATCGGAGATGGAGGCTGCTTCCATGTCGAGACTTGAGGAAATTTCAAAGTATGGTGATTTTAGTTTACAAAAATTACTACTTAGGGACTGTTTTGGGACTAAGGTCTGCTTAGGAGAGGCTACAACTTGTTATATGAGTTGAAAATTGGGTTAGGTTAGGGTTTGGAGCAGAAAATTAAAATATTTATACTTTAATGCATAAATAAATTCCTAAATCAATGCTAGAAACAAAATAGTACAGTTGTGACAAGGTAATATAAATTTAAACATAATTTTCATCTCTTTCAACTTTAACACTCCCAAAGGTCCCTGTGTTAAAGTTGAAGTAGACAAGGATAATAAATAACAACAGCATTAATAAAGTAATGAACAAGATAAACAGAACTAACAACTAGCATTAGTAATGTTGGTTTAGACCTTCCTTATAATCAGATATATTTTTCAATAAACCCTTTCTGCAATAGCTGACAGCCACCAGGGATCAACAACGTATGCCCCAACAAGGCCCATAGGCTCAAAGTAGAGGCCAAAGACAATTTGGATAGTCCTGTTCCTATGGATACTGATTCTGAAGATAAGCATAATGACGAGGTTGGAACTAGTGGATTGTCTCTTGAAAATATGAGTAATGAACGCTTTCTAAACTTAATCATTTCACATGCCATGGTGTTTGTGCATCTGGAAATGGAAAATCCTGAAACTTGTAGAATATTTGTTGAGTAAAAGGGCATTGAAGCCCTTATGAGTTTCTTGACTCTTCCAAGTATTCTGCTATCTTCAAAAGGGATGTCTGTAGCTTTGCACATGGTTGCAGTTTGCAAAGCATTCACACAAAAACACTCAGTTGCCCTTGCAAGGGTATTTTGTGCTCATGTGAAGGAACATCTCAAGACTACATTAAATGTCTTGGATCATGTTGTAGGGACTAATTTATTAGCTGCAAAAGATGGATTGAATAGGAAAGTATTTTGGTGCTTGTTTGTGGTACAATTTTTTGTCTTTATAGTTGATGATACTAAAGAGAATCAATGGTTGGTAGCATTAACGACAGAGTTTGGAAATGATAGCAAGGATGTGCTTGTTGATATTGGGATTATTTGTTGTTAGCTCGGATTTGTGCTTTAATGCAATAATGGAAACCTTAACTCGAGCCTGTGTGAATACAAGTACTCAGTCACAGTGAGAGCTTGGTAACTCTGCTTTATCGGGGTCATTAGTAATAGCCCCCTCCCCCCCCATTCACCCATCAAACTAAAAAAAACAGTAGATGCAATAAGATAAAAATACCCCAATGTAGATTGAATTAGCAATGAAACCCTCTTAGAAGATCGAACTAGCAATGAAACCACAGTGATTTGCTACCAAATTTATAAATTTGTCAAATCAAAACAATTTAGGGCTTGGTACTCACGGACGTGGGAGGCATTTCTAGCGCTTATAGTTTATTTGCTTGGACTCCAAACCGCCTCTCCCAATGCTTGCTCGTTGGGTCACTCCCACTGCTTGGTCGTTGGGCCACTCCCTCTCCCCTGCCACAATCACAAGCCGCCTCTCCGACCACAATCGAACAGTCCAACCCAAATCGATAGCAGGTCCAAATCGCAGAGGCGCAGGTCCAAATCACAGAGGCGCAACTCCAAATCGAGGGTCACTCCAAATCGAGGTCAATCGAGGTCACTCCAAATCCAAATCGCAGGTTTGTGAAATGCATATGGACGCCGGCTTTTATATTTGTTCAATATATATGTTATGTAATGTTTGTGTTTTGGTTTTTTTAATTTGTTTTTAATTAAATATATATATATATATAACAATTAAAATTTAATTGTTATATATAATGTTATATATATATTTAATTAATAACAAATTAAAAAACCATTGTTATATATTTATGTTGTAATTTTTTTTATTAATGTTTTAATTCTATTTATTATATATTCATTTTTTTAATTTTAATTGGTTTTTTTTGTTATATATAATGTTTTTTTTTAATTGTTATATATAAGGGGCTTAAAAACAACGATACAATATTTTTAATTTCATATATTATTTTGTTCAAAAGTATGACAATATGATCACACATTGGATGGGAGGATACGTCGATGAAGCAATGAGATGCTATGATCATGCTCTCTCATTTGTAATTCTAATAAATCCATGGTGATATGACATAATCTTATTATCCATTCACACCGAGAACAATATCACGCCCACCCGTTTCAATGGAAAACATGTTAGTTTTCCGGGAGTAATCACCCATTTGAACATTAATGAGGAGAAATAAATACTAGTCAAATAATTAAGGGAGATATAGGGTTCTTCACAGGGTTAGGAAGAAAAACTTCCTCAATGATGGGAGGGGATTCCTTTTGAGTTCTTCCATCAAGTTCATCATCATAAATGTCCTCAAATATGTCCACAAATAATTGATGTTCCTTACATCTATGCTCAAGAGAATATCTTCCATTACAATTGTAGCATAGAACCTTAAGTTGATGTTCCTCCATTTTGTCCTATGCCAACTTATGGACCTTGAGAGGTGGAAGAGGTTGTTGAAGAGCCACCATAGTTGGGGAAAGGAAATGAAATAAAGTTGGGGATTTTGGACTGAGCATAGGATATAACACAGGCATGACAATAAATATTATTGTCCTCCAACCAAGTAGTAGGGTGGTTCACCTCTAAGTGGGATTTAATTTCCTCTTTAAGACCACTAATAAGGAATTGCTTAAAAAATAATCAATTAATTTTTATGAAAAAACAAATGAACTTTGATGACTCCTATAATGAATTTCATTAGGTAATAAAATATTACATTAAGGGAAAGTTAGTGCTTCATTTGATCGATCGAACCAACCAATTGGATTTGACCCGCCAAACTTGTTTAGAATTACTTCAGAAAAATGAGGCGTCATACTATTGGAAGGGTTGGAAAATGAGAAGTGATTATTGGTTTCCATTTTGCTAACTAATTGGGTAAGAGAATCAACCATTTTTTGTATGTCCTCTATATTTTACATGTTATGAGTGTTTATCATGGGACCATTAGGTCCATCAAACAAGTTAGTGATGATTTATCCCAACACAATCAACGAACTAAGAGGATTTCCTTATGAGGGTCCATAAGCAATGGTACTAGCGAGTCCACGAAAGAATAAGTTATTTCAAAGTGAAACCATGATGATCAAATTACTCCTTGTTGAGTATCATTACATGGTTTTTAATGCTCCATTAATGGTTTGTGTCAGTCATTTTTGAGTCTAGAAACCCTCCCACACTGTAAATGCATGCATCTAGTATAACCATGCCAAATTTCAATCCAAGCCAACACATATTTAAAAAATTTCAACGTTGGCCCCATGTATCACATTATTTAATTTATAGGTATGGTTTCTGATGCTACAATGGGAGTGTCATTCATTCGAGTCTTGAAACCCTCCCACACCGTCAATGCATGCATCTAATATCAGACTTCTGACTTCAAAAGAATCCGGCGAGATCACTAAATCACCGACGACAAACACCGTTGGTTTTTCTAGGTAATAGCTGCATCGGATATCATATAACGATGGTGATCATGATGAAGATCATGATGATGATGATGATGATGATGAAGATGATGATGATGATGAAGACGATCGATGATGACGATGATGATGATGACGATGATGATGAAGACGATCGATGATTATGATGATGACGATCGATGATGACGATGAAGATGATCGATGATGATGACAATGATGAAGATATTGCTGCTGATGATGAGGAAGATGATGATGATGATGATGGTGAGGATGATGACGATGATGCTGATCACAATGATGATGATGATGATGATGGCCTTGACGACGATGATAAACATGATGCTGCTGCTCGCTGATGATGATGAGAATGATGAAGATCATGATGATGATGATGATGATGAAGATGACGATGATGATGAATACGATCGATGATGATGAATACGATCGATGATGATGAAGACGATCGATGATGACGATGATTATGACGACGACAATGATGATGATGACGATCGATGATGACGATGATGATGACGACGATGATGAAGATATTGTTTATGATGATGAGGAAGATGATGATGATGATGATGGTGAGGATGATGACGATGATGCTAATCACAATGATGATGATGATGGTGGTGGCCGTGTGTGAAATTGCCCACATAAGATCCAAAGAGATGATGTAAACCTCACTATGAAAAGAATTTAGGAAGAAGAGAGAAGCAATAGAACATAGATCCAATAGAGGCAGAATAATTACACACATTACATTAATCAGAATAGTAACCGGGTAAATATACAATGCTGAGTATGAGGATTCGAATTCACTAGGTGTAATTCGAATTATCCTTCATGCACAGATCCATAATCAGTGGAGAGTCATCAGTGCCAAACTAGGAGTCTATCTCATCATCGGTGAAGTCATCAATGCACAAGTAGTGATCAACCGAGAGTCAAACTAAGTCTAACTGAGTGTGGTTGGTGTAACTGGCACATGGAAGCACTGATATAGTGAAGGAGACTCAGTGGGGGGCGCTCATGGAGCTATCTGGAGTCAAAACAGTCTATCTAGTCACACTGGAGGTCCAAAAGAGTGATAAGGTCAGTTAGGAGTCAGTTAATCCTTAAATCAAGGAAGAACTGAAGATAACTGAACTAAACTGGACTGGTAGGTGAAGAAGGGCGCCCTTATCATGCAATAACTGAAAAGAGGGCGCACTAAGCTCTAGGAGAGCTAAGACTGATCCGAGAGAAGCTCCTGGGGCTAGTTTGGCAAGGGCTAGGTGCTGGTGCTGCAAACCCTAATTGCATGAAAAACCCTAATTGCATGCAAAACCCTAATTTTGCATGCAGGACTGAAAATGTCAGAAATGTTAGAAGGACTAGGATGGAGTATAGGAATATCCTAACACCCCCCCTTAATCCATCCTGGGCCCTGGTAACTAGGACCAAAGGTCACCCATACAATCAATGAAATGATAAAAAGAATACTGCCTCAATTTTTCTTTTTCCTTTTTTTTTTTTTTGTTTTTATATTTTTGAATAACTCAAGGAGCCATTACTCTAAGCAGAAAAGAAGCAAGCTTTCATCAGTGAAAACTTTGCAAAGAGACTTGGTAAGCTAATCCTCTGTAAAGTGCGAATGCAAGTGCTAGAGAATGTGTTGAATGTAGCAAGTCTTTCAGGAACCTTTTCTGTCACTGGAGCGAATGTATCATGATGAGTTTTCCCAAGGAATGGAAGAGTAAACCCCATCATCATGCTGAATCTCTCATGGAGAGGTGGATGGCATAATGCAAGGTTAGCATGCTGCTGAAGTCTAGTAGTTCTATAAGCAAATACATCATCAACTGTGTTCTTAGTAGTAGCAAGGACTGTGTGAGAACATATTTCTCTTGAATCTGGAATAAGAATAGGTGTTGGTTCTGAATCTTCTTGAACTATGATCTCAACATCAAAATCTTGATCTTCTTCCTCACTAGAATAGGAGTCATTGGAAGAGAAGTCACTGTGATCCTCATCAGAATCTGAAGGGATAGTTGGAGAGAAGGGCATGAAGTGGGAGAACTCATATGCCTTTGAGGCATGATTAGCAATCCCATTCGCTATAACCTTTCCAGTGGAGATTTCTGTAATCTCTACTGTGTCTGGACCAAAAATCACTTATTTTGGAGATCCTGTATGAGTCATTTGATATACTGATAACAAATTAGCTGTAAGAGAAGGAACAAATAAGACATTTTTGAACTTACCATGCTCCATATGAACTGTACCCAAACCTTTGGCAGAAATCTGAGAGTTGTCTCCCATGTGAATGGTAGGCCCATCTTGGAGATCCAAAGAGGAGAAGGATTCTTCTTGTGCCATAATGTGGTTGGAAGCTCCAGAATCTATGAGGAGAGCTTTTGTCTTTGAAAAACCAGCCATCAATGCATGACAATCATCAGATCCACTTCCAGAATCAGACATCTTTGCTTCTTTTGGAACAACAATTTGGTTTTGTTCATGTCATGTCCCAAATTTGGAATTGGGTCACAATGGACTAATCACATTAGCCATATTCATTAGAGTTTGTAAAATTGATGTTAAGGGTCAAATAATTGCCAAGGAGGAAAATTACTAGTTTCCTAGGTTTGGGGTGGAAGCTTTGGGATTTGGAATAAGGGGGATAATAAATGATGTTTAGACATTAGAAGGGTTCAAGTATTTAATAAATAGAGTGAATAAAGAAATTCAAGAGAAATCCTAAGTGACAAATGGTTTTGGAGACATATGGAGGATGTGGGACCCACACTAGCTTGATTTTTCATAATACATGGTATCTCTCTTTTTCAAATTCGAATTAATGGGAATGTGAACACTCTTGGGTGAGTTGGTAAGTCATAACACATGTCATTGAGCATATTAGGTCGAATTTGGAAGGATTGGTAACCTCCATGGAAGATAAAGAGTCAAAGTGGAAGTTTGTGGACACTTGGGCTAGATTCCCTAGCCCCTATGACACCAATGATGGAGAATCTATGACAACTATGACAAATTGTAGACCTGACCTCTGACATCTGACCACTATGACATGTCAGCCCCAAAAATAGGCTCAAAGAAGGCGAATTTGGGAGTTGGAGAAGCCAAAGAGACTCAAAATCGAATTTGGGAGAAGATGGAAGGTTGGAACTAGGAGACAAGTGGCAAATGTGGAATATTTCCTAAATGAAAATCTATTGAATCTATTGAGAGGATTTCGACCCTTAGAAGGATAATGTTGGTTATAAAATGTAGAAATGAAGTATGAGAATAGCTTTTGATCATTTGTAGAATTTGCAATTGCATTTGTGAAGAGGGAGAGCTAGTGGATGACTAGTTTCTTGCCTTAGCCAATTTCGAGGGTGAAAGATTCCCATCCAAGTTGGCAATTGGAAAGGCCATTCAGACCTTTCATTTGAAGCTTTAATGGAGTCTTTATTTGCAGGTTTAAGCTACAGGGCATCTCATGGTTTCTTCTATTGCAGCTCGCTCCTTCAACCATTTCCAGTTTTGATGGCATATTCTTGATCCTTGAGGGAGGGCGTTTTTGGTGAGCTATTGTATTCTTTGGGGGAGCTTATAATGCCCCATTTCTTTTGTAATATGAAGTAAATACTCTGTTCTTCATCTCCAGAAAGTTTCAGGTCGAAATTCCAAGTAGAAGTGTATAAATCTCATTTTTAATGGAAGAACAATGCCATTTCCCCACTACCTTGTTGTGAACCAATGTATTGATGATGATTTCGAATGAATGGATGATTCTATGATGCATTTGTGATTAATGGACTGCCATGGATGTATTTTACAAGTTTCATGTACTGTACTTGAGCATTTGAAGTATTTTTACTCAGTTTAATTGCATTGGGAGAAGAAATAGTGCCATTTCCCCAAGGGTCGAATTGGTGATTTTTGCAGTTGAATGGGAGAGGGTGAGAACAGTTGTAATAAACCATTAATGGTGCATATGAGACCTTAATAACATATTTAACACATTACATACCTCTGTTCATAAATTTGAGTGGGTTTGGAGGCATTTGGGAAGCCATTTTCAGTACTTACCTTAGGGGGATTTGAACCCCAAATTACTAGTAAAATTGCATACTTGGTCCAGAATCTTAAGAGAGTTAGCAGAGGTATTTTGGTGGCTATATGTTATCCCTGAACATCATATTCAATCCCTAATATCATTCATACACCTTCCTTGAAGATTTGAAGGCATTTGGAGTCAATTTGAGACCTAGAGACCAATACTAGTCAAAGGGAAATCACTAGTAAAGTTACCTACATTGACCAGAATTGAAAGAGTATTTGCAGAAGTTTTTTAAAGGTAAAAAGGCATCCCTGAAACACATATTTATGTTCTAATATCATTCATATACCTTCTCAGAATATTTGGGATCATTTGGGGCAAATTTGGGACCTAGAGATCGAAACTAGTCAAAGGTCGAACCAAGGAAAAAAAGTGGAAAATTGCAATTTTAATAAAATTCCTAACAAGGGACATTACAGTTCAAGAAGCTTGGTTAGAAGATCAATATTCTTATGCATGCAGGCATGCTCAGGATGGTTTCCTCTCTTGCAGTAGGTACAATTTGGTCTCTTTTGTTTGTCATTCTTGGATCTTGAAGGTTTCTTTCCTTTGCCTTTTTGTCCCCCTTTATCATTCGCTCCACTTGATTCACCAGTCAACAGAGCTAGATCTCTGGAGGTTTTGATGGCACCCATTTGAAACAGTTTGTTCTCTTCTTGAGTGAGAGCCTCAATGAAGTCACTTAAGGTGGGAAACTTCCATCCAGGGATGGACATTCGAACAGAATGAAAGGTAGATACAAAGACAGAAAATTGAGATCCAAGTTTGCTCAATATAGAGAGTATCAATTGCTCATCACTTTTAGTGATGCCACATTGCTTGCAATGCAAAACCAAATTCTTAAATTTGGAGAAGAAATCTTGAATGCTCTCAAAATTGCTAGGTTGAAGGGAAACCAATTCATTCTCAAGAATGTAGCCTCTCAGTTCGTCTTGTTTGCCAAAAAGACTCCTCAATTTTATCCATAAATCATATGGAGACTTCAATCCATCAGCATGAAACAATAGATCATCAGAAATATGAAGGCATATGAATCCAAAGGCTTCATCCATTTTGTTTAGGTGCTTGACTCTCTTTTCAGCTTGATGTGGTATGACATCTTTTTCTTCAACTATTCTAGTAAACCCTCTTGATCGCAAGAGTATTATCATCTTCCTTTTCCATTCGAAATAATTGAAAGGAGTGAGAAGTATAGAAGAAGGATCATTCGAATTGCTCATCTTGATTGCTTGAACAAGTGCAAAATAGAAGCTACTGAATCTGCTGCTGCAACTGCTGGAACTTCAAAATACCTGCAAAAAACTCTCAAGAATGGAGGTAGAATATACTCTCAAGGCTCTGATACCATGTGAAATTGCTCACATAAGATCCAAAGAGATGATGTAAACCTCACTATGAAAGAATTTAGGAAGAAGAGAGAAGCAATAGAACATAGATCCAATAGAGGCAGAATAATTACACACATTACATTAATCAGAATAGTAACCGGGTAAATATACAATGCTGAGTATGAGGATTCGAATTCACTAGGTGTAATTCGAATTATCCTTCATGCACAGATCCATAATCAGTGGAGAGTCATCAGTGCCAAACTAGGAGTCTATCTCATCATCGGTGAAGTCATCAATGCACAAGTAGTGATCAACCGGGAGTCAAACTGAGTCTAACTGAGTGTGGTTGGTGTAACTGGCACATGGAAGCACTGATATAGTGAAGGAGACTCAGTGGGGGGCACTCATGGAGCTAACTGGAGTCAAAACAGTCTATCTAGTCACACTGGAGGTCCAAAAGAGTGATAAGGTCAGTTAGGAGTCAGTTAATCCTTAAATCAAGGAAGAACTGAAGATAACTGAACTAAACTGGACTGGTAGGTGAATAAGGGCGCCCTTATCATGCAATAACTGAAAAGAGGGCGCACTAAGCTCTAGGAGAGCTAAGACTGATCCGAGAGAAGCTCCTGGGGCTAGTTTGGCAAGGGCTAGGTGCTGGTGCTGCAAACCCTAATTGCATGCAAACCCTAATTGCATGCAAAACCCTAATTGCATGCAAAACCCTAATTTTGCATGCAGGACTGAAAATGTCAGAAATGTTAGAAGGACTAGGATGGAGTATAGGAATATCCTAACACCGTGATGACGACGATAAACATGATACTACTGATGATGATGATGATGAGAATGATGAAGATCATGTTAAATTTTCAAAATTTACTTTAATTTGATCTAGGATCTTAACTGATAGAACAACATGTACAGCAAATCTATAACATATCATTCATGGACACAATAATGCAAGCACAGAAGAGACATCGAGTTTACTTGGGGAAAACCATAAAGGTGAAAAACCCCAATAACTTCCTTAGAGATAGATAGAGCAATGATACAACCAGAATATAAGAGATAGTCTTCTCCTAGCAGCAGAGCCTCCTCCTCCACAAGTGCACTACTCTCCACAGTGTGAGTGAGAGAATAGAATATGTAAAATGAGAGAGACACACTCTCTATTTATACACTAACTTGACTTGACCTTTACTCAACTAGGTCGGCCTCAACTTAACCACTTAACATAATGCTGACTAGGCCGACCCCCACTAGGGTGGTCTAATAACCATTTGACCCACATGGCTGACCCCCAATAGGGTGGTCTAATAACCCTTTGACCCACATGACTTATACAGGGCCAACCCCAACAAGGTGGTCTAATAACCCATCAAGTATAAGTTACGACACTTATAATATAAATGACGACACTTTTGTATAGAGGAATAATAACATCTCTATAGGAATACAACCACTTCCATATAGAGGAATAATAACATCTCTATAGGAATACAATATACATATATGTGAAATACATTCCGAAGTTACATATACATCAACACTCCCTCTTAACTAGGAAGGTATTTCTCGACACAGGTCTTCTAGCACAAGTCATCTTCTCTGGATCATCATCACTGGATAATCGTCATTGAGTCATCATCATTGTCACTGCTGCTACTATCTCAATCAATCTCTGAATCTACTCGTCATAGGAAGTTCTATAGAGCCAGTCCTTTTTCATACTGGATGTAGGCCCACCACCTACAGGTCTTCGTCATCACTGGCCATACTGTGAAAATCTCAGGACTTATTACGTGCGTCACAAAACCTTAAAAGAGTCTCTTGACTAGCAAGAACCCTAAAGAGCATCTGAGGCCTTTTTCATCCTGTCCAGATCTCTAGGACTTATTACATGTGACCCCACCACAAAACCTCGAAAGAGAATCCCAGGACTGATTATGAGCACAAGGATCAACCTATCGGATCTCCCAAGGCACAAATTACATGTGGTCACCACAAAACCTCGAAAGAGCCTCCCAGGACTGATTGCGAGCACAAGGCTCAACCTATCGGATCTCCCAGGGCACAAATTACATGTGGTCATGGAAAAACCTCGAAAGAGCATCCCAGGACTAATTCCGAGCACATGGCTCAACCTATAGGATCTCCCAGGGCACAAATTACATGCCATAGGACAAAACCTCGAAAGAGCATCTGCCAGATATCTCAAGGCACAAATTACATGCCATAGGAAAAACCTCGAAAGACTATCTGCAGATCTCCCAGGGAGCAAATTATATGTCCTACCAAGCAAAACCTCGAAAGAGCATTTGTCAGATATCCCAGGGTATAAATTACATGCCATAGGAAAAACCTCGAAAGACTATCTGCAAATCTCCCATGGCCAAATTATATGCTCATCTGCACAACCTGATCCACGACCATAGAGTATCAACCTGATACTCATCATACATCATCCTGATGTACACATGATCATCCTGATCATCATCACTACAACATCCTGCTGCATGTCATCTGAAGCAACATCCTGAAGCTCGTCATCCATGATCATTCTGATCATACAATGCATCTACTTGATGCATACCAAGTATCTACCTGATACATATCATCATACATGATCCACCTGATCATACAGTGTATCCACCTGATACAAATACAAATACATGATACATATCACCATACATGATCCACCTAATCATACAATGTATCCACCTGATACATATACAGATACATGGTCCAAGCATCCAACATGATGCATACATACATTTAAATGATCCAACTGATCATATCCAGCATCCAACATGATGCGTACATACATATACATATAAATGATCCAACTAATCATATCCAGCATCCAACATGATGCGTACATACATATAAATGATCCAACTGATCATATCCAGCATCCAACATGATGCGTATATACATATAAATGATCCAACTGATCATACAAAGCAAAAACCAGAACATCATCCTGATGCTCATCATCCAGTGCTTACATCCACAGCCATGTGAAGGGATCCTCCTTCAAACATGCTTGGAATGGCTTCAGCAAATGTGTCCATCACTTCTTCCTCGAAGTGTCATCAATCTGAAGAATGCCAAGCCTCTCCCTGAAGTACTTGAAATTCACCTTGGCTAGTGGCTTCATCAGCACATTTGCAATCTGCTCGTCCGTCGCAATGTATAGGAGCTTCACAACTCCTCTCTGCACCATATCCCTGATATAGTGATATTTGATCTCTATTTGTGTAGGACCCCTCCTTTAGGGTCCCCTTGAACTGAACCTGAAACTTTAACAACTTCATACAAACAAATTAACCATCATAGTTATTGGAAAAATAAAATAAAAAGCATGAATAATTTAACAAAAATAAGCAAAACCTTAACCTGTCAACCCGATCCAGCTGGTCCATTGTCGCCTTCGTCTTCCGCAGGATCCCTCCAGCAAAGCTCATTTAACCATTGGCGAAGAAACCGTTAGCTTCGCCACCCAACCATAGGCTCATGCTTTCAGTCGCATGGCCTCCCCCGAGCTTTGGGTCGTAGAGCTCACACAAAAAAAAAAAATCAAGAAACCCAGTTTGGGATTCCCCCCCACCAAGATTTCCAGCCAAACCCTTAATAGCAGCAAGTCATGAGGTAACTCAATATTACGATAGTCATCTAGGGTCTGGGTCCTTTACCCATCCCCAAAGTCTCCCTTTTAAAGGAAAATCCCTTGCGACACATGTCGCTTCATGCATAAATAATTCTTTAATGAAAAACAACTCACCCATCCAAGTGTCAGTTTCTCTAGGAGATGCACCAACATCCCTAAGTTTGCTCATGTTTGTCCCCTAGATATTTCACTTAACTCCTAGATTTGTGGTGTAGGTGGAGTTGACTAGGTGTCCATGCCTAGGATTCCATTTTGCTCCTAAATAAATATTTTTAATATTTTTAAGTAATCAGGAATATCCTTTCATGTGCAATGCCTAAATAACACTTAATATTATTTAAATGCCAAAGTAATCATTTATGTGCAAATGCCTAAAGTACTCAAATGCATTTCTAAGTAAAGTTCTAGGTGCAAAATTATACGTTTCAATGCAGTTAAGTTTAGCAATCAACTTTTACTAGGGACCCGGTGTCGCGCCGTTGGGCCTCCTTGTTCCTTAATTTAATTTCCCTGACATGGCACCACTCCGTCGAGTTCAGTCATCCATAGTTTCCATTCCTCGGCAAGGCACCACATCGTTGGGTCCTTGCATTCACTCTTTCCGTTCTCGGCAGGGTACCGCACCGTCGGGCCCTTCTGCCGTCATCCTTCCGTTTTGAATTGCGGGAACTTCATGTAGGGATTTCAGGATCCGTTACCTTCCATCCTCCGTCTACACGCTATTAGGGATTAATGGCGTTGAGGAGTGAGTCCGTTCTCACTGCGTGCCCCCCAACTCGTACGTGACCAACTACGTCGTCGCCCACCTCGTACGCCCTCACGCTTTCCTCTTGAGCAAGCAGATCGGTGCTTATCTGCTCAAGCGTGGTATTCCGTTGGAAGTCGACATCGTCATCGCTCTCCCTGTGTGTGATTTACTCGTACTCTATGACCCTTCATATTCCTTTGTGTGTCCGTTGGTGAACCGTTTCACCTGTCGCTACACACATTTCTCACAAACATAAATTAGTAGCACTGTCCTCAATAATCACAATTTGGTTTATAAATCTGTTGCTTCATTAAGCATCTATAATTTACTTAATCATTACTCATTCGTCTAATCACATAATCAATTGCACAGCTAGTCGTTAAGCATCATTCATATGTACAGTTTTCATGTCAAAGTTAATCGTTAAACAACATGAAATCGTCCATTCACAATAACTACCCAAATGCACATATATCAATCAATCGCAATCATAAATATACTCAAAATAAAATCATAGGGTTATTTTATTTATGTTTCAAATAGTTGGGTCACTCAGCAGGTGCCCCTCAATGTCTACAGTAGTCTAGGGGCACTACATACACCCCAGCTTATTTAGAACTTCGTCCCGAAGTTAAACTTTATCCTCGCACTTCCGACATTGGGATTTACTTTAATTTCTTCTTCTCATCTTCTTGTCATTTTCTTCTATTTCTCTCAAGTAATCAAGGCCATAAGCAATAGTGGTTCTAATCATTAGTTTTCCTTCTCATCCAATAAGGTTCCTATACATCTTCAGGATCTCAATTGTAATTTTTGTAAAATATCAATCCGGTAATACATTCAATAGTTGTGAGTCCCAACTAGATTTCTTATATCTCTTATTCATTCTTGAAGGTCTACGGTGCCCAAATTTTCAACAAGTTGCATTGCATCAATATCCACCCAATAGTTTATCTAAACATAACAAATCCAAGCAAGGTTTCAAATCTATTTGGTTATCCTTTCCTCCAAGACGAGAAGGTAAACATCATAAAATATGCGGTAATATATAATCACGGTTTTAACATATCAGGAGAGACCCTCAAATTGTCCCAAATCCAATTTTCATAAGACTGCTTCCAAATCCCTAAATGTCGTTTCTCAATTCGATAGGATTCCTAGGGTCGGAACTTAACGACTTAGTCGAAGATATTAAAATTTATCATTTATACCCTTCGTCAGTATCATCATGTCCAGGTTAATGAGTTTATCACATCCTTACTTCATTTCATCCCTTCTGTTGCCATAGGGTTACTTCAAGAGGCTCCTCAAGTTTCACTAGATGTGTTTCTTAACCTCAACGAGTTCCATCTTGAGGACTATCTGTCTTCTTTTTGAGGCCTCACCATGTCACATTGTTAGCCTTATTGCATTCAAATCATCATGTTGATTTTCTCCATATTTTGTTTTACAGAAACATTCTTTATTTGACCCCTTCGACGGGTGTTCCAAGTTATAATTTCCCAATTTACCCCATCATGGTAACATCAATTTTGTAGTTTTTCATTTTCATAAATGGTATCATCATGATGAAAAAAATTCAATGTCATTGTGTTCATCTTAATGTGATGTTCATATCGATATCTTTGTTTTCCAATTTTGAATATGTTTCACCCTCTCGACATTCCGTCGAAATCTTAGCAGGTATAAACAGTTTTCATTAAGTTGACTAAAAGTTGTTAATATAGTATGATCACTGTCCATCTAAGTTTCTTGAGGGACCTTGGATTCCTATATCTCATCAATTACTTGTAACTTCAAACGTAGTTCAATTGTACAACCCCTGATACCCTCGGCCACTAATTAAGGTATGGGACATAATTTATTTATTTATTTTCCTTAAAAACATCTACAATACAACTTCATAAATATCAATTATTGAATAGTATTCAATTATATAATACATTTAATTCAACTATGAGTTAGAATATCCTATTCATTCCCCCTATCCAACAATTTTTATAACACATATAATTAAAGCATTAAAACTACTTTTTAGGGTAGGAAGATAGAATATCTACATTCAAACTTTTCTTATCCAAAGATTTTATAATTTTATACACTTTATCAATAATGTACTTTTAAAGATTAGAACCCCTCCTTTCCTTAAGTATATAAAAATAAAATTCATAATTATAATCAAATATATATATCACTACAATTACCATAATTCAATATATATATATATATATATAAAACTTCAATGAGAAAAACATATAACAATTTTAATACAATGCATTTTACCATATAAGCACATACCTTTTTAATAAATATAAAGCATTTTATTTATCTTAAGTATCCATGGGCCAATAATGCTATCTATGACTTTAACGAGTAACCATGTAACGTTTAATCTTTTTCAACAACCTTGAACAATGAACCTTTAGTGGTTTATTAGAAACAATCATCTAAGTTTCATTTTCTTCCTTTTTATTCTACGACCGAAATTACCTTTTTTTGATAAAAATATATATATATATATACATTGTCGCAAAAATTTCCACCTAGTTGCTTGCAAATAATCGAGCAAAAGAAGGAATAAAATAAATAAATAAAAAAACAAAACTTAAATATAAGAACCTGTGTACTGCATAATTGGAGGAAGATCGATTGAGACTATGAGTCTGCGCTTTCATCATTCCATTCTCCGAATAAAAATCAACCGAATCGAGTTTCATTTTATTTTCTGAAGATTCAGTTAGACTTTAAAAATTTGTGTCTATGATTCCATCATCTAACTTCCAGGAGAAACACCAGATCAGATTGAGATCCATACTACAATAACATGTCCTATGAAGAGTGTTTTCTCCTGTGAGTAGCAAGGTGAGTAGACTGCACTAACTTCCATAGAAAAGAAACCTTCTCCAGAATATTGGCGCCAAGTTTTGGCAGTTATAACTTAGAAGCATGCACCAAGGATCAAAACGTCAACAAAATTGGTAGACAGGAGTTTTGCACCATGCACTAGAGGTTCACACCGTGCGTCATGATTTTGCACTACCCATCATTTGCATCGCAGTCAAGTGTCGCGCCATCCCAACAAGACTAAACCAGTAGTGCTGCTAACTTTTCCTATATCTGTTAACTTTTACTATATCAAAGGTTTTTTTGTTTTGTTTAAACATTATCCTTCCTCATTCTAATAAGAAAGAACATGTACCAAACCTATAACACCAATTACATTTTGAAAGGAATACTAATGTAAACATAACATGATGTATTTAAATGAAAATGTGATCGTAACACAAACTATACATTTCTAATTTCTCATGCATTTCAATTAATTATAATATAAATCTAAGGCATTCAAATTTAATCCCATATCATATTTATTCCATATCTTATCATACTTATTCCATATCTTTTATATGCATCCAAATGGGTATAAAAACGTGTACCTAATCTTTAACTTCCAATACACTTCAATGGAATATTAACGTAAACATAACATTACTCTTAAGTTGTTAAACCATCCCACTACCAGTCGCAGGCCGATTTTGATGGTAGAGCTAAAAGACATCCGTCGGTTTAACTACCATCTCGCACCATGTGTCCAATTGAAGAATGACCTTCAAAAGTTAAACGGTGCAGAAGTGACAGCTTGTAATAGCTGTCGAGGGGTGCGAACATAATGGAAACATCTACTAACAGGAGGATCATTTTTTTTTTTTTTAAATAAGTAAACACTCTGGGGGAGTTCGGCGTTGATGAGGTGTAGGTTTAGGTGGCCTTAAGTCTGCACAACCACAGTTCACGGGGCTCAAGGAAATCGCTGAGGCTGTCGTTGAATAATCCTGTAACGGCTGTCACTAGCCCTGACAGAAGCGATTCCCAGCTAGACTTCTGATCCTAGACATCTAACGTTATTTGATTTATGAACTTAGCTAAATTTATTAGCTATAAGGTGCAAGATATATATATATATAATGTCTTTTGCACAAGATATCAAGTGGTATGGCGACTTCAACGAAGCTGTGAGAATGCTATCTGTCAGTAAGAACTTCGGTTTGACCGTCTAAGGGTTAATTATGTGTAGAAAGTTGGCACTTGGTGGCACGTCCTCTCCTGCACTAATAGAGCCATACTTCGATTTAGTATCTGTCACGTAATTGCGCCCAACCCAACCTGTGGTGGCTGCGATTTCTGAAATCGCCAGGGCTATCACATAAGTCAATAATGGATCTTGGCTGCAAATTGGGAGTTGCATTAGGATCTTTACACATGTCAATCAACCGGTTTTTTAGAGGATTGTGATTTGATTCTCTAGATCTATGCCATATTAATAAAAAAAAAAATCATAGGATTTACTCTAGATCTTTACTAGTTAATTCAAGACAGCTAGGAAATGGAATCCAAGACTCTATGACATAAAAAAAAACAACTGAAGATTTGGCACTAATCTTTCGACAACGTCATAACACAGATTATTCCAATGATCTTCGACCATCCAACTGTTCAACTCCATGGTCTATCACCAGGTCTGTCAGGTGAACACGTGGATAATCAATACACATGCCGATCAGGTGGGAAACACGAACGGGTTTCCAGAGATCTCAGTCCATTCGTTGATTTAACAACGAACTTTCCTCTTAAATATGATGGATGATCACTATGATTTTAACACAGTTAAACAAAACGTTTCCATCACCTGGATTCAGAATTATTAATAATACACGATTCCCTACAAACAGTATTGTGATTTTGTGGTCAATCGCCACCACTATCCCTCTCAACACATAAATTTACATTTGCGCTCTATCTGCAAATTACCTAACATTAACTTATGCATAAACATACGTGTGCACTACCATTAGCTTATGTTATATTATATGCACAGCTAACCTTTTCCTTTCAGTATTTGGATAAAGTGAAGAAGGAACAAGGGAGATATTTTAACCCAAATTCTCCAGTTTTAAGCGGATAAATAACATATGCAAAATAGAAGTTCGGACTCTATACTTCCAGTAATTTATACAGTTAAAAATAAAATAATAATACTTCAGACAGAGACTCACAGGATGACTCTCAGAAAGGAAGAACGGATTCGATGTATTCAATTACACAAGCTTAGCATGAATTATATAATAATGAACATTAAAATTAACTAACCACTCAGGACCGGATCTGCGCTCACTCAGATCTTAGCATATATCATAATCAAATAATAAACAAAGTGGGTAGCATAAGGAGCCGTTCCAAAGTATTTCGTTCCCACACACCTTAGCAGAAGTCGCAGACAATCATAAAATTAAACAGCATTGTGCTCCTACTGATCTATCATAACTCCTGTCCAAATAATCTAACCAGTGAATAGTAAAACAGAAAGGGGCAGATCTGGAGCATCGTGCTCCCATAGATCTATTCGTAAGTGGGACACATCGAATCAAGCATCAAGTAGATGTATAAGGGGGTTGAGTCACAGAGCATGACAGAGATCTAAGTGATTTAACTGGAAGGTGTTAAGCCATCGAAACCAACACCGCACAGAGTATCTCAAGAATTTCATCATTCAGAATTTGGAGGGCGTCGACCAATACCAAAACTCACCTAAAGAAAGAGATACAGGGTTTTTCTAATGCAGAGATCTCCATGATTTGAAAGGGAAGGCGGAAGCCATAAGAAAAATAATTTAACAATACATTACAGAAAATTCGCTATTCGATCTGTAAGTATAGCGAAGCCATGGGATAATTTAACAAATCCTTGTGAAATTAAAAAAAAAAAAAAATGACAGAGATCTTATTCAATCTAATTGTATGGCCACAGAGATTCATTACAAATATTCTGTAACATAAATCTAGAGAATGTGTGCGATCTCTTTAGTAAGCATAAATCTACTTCCAATGGATGTGGGAAAAAGTATAAATCGATCCAGAAATTTCTAATATTCTAGCTAAATAAAACAGATACTTTCAGAAATAGTATTTAGTATTTTCACACGTTCTAGCTAAATAAAACACATATTTTCAGAAAATGGCAATCATTATTTTCAAATATTCCAGAAACACTTATTTTCATAAAATAGTATTAGTACAGGGATCTAATATTTGACATGGGGATCTAATATTTCACACGGAAACGAAGATCTATAATACATTAATAAAACAGAAAAATAGATATGTAAGATAACGTGTACAAGAACCTGTATGAGTAGCTGCTACGGTCAGAGGTGAAATTCCTCAATTGGTGTAGCTCTTATCTCGCCACCAGTGCCCTCAAGGCTCGACCTGCTCTGATACCAAATGTAGGACCCCTCCTTTAGGGTCCCCTTGAAGTGAACCTGAAACTTTAACAACTTCATACAAACAAATTAGCCATCATAGTTATTGGAAAAATAAAATAAAAAGCATGAATAACTTAACAAAAATAAGCAAAACCTTAACCTGTCAACTCGATCCAACTGGTCCATTGTCGCCTTCGTCTTCCGTAGGATCCCTCCAGCAAAGCTCGTTTAACCATTGGCGAAGAAATCGTTAGCTTCGCCACCCAACCATAGGCTCATGCTTTCAGTCGCATGGCCTCCCCCGAGCTTTGGGTAGTAGAGCTCACACACAAAAAAAAATCAAGAAACCCAGTTTGGGATTCCCCCCCACCAAGATTTCCAGCCAAACCCTTAATAGCAACAAGTCATGAGGTAACTCAATATTACGATAGTCATCCAGGGTCTGGGTCCTTTACCTGTCCCCAAAGTCTCCCTTTTAAAGGAAAATCCCCTGCGACACATGTCGCTTCATGCATAAATAATTCTTTAATTAATTCTTTAATGAAAAACAACTCACCCATCCAAGTGTCAGTTTCTCTAGGAGATGCACCAACATCCCTAAGTTTGCTCATGTTTGTCCCCTAGATATTTCACTTAACTCCTAGATTTGTGGTGTAGGTGGAGTTGACTAGGTGTCCATGCCTAGGATTCCATTTTGCTCCTAAATAAATATTTATAATATTTTTAAGTAATCAGGAATATCCTTTCATGTGCAATGCCTAAATAACACTTAATATTATTTAAATGCCAAAGTAATCATTTATGTGCAAATGCCTAAAGTACTCAAATGCATTTCTAAGTAAAGTTCTAGGTGCAAAATTATACGTTTCAACGCAGTTAAGTTTAGCAATCAACTTTTACTAGGGACCCGGTGTCGTGCCGTTGGGCCTCCTTGTTCCTTAATTTAATTTCCCTGACATGGCACCACTCCATCGAGTTCAGTCATCCATAGTTTCCATTCCTCGGCAAGGCACCACATCGTTGGGTCCTTGCATTCACTCTTTCCGTTCTCGGCAGGGTACCGCACCGTCAGGCCCTTCTGCCGTCATCCTTCCGTTTTGACTTGCGGGAACTTCATGTAGGGATTTCAGGAGCCGTTACCTTCCATCCTCCGTCTACACGCTATTAGGGATTAATGGTGTTGAGGAGTGAGTCCGTTCTCACTGCACGCCCCCCAACTTGTACGTGACCAACTCCGTCGTGGCCCACCTCGTACGCCCTCATGCTTTCCTCTTGAGCAAGCGGATCAGTGCTTATCTGCTCAAGCGTGGTATTCCGTTGGAAGTCGACATCGTCATCGCTCTCCCTGTGTGTGATTTACTCGTACTCTATGACCCTTCATATTCCTTTGTGTGTCCGTTGGTGAACCGTTTCACCTGTCGCTACACACATTTCTTACAAACGTAAATTAGTAGCACTGTCCTCAATAATCACAATTTGGTTTATAAATCTGTTGCTTCATTAAGCATCTATAATTTACTTAATCATTACTCATTCGTCTAATCACATAATCAATTGCACAGCTAGTCGTTAAGCATCATTCATATGTACAGTTTTCATGTCAAAGTTAATCGTTAAACAACATGAAATCGTCCATTCACAATAACTACCCAAATGCACATATATCAATCAATCGCAATCATAAATATACTCAAAATAAAATCATAGGGTTATTTTATTTATGTTTCAAATAGTTGGGTCACTTAGCAGGTGCCCCTCAATGTCTACAGTAGTCTAGGGGCACTACTATGTGTTTCGACCTTTCATGAAACACTGGGTTCTCGGACAGCTTCACACAACTCTGGTTATCACAAAAGATACCAGTAGCATCCAACTGGAGATCAAATAACTCAGACAGTAGTTTCCGTAGCCATACTGCCTCAAAACTAGCTGAACAGGCTACAGCATACTCTGCCTCAGCTGTACTCAGTGCTACGCAGGACTGCTTCCTGCTGAACCAAGATATCACACCTAATCCCATACTGAAGCAACACCCAGATGTGTTCTTCCTATCTGCAGCATTGCCTGCCCAATCTGAATCAACATAACCCTGCAGGTTAAACTTTTGATTCGCTTCATACTTGAGCCCATAATCCACTGTACCCTTCAGGTACCTCAGAACATGCTTTACAACAACCAGGTGAACACTCCTCGGATCCATCAGGAACTAGCTCAATGTGTTCACCGCAAAGCAAATATCTGGTCTCGTGTTCGTCAGGTACATCAAGGACCCAATCATCTGACGATACATAATGATATCAACTGGCTCAGATGAAGCATCACACAGACGCTTCAGGTTCAATGCCATAGGTGTGGCCATAGCCTTGCAGTCCATCATCCCGAAACTCTTCAGGATCTCTACTGCATAGTTCCCTTGTCCAAGGAAGATTCCATCACTCTGCCACACCTCCATGCCAAGAACAAATAGTGCATCATCCCCAAGTTCCTCAACTCGAACTCGGCAGCAAGCTTCCGCTGTGTGTCGGCAATCAATCTAGCCTCACCTGATACAAACAGGTCATCCACATAGTAGTATCACTAGATTGCCTTCCTCAACCCTGTAGTAAAGGTTGGAACCCACTTTACTCTTGGTAAAGACCAAACTGGATAGAAAGCTGCCTATCCTACCATACCAAGTTCTGCACATGTATGATTTCCTGTCATGTGTCTCAGAACCAAGTGGCTGCTCCACATACACTTTTTCTTCAACTACACCATTCAAGAAAGCTGTCTTGAAATCCATTTGGTGTATCTTCTATTTCATCACTTTTATATTTCTCTATGCTACCGTCTGCAGCATGCTTGATCTTGATAGATCCATATGGAAGTCATAACAAACTTCCCTTCAGGTCTTGGGACTACATCCCAAACATCATTCTTCATGATCGATGGATCATGGCATTCTTCCCATATCCTGGGAACTTCAATATCTTCAATAGATAATTTTGTTGCTGAACAAATGTTGTAGTTCTTCTTTTGTAGGAGATGGCATACATTCTTTCCTACACAACAAGTTAAATTGCATGATTAGAAAAACATCTCATAGTTTTCAGAACAAATTCTTATACATAAAGACATATGTCATATAGTCATGCAATTATCTTAGCCAATGCTTCAATACAACATTTATCCATATCTCGTAACTTTCTAGATGCCTTCCAATCTCTACCAGAACATTGTTAAGAGTGTGCACAACTCCCAACATGTCAGCAAAGAGGTTTCATTCTAGATAAGTAGCAATGGAATGTTGTATAGTGCCATAGGCTACTTAGCCATGCATATTAGTAGTATACTGTTCATCAATGCAACTATTCTAATATGCATAATACACAACCTAATTCTAGGAACATCAGTATATACATCATTGAACAGTATTATTTAAACAATAAAATATGCAAGTAATGACAATTCAAATACTTATCTTTGTTTGTTTGTTGGGTTGACTCCCTCTCAGTCTTTGCTTCTTTTCTGCAACTCCATTCTTATGTGGATTGTGAGAAGTGGTCAACTCCCTCTGAATATCTGCATCCTTGCAGAAACTACTGAAGTGTGCTCCTTTGCTTTCTTGTAGGAACAACTGGAGTGTGCTCCCTCTTGATCTTTGCTTCCTGGATTACCTGTCCTTGAACTTACATCCATCCTTAATCACTATGCATGCTTATTAGTATCATCATTGTGTTATCCTTGAGGTCTCATACATAATCACACATTTATTAGTATAATCTTAATACTATCAAAACACAATAATCTTAAACATGTATATTCATGATCATTCACAGATAATAAACATTAGTATTCAAGGTTTCAGGGAAGTCTTCTTTTACTCATACATTTTCTTATTTGATCATAGGACTCTTCTGGTTAGTTGAATCATCAATTATGGTAAGAAACATAATATGCATACAACCATGATTATTCAAACCTAGGACTTCATGAATAATCATTATCAACAACACAACAGTATAAGATCCTAACACAAGGTAGGATTCTATCTTGATATAGGAAAAACATACCTGGATTAGCATGCTAGCTAGTTATGTTTAACATACCCACATAATGTCTTCTGGTTCTCTTCAGTGACTTGTGCTAGTAACCTGCATGTCTCATAAGTTAACCATTGTAGAAACAAGTTATACATACCTCGAAAGTAGATCTTCTATGTGATCCATGACAATGGATGAATCCTTGTCTTCATGTCACCATGATCATATGTTCTTGAAGTAGAACATGATTTGTCTTTCTTGGTGTACCTTTTATGTTAGCAGACAACATAAACCTCATACAACACCATAATGCATTAGTACAATCATAAGTGTCAACACCCTAACCAATGAATATCTTCTATCATGCATTCATAATTTTGTTAAGGTGATAAAACAAATCTAAAATCAAGATTGTACTAACCATAATAACATGAAGACAAACATACCATAAACTTAATCATGAACAAATATCGAAACATACCTCGATGAGTCATACCTGTCGAGATCGCTTGTAATATTCTTATGTAAGTCCTTAGCCTCATCTCCCTCTGAAACAAGAACTTCTTCACTTATGTAGGTGACCAATCCATCTTCTTCTAGGATTAACCCAATCCACTTGATTTGCAAGAACTGGACCTGGAGCTAGATATGGGTTTGTCAGAGAAACCCCAAAAATTAAAACTTTGAATTTCAAACTTCCGAAAGGATAGAAATATGTGCCTTGATGAGCTGATCAAACTGGTATATTCAGAATTTGAAAACTGCAAAGTTTCACTCCTCAATTTTGCCTTTGAAACTTTAGGATTCACTGGACGTGACCCTGAACTGGGGTTTGATGAAGCCCACTCTTCTACCCAATCAAAAAGTTTGATCCAAAGCTCTAAGATTCTATTTTTCTGAGGAGCTTCCAGCCGTGGTCACAGATTTCAAAAATTCCCATTTTTACAGAAGCCCTAATTTTCCACTTTTCTGATCAAAGTCCCGAACTAGGGTCTGATCAAGCCCGGCCTTCTGCCCAACCAAAAATTCTGATCTTGGTCTCTAAATTTTTATTTTTATGAGTAGCATTAATCCGTGGTCTCCGATTACAAAAATTTCAACTTTCTCTGAAGCCCTAAATTCTGGAAGCCATGAATGAAGGTACTAAAAAATAATTCTGTTTTGATAGAAATATGTACCTGATTGTTTTTGGTGTAACTCCTAACTTTTCAATCCACAAGGTATGAAAATTTTTCTTGAGATAGCTTGAACTGTTATATTTCCATCCCGATAGGTCTGACCTCAATTGGATTCTCTGAGACAGAGTTATGCCAAGTGTCGCAACGTGACCTTTTTATGGAATAATACAGGAGAGCGAACTTGTATGGCATGCCATGTGTCACTGGTTCAACTTCGGCCTCTGAAATTTTTTCCTGAGATAGTACAGTCTGTTTACTACCTATCACTTTTTACGAAATTTCATTTGGATCTTCCTATCCCAAGTTATGACCTTTTTCCCAAGGTCACCTGATTTTGACTTAGATCTGGAAGAGGCAGAAACCCTATATTGTACAGATCATAAATCACAAAGTACAATGAATTAGAGGTTGTCTTTTGGACACAAGGTACATGGAGATTTAATATTCGATCTGTAAAGGTTTCAGATCTGAAAACTTTGCCAAAACAGATTTATATCGAAAGTGCTACGATGACTAGTTTTTGCTATATCAAGCCCTAGCATCGTAAGTGCAACAAGTGTCATACATGCCATATCATGCCTTCTTTCAGGCTAGCTCTGATACCATGTTAAATTTTCAGAATTTACTTCAATCTGATCTAGGATCTTAACTGAGAGAATAACATGTACAGCAAATCTACAGCATATCATTCATGGACACAATAATGTAAGTACAGAAGAGACACCGAGTTTACTTGGGGAAAACCATAAAGGTGAAAAACCCCAATAACTTCCTCAGAGATAGATAGAGCAATGATATAACCAGAATACAAGAGATAGTCTTCTCTTAGCAGTAGAGCCTCCTCCTCCACAAGTGCGCCACTCTCCATAGTGTGAGTGAGAGAATAGAATATGTAAAATGAGAGAGACACACTCTCTATTTATACACTAACTTGACTTGACCTTTACTCAACTAGGTTGGCCTCAACTTAACTACTTAACATAATGCTGACTAGGCCGACCCCCACTAGGGTGGTCTTATAACCCTTTGACCCACATGGTTGACCCCCAATAGGGTGGTCTAATAACCCCTTGACCCACATGACTTATACAGGGCCGACCCCAACAAGGTGGTCTAATAACCCATCAAGTATAAGTTACGACACTTACAATATAAATGACGACACTTATGTATAGAGGAATAATAACATCTCTATAGGAATACAACCACTTCCGTATAGAGGAATAATAACATCTCTATAGGAATGCAATATACATATATGTGAAATACATTCCGAAGTTACATATACATCAACAGATCATGATGAAGATGATGTTTGAGTCTTGATAATTGTGCATTTCCTTACTAAGCTTCTCTCTATTTCAAGAATAATTTAATATTCTCTACTAAACAGGGCCAACCATGTGAAGGTGGAAGCTCTTATGGCCCCTCCCCCCCCTCACATCACTCTCAATTCCCCATAACCCAACAAAAATATCTATGTACACTAGAAACTTTAAATGTGTTTTTTGACATACTCTAAAACAAGTAATGTTTCTAATTATATCATATAGGAAAATGGAAACTCACTACGAAACAATTAATTTATTATTACTGCATACCTCGTAAACTTCAATGGTATTCATCATCTTCTTCATCTGGGTCATCGTCTGTACTATCATCCAATGATCCAGATTCAACATTGTAAGGATTGGCCATATCATCCTCGTCATCAATGTCAGTTACGATCAACATGTCATCGTCGATATCATCTTCATGGACATTGTCTGATAGTACATCATCTGATTCAATAAGTTCTTCGACATCTTCTTTTGGACCATGATCATTTAACTCATGTTGACCATGATCATCTTCTGCGGTGTCTTCTTCTTTGAGAACGTCTTCATTACCTTCATCAACGTTATACTTTACAGACCTTCCCCTTGGATCGTGTCTCACAACAAATGACCAACCCGCTCTACCTGGAACCTCAGAGTAAAATACCTATTCACATTGGGTTGGAAGAACATAGGGCTCCGTTCCTGGCTCAAACAACCTTGTATTTACCACGGTAAAACCATTATCATGTTCAATAATTGTTCTATCGGGATCACGTTGATTCAATCTACACCTGTACCATTTGACAACGAATAGAAATACCTTGAAGGAGTTAAAGTCACATTGAAGAATGTCTTCCAGATACCCATAGTATCGATTTTCATATAGTTCTGGATGTCTGTCACTTCTAGAAGAAACATTGGTCACCTCAAAGACTGCAGATATCCCACAATCAGATGTTTTCTTTGTTTCATCCAACTTTTTGATGTGATATCTACATCCATTGCACCACATAGCCTTATGGTGCTTTACCTAGTACAACAAGCCATACAGGAAAAGATTACATAATGATCACACCATATTTATGATAAAGTAGTGCATGTTTATTATAATGCCATAAAAGGAAAATAACCAACATGACGTACAACGACAATATTTAAAGAAATAAATAAATAGTGCCATTGATTAATATGCTTACTTGCTTATCTTTTAAACCTCTTGCTAAATCGATTTCCCTTTGTGTTACATTGGTGTCTCCATTGTGATGTGCAGCTTTAACCAATGAAGCCACACCTTCCCATGATATTCCATGACCAGATTGTTCACATTTTTCGATCCATACCTTCATCCAATCAAGATTGTTTGCGATGTATAAATGAATCGCATCCCACTCTCAACCAACTGTTTGATGACAATAAAATTAAAATTCAATGAAAATGTATATTAGTCACTTAAAAAAGTATATAATTACAATATAAAATGATGCAAAATACTAAATAAAAAAATAGAATATATATGTATGATATATAAACATAAAAATCACTAGTCTCGATCTACCTTTCCTCTTCGGGTACTCCCCTTCAACATCGTTTTTGGAGTCTGGATCACAAATGCGACGTAAATTGAGCTTTGATGCCAATATAGGAAGATATTCACTAATGTAAAACATGTTTTGGTATACCATATATCCCTCGATCATAGAACCCTCAACATATGCTCGTTGTCTGACCAAACCCTTCATAAATTTCAAGTGCCTCTCAACCATCCACATGGACCTTGAGTGTGCAGGTCCACATAGTTCAATCTCCTCAACTTGGTGTATGAGGTAGTGTTCCTGTGCATTGAAAAATGCTGAAGGTAGATGCTTCTGCATTTCACACATGAGACGAGGAATTTCTCTCCTCCAATACTTTATGTCTTCTTTATGGAATTCTTTAGATGACAACCATCTACAAGTGACATGACAACTGGCCAATCAAGAGATTAAAGAAAAAAGTCATTATATTACGTAACATGACGTAGAGAATGAAAATCAAATTAAGAATAAGTTCTATATTGAATTAAACAAACAGTAAGCACATGGAAAAATCACCACTTACCTCATGTATTTCCCGAGACTATATATTATTTGCTTGACATTGTTGTCAAAGTTGTCAAGGATAGAGAGAGGCAGAACATACTATAACAATAATATCCAAATAGTTTCAGTATATCAAAAAAGAGTACTAGAAAAAGATTTTTTTTATTTATTAAATGCATATCATATTAATTATTACCTTCATGAAGACATGCCAATCATGCGTTTTCAACCCCGTGAAATCACCTTTCTTTGTTATGATATTCTTCATGTTCGCACAAAATCCGGTGGGAAATTTAATTTTTCGAATGACTTCTTTTACAACATTACTTTGCTGGTCCATTAACATCCATGGGAGTGACTTTATATTAATTTGATCTATGTTGCTATGAAATTGAATGACTTCTTTCATTGCATGGTTGTTATCTTGAATGTCTTTGCAAATTTTGACAATTTTTTCTTTGTCACTCCTTCCATCCAATATTCGCCATAATGTTTCAGTCACATTTTTTTCGATATGCATTGTATCAAATAGATGAGCAATTTGTAGGTGCTCATAATAGGGCAACCTACTAAATTGTCTAGGATAACTTTTCATTCCTCGTGGAAGCCCATTAATGCCTTCATGATGATCACATGAACGACAATGATGAAATTAAATATTAAATCAATGTCAATTACACTAAACAACACACAATATAATAAAATACAATATGATCATATACAATGATTGATTATACGTACCTTGACGATTTCTATTATATTGCAACTTCCATAGCTGAGGTGTCATTCTCTTTGGTTTTAATGCAGTCTCTTGCTTGCCATTGAAAATATGTTTTTCGGTAGTTCGATACCTGTGATTCTTTGAGAGGAAGTGCCTATACTCATCAAACACCTCCTTTCCTAAGCTTTTTGAACGACGAGATTTGATCTTAGGACCACAAACTGGACATGCAAATTTCCCCTTTTTCTGAAGACCTAAATAAAAAGATGGAATAGAATATCAATATTAATGTCTATTATAATTATATAAAAAATGACTGGATTATTTAGAAAAACATGCATGCGTATTATATTAACTAGTAGTTCGTAAAATTAAATGCAACTAAAGTGGAACTTATAATTACATACCATAGAAATGGGTTAACCCTGGGGCATCGTGTATTGTCCATACAAGCATTGCATGGAATTGGAATTGCCTTTGTCGTATTGGGCTAGATAAGTCATACATAGTGATACCATTCCATAACTTCAGTAGCTCGTTAATAAGAGGTTCGATATATACATTCATATCTTTGACTTGGTACTTACCTGATTGATTTGAACATATAAAATAAATATTCTGATTATGAGACGTACCGTTTAGATATATAAACCATATTTCACAATAGAAAAACTTTAAATATATATATAACATTATGAGACAAAAAACGACAAATGAGAATATACCATTGCACTAAAAAAAAACTGCAGTGTTTGTACCTAGAATAATCATCGACAACATTATGTGCTCCCTCTTTATTGTCAACCATGGAGGAATGTTGTTGTTGATAACAAAAATAGGCCACACTGAGTAAACAGATCTCATCTCTGCAAAAGGATTGACACCATCTGTTGCCAAAGAAATCCTAAGATTACAAGGTTCATCTTTAAAGTGAGGCCATTTTTCCTCCATATCTCTAAATGCAGACCCATCTGCAGGCATCCGAATAATGTCATCTTGACTTCTGTTCCGTGCATGGTAATCCATAAACTGCGCTATGTTTTTGCACCTGAACCGTCGTTGCAAACGTGGAATAATGGGAATATAACGTAGAACCTTGCGAGGCACCTTTTTAGTTACTTGATCTATGCGATATCTACTGATATGACATTCAGGACATTCTGTTGCAAATTCATGCTGGTTGTAATAAAGAACATGATCATTGGGGCATGCATGAATTACTTCATACTGCATTCCAATTTCTTTCATGATTGCAGATAAATCTCGATGTGTGCGAGGTAAAATATTTGAAGGTGGTAACAAATATTCACCTATCATGCTACAACAAATTAAAATAAAAATCTAGTTAATATAATATAGAAATAATATTAATGAAACAAATTTCATCTGTAGTAATTTGACTTATATATGAATTAATAATAAAATACATTACAATCATATATATTTTGTGATGGAATATATTACATACCTTAACATCCGTGTGACTGATATGTTTGAAAGACCATTCATAACCTTCAAGTTCATTACCAACAATATAGCAAAGAGAATATTTGTCTTGGAGCTGTCATAAAGGGGTTCGTATGCCTTTTCAAGAAGAGGTATATCATGAATATCATCAACATGTTCATCATTTTCATGATCATCATCATCATCCATTCCAACATTAGATGAATCATGGATCAAAGTATTTGTAACATCATCTTCAACTATGTTATCAATATGATCATCTTCTTCAATGTGATCATTAACTTGTTCTCCATTAATATTCATAGCTCCATGTTCCTCCTGTACTTGTTCTGGAAGCACTTGCTGATCCAGACGATATGCCGTAGGATATCTTTCCTTTATAATTACATGAAACAATCAATAGATAAAAGTTACAAAGAACAACGACCAATTGTATTGTTGGTAAAAAATAAGAAATATTATAATAATACATAAATTTACAAAAGCAATCAAAATAAAAACATATATAATGCAAACTTACAAATGGATGGTATTCATGTCCCCCCTCGGCGTGCCCATGCTCCCTACAATGTTTTGTGGCTGTTGTGATCAAAATTCTTCTCCTCTTAAAGCCTTTGCATTGATTACATGGACAATAGCATTTACCATCACCCCTTCTTTCAACTCCTTCCCACAATCTAGCAAGCAATTGTCGATTTTGTTCGTCTAGATCAGGAATATTCGTAGTTGACATTTTCTCGTAAAGAGCTTAAATGAAGATTATCGATCTTAGAAAATGAAGCTCCAAAGTACTTTGCTCACTTGAATAACAAAAACAACGAAAAACAGTCCGCTGAACAAAAAAACATCCGCAAACCGTCGCTTGTATGGCAAACATGTCGGAATGGTTTGATATTTATAAATCATAAAAGTCAAAAAGTCAAACCTACGTCGGATATCCGACGACACTAATCTTGTGACCATTGGGAAAACATCCATCGGATATTCGACCTCTTCGGGTTCAAAATGAAGTCGGTTATCTGACATCCAAAGCGTCGGATGTCCGAATAGGCGTCAGATATTAGCATAGCCATCGGATAGCTTGCCAGCCTCGTCAGATATTCAAAAGGACGTTGGATATCTGATGGTCATCTATAGAAATTTTTTAAAAAAAGTACTTTTCAAAGAAAAATCCGACGACACAGTCCATTTCGTTGGAGGTCATCGAATTTGCTCGTCGGATTTTGGGTTCAAATCTACTAGTGACATATTGAAACTGCTTTGATAACAGCAGTGACTTCTCTCCAGACGACAAATCCCTTTTAATTCAGCGTGGCTGGGCTACATTCCTACGACTGTATTTCTCATAGACGGCATGCTCCGGAACCATGGCCTAACGAATCTTCTCTTTTCACAACGAATTGGCTACCGAGATTCCTCCTCGCGTGAAATAGCCTTCACAGTCTTGAACAACTCTCACTTTCTTCAAAATCATGGCTTTGTGCTTACTACTAACACTTTAATTCAACTTGATAGCATGTCTCAAACTGTTATTCAAACTTATAGCACATCTCCTCTTTTCCAAACAATGTTGGGGATTTTTTGAAAGCTTACAATGCTACCTTTTTTTTAACATAAAAAAATCCTTTTAAACACTAAATGCATATCATAAGACTTACTGCATATGAAACACAACATATCTTGTTCTAAGACGTTCTTTCTCACGGATTGACAAATAGCGGTGTTTCCAGAGGCCGTGCTGGGGAAAACAGGGTTTGCGCTCAGCTAATAATAATAGCCAAGGAAATACGGAGTCCAAAAGTGAAGTGGAGAAATCCATGGAACCTCAAGAGTAAGGATTTTACATATATATTTCATATATCTTTCATGATGTGTTGTCTAACAGTGGTATCATAGCACATGAAGATCCATGAGGCCAAGAGAGTAGAAATATCATAGTGGTTAAAGTTTCATATTTTGATCCTGAGGAGCTATTGGATTGTAATGCATGCCTGCAAACAATAACGATAAAGATAGCATGGAGGTGCCATATAATCAACAAATAAAAATCTGAGGATGGCCTCAAGCACGTGAAGAAGAATGTTTTCCAAAGATTCCTGCGTGGAGTGCACTTCAGAGAGGAATGAAGGAGATGTCATTTCAGGGTGTTGATTCATTTTTAAAGGTGTTGGATAAAGCCTCCTAATATAATATAAGGAAATTATGTGATCAGCACAATTCATTCAAGCTTCTAGTTGATATGGTTTATGGTAATCCTAAAACCACCTCGTTGTTGTTGATATGGTTTATGGTCATCCTAAAACCACCTCGTTGTTCTTTTCATTGTTTGTGGTCATCCAAAAATCCCCAATCAAGTAGAAGACATAAAGTTATGCTTGTTTATATTTTCAGAGAACATATACAACTGTTTCTCTGCTTGGAGATTTTATGGTCAACTTGAAACCATGCAACTTAGTAGAAATCTTCATCTTCTACTAGATTTTGTTTCAGAGAGATTTTCAGCCATTTGTAGCTGACCTTGTTGAGTTTTGTATTCTCTAAATTTGCTTGACACTTTGTTGATTGTCAAGTCGTGGCAGTTTTTCAGGCACTAACAAACTTATGATTCAGGGGGGATGTTAAAGACTAATCATAGTTTGTTAGTTAACATAATTGTTATATGGTTACATGACATTTATGGTGTTTTTGTAATATATATGTACATCTATGTGCATATCCAAAATAGCTTAATCGCTCATTAATGTAATTCCTTTTCTGCCATTGTTGGTCTTCATGTCTTCTTTATCTTCTTCATATATTTTTCATGATGTGTTGTCTAATAGAACAGTGGTATCAGAGCACATGAATATTCTTTACCCCTAAAAAAAGGATTGATTTTGTCAAAGATTGAAATTGAAGCCATGTAGATTCACTTGCAAGTTTTGCATGAAGAAAAGTCGTGAAAGGGAAGTCAATCCCTGGTTAAGATTTCCCTAAGAAGGAAAAATTCATAACTTGTGAGGAGAAATTCCGGTGAAGGGAGAGTACAAGATTTGGATATATGATGTTTAACCCTGAAGTGATGAACGTTGACCTAGAGGATATATCATGTGCAAAAATTAATATTTGGACTTTATAAAGAGGAGTTATAAGGCACAATTATTGTTATTATTTGCATTAAGTCTTTGTAAAGGAGGGTAGTTAAAGCTTTACAATTTTTTTTATAAGGGGAACTTTGGAGTTATAAGGAGTCATTTTATAATAAGGGGGTTTATAGTGGTCTTTTGACTTGTTTTCTTAAAACACACTTAAGCATTCTCATTTTCTCAAAGGCCACAAAAACATAAGCAACTTGAAATGGTACATATCATTAATAGAATTGTGAAAATTGAAGATATGTTTCAGCTGCTGCATACATTAATCAAAACAACTCCAGGATCCACAATTTCACTCAACAAAGGAACAATTATGTACGATAGCTTAATTGCTCGTTAATGTCAAGCGTTTTCTCCCATTGTTCGTCTCCATGTCTATCTTTATTTTCTTCATATATTTATCATGATGCGTTGTTTAACAGGAGCATATTACTGTGCATCTTTTCATTGGATGTCAGTGAGAGATCTAGGAGCAAATACATTAAAAAAAAAAAAAATTGTTATTAATGGTGTCAATGGAACTTTTTTTATTAATGCTGCAAGCTTGGAGTGGAGATTGTCAATAGTCACCGTGAAAGGGAAAACTTGTCATTTCTTCTAGAAAGAGCCATCGTCAAGAGTGAATCAAGATGGACGTTGAAGAGACCATGAGATCCACAGTTCTATGTGTTTCCAGTTGGATTTGTCAAGTTAAAGGAGTCGCAACTATCTATAATCTTAGATTGAAGATTGAGAAATTAAAACAAAGTTTCCAACATCCAGATTTAAAGAACAATTCAACACTTATTTTATGAACTTGTGTCTGTTCATAATATTCTTACTTGCATTCTGTGTTTTTACAAGCTTGTTGGTACTTACTATTGTGTTTGTGAGTATTAAATACTTTTGAATTGATTTATGATTTTAATTGGGTGCATTATTGGTTGACCTCAACACCCTTCTGTTGAGTTATTGTAAAAGGGTGGAAAGAAGACGTGCAACAAAAGGAAAGCCATTCTGAACCTGTTTATGTGAACTTGTGAACAAATGGAAAACAAGTATGTAGCCTTGTTCCTGATACGGTTTATGGTCATCCTAAAACCACCTCATTGTTGTTGTTATGGTTTGTGGTCATCCAAAAACCACCAATCAAGTAGAAGACATAAAATTCTGCTTGTTTACATTTTCAAAGAGCATATACAATTGTTTCTCTACTTGGGGAGTTTATGGTCAACTTGAAACCATGCAACTTAGTAGAAGTCTTCATCTTCTGCTAGATTTTGTTTCAAAGATATTTTCATCCATTTGTAGCTGACCTTCTCGAGTTTTCTACTCTTTGAATTTGCTTGACACATTGTTGATTGTCAAGTAGTGGCAGTTTTGCAGGCACTAACAAACTTATGATTAAGGGGGGATGTTAAAGACTCTAATCATAGTTCGTTAGTTTAACCTAACTTTTATACGGTTACATGACAGTTATGGTATTTTTATAATATATATGTGAGTCCATGTACATATCCAAGATAGCTTAATTGCTCAGTAGTGTGATGCTTTTTTTGCCATCGTTGGTCTTCACATCTTTCTTTATATTCTTCATATATTTATTCTGATGTGATGTCTAACATTAAAAGTTTCTAGAACCATAAATTGATCCATTAACATCATGATGATGTCTCAAGTGGCACAATACAATAACTCCCCTCTTCACTTGTAAACATTAAACAAAATATGAATCAAACTAGTGCAGCCGAAGTTCCTTTACTGTGGTGTGGCAACTCCCTTCTCACATTCTTTGTCAAAAAACTTTCTTTTGAATATAATATCAAACATTTTTTAATGGAAATAAATTTTTAATGAAAATAACCAGATAAAAATCTTTCTCTCAAACTCCTTTTTTTTGGATGACGTCTTCACACCATATCATAATGATTCAGATTTATTAACAAAAAGAATACCTTGGTTGTAACAATCACATATATTTTATGACTTCAAATCCTTGAGCAAGCACGCCTCTTCTCCTTATGGTGGGTGGACTTCTCCTTGAAAATCTTTGTTTATCAACCATCATTCATGTTCGATTGTAGCATGGAGGCAACCTCCTTTTCTATAGATCCATAATTTTGAATCTTTCATAGTTTATTCATTGCATTGATGCGCCCTTAATAAAAACAAGACTCAGAACTTTTCCACTCTGGAACCTAATGGTGGCATATCTCTTCCTCACTAATGGCTAGGGTAGGATCTTCTTCCGCTTTGATACCACTATTAAACAACACACCATGATAAATATATGAAAAAAATAAAGATAGACATGAAGACGAACAATGGTAGAAAAGGATTCACATTAATGAACAAATTAAGCTATCATAAATTTTGTGTTGAATGGAATTTCTGGGTTGAGTGTTAGACATATGTACGCGCAGTAATGGATCGTGACCAAGGTATGCTCAAATCCCTGGTGAGTAATTTCCATCTTTATGTAAATAAACCAAAAACATTGTTTGAAGTAAAGAAGAAAGATGTATGGAATAGAAACCAAATGTTGGGAATGTTGAGTTCCATCACTAAATGAGATCGATTGTGCAAGATCTTAGCAGATTGCACATCCAAGTTGTCGTAGAGGCCGACGGTTTCTATGGGGCGTCTAGGTTGAAGGTTGCTATCAGATCCTTGGAGCAGAGAAACCTGCTTCCCTGGCTGTGTGAGAAATTCCCCATTGTTTCAATAACTGAAAATAGTCATATTTGAGATGTTGAACAGTTGGGTGGACACGAGGCCACTAAGGTCAAGAGAGGGCCTTGGTTTACTGTGTAGATCCGATGTTTTCTTGTTGACAGTTCCCTCATTTGTCTTTGAAGACCAGAATAAAGGAACCGGTGTGGCAGCACATGTGAGTGACTTGCTGAGAGTTGAGTTGATGCAAAAGGGTCGCTCAAAGTGAATTTTTGCGTTGTAGGAAGAGATGGTTGAGGTGCTTACTCTGACTGTCAGAGACACATTGTTCTACATGTAAGGAAAGACACATGAGAATCCAAGCTATATTTCTTGATGCACATGGTGCTGCAGGAGGAAGGGCCAATGGTAGATCGTAGACTGGTTGAGGCAAGAAGAGATGTATCTTTGAAGAATCCATGAGCAGGAATTAGAGATGTTTGAGACAGAACTAAGGTTCTGCAATTGTTTTGGTATGTGATGACCTATGTGCAACCATTTTTTTTCTCTAAAATTAGAATTAAAACGCTGAGTATGGAGATTACAAAGAGAATCCGTATCAAATAGTTGTTTGAGGAAAAGAATACATTCATATCTTGGTGCCATAGTGGTAGCCGACATAGTTTGAACAAGCACCAAACCAAGGGCAGTGATGCCTCCCGCAACAAAATGAAAGAAGTGGCAACTTTCACCATACCGACATCCAGATGTATTGAAGTACTTCATACAAGGTTTTGCCTTGAATCCAAAGGAATCGAAGAAGCAAGAAGCTGTCTATTTTTGTGAAGAGCTGTGAAGAAAATCCAATAAAAGGATAAAAGAAGACATGTAGCAAAAGAAAAGTACACCTTCTGAACATGTTTATGTTCATAATATTGTGAATGAAGGACTAAGTAATCTAAACCTGTTTATGTTCAGATATTTCAGCAGCCAAATGAAGTTAATGCAATTGACAGAACTTGTCACTGACACGACATCTATGGATTGAAGTAGATTGAAGTCACGTTCCAAGTTTTTGTTATGAACTTGTGAACAAATGGGATACAAGTATGAGCCTTGTTCCTGATATGGTTTATGGTAATCCTAAAACCACCTTGTTGTTGTTGTCATGGTTTGTGGTCATCCAAAAACCACCAATCAAGTAGAAGACATAAAGTTCTGCTTGTTTATATTTCCAGAGAACATATAACATAGTTGTTTCTATGCTGGATAGTTTATGGTCAACTTGAAACCATGCAACTTAGTAGAAGTCTTCATCTTTTGCTAGATTTTGTTTTAGAGAGATTTTCAGCCGTTTGTAGCTGACCTTGTTGAGTTTTCTACTTTTTGAATTCGCTTGACACTTTGTTTATTGTCAAGTAGTGGTAGTTTTTCACTAACTAACAAACTTATGATTAAGGGGGGATGTTAAAGAATAATCATAGTTCGTTAGTTTAAGCTAACTGTTATACGGTTACATGACAATTATGGTCTTTTTGTAATATATATGTACATCTATGTGCATATCCAGGATAGCTTAATCGCTCATTAATGTGAAGCCTTTTCTGCCATTGTTCGTCTTCACGTCTCTCTTTATTTTCTTCATATATCTTTCATTATTTAACCTAAGCGTTATACGGTTACATGAAAGTTATGGTCTTTTTGTAATATATATGTACATCTATGTGCATATATAGCATAGCTTAATTGCTCATTAATGTGATATCTTTTTTGCCATCGTTGGTCTTCACGTCTTTCTTTATCTTCTTTCATATATTTATTCTAATGTGATGTCTAACAGTGGTATCAGAGCTCATGAAGATCTGTTAGGACAAGGCTCTAGAGCGTGATGTCTATGAGAAAGACAATCGTAGGAATGCAGCCCAACCACGCTGAATTAAAAGGGATTCATCGTCTAGAGAGAAGTCGTTGTTGTTATCAGAGTGATTGCCATATGTGTGTGGATCGGAGAAAGGAGAGACCTAAGGAGAGACCTCATGCATGTGTGAAATTAAGTCTACGTGAAGGCTACAAGTTGAATGAGAACGTTGAATGAAAGAGAATCATGAACAGTTTGTGAAATAATCCATTAAAGACAAGCCCATCCCAACGTTGAGAGGGTAGTCACAGTTGTTTGGTTATTCGTTGTCATTCAAATTTCATAGCCAAATAAAATTTCAATTCGCCTAGAGATCACAAGAAGATGGAAAGCTTCAAAGAAGCGTTGAAGAAGCGCAGTCGTTGAAATGAAATCACCGATCTGTGCAAAATATTGATTTTGTGAACAATTCGTTGAAGAGGAAGTGCTCGCGGTTTTTGAAGTAAGAAAATATAATTTAAGTAAATGTATGCAATTGTTTACACAGAAGAATTATTTTCCGGGCTTAATGAGACATTTGAATCATTATTTTATGATATGAAGATGTCATTCAAAATGTGTTGAGTTGAAGAGTTTTAATGGTTATTTCCATTTAAAAGAGGTTTGATATTATATTTAAAAAAAACCGTTTTGAGGAATACTGTGGGAAGGGAATTGATTGAAAAGGATGTAAGATTAAAATTCCACACCACCGTAAATGAGCGTTTCAAGAGAAAGCCACAGCATTTTACAGCATTTGTTTCCAGCGTATTAAAGATTGAAAACTAGCTACAATTCGAGAGGTTGCGCTCTAGAAAACAGGGTTTGCGCTCAGCTAAGAATAATAGCCATGGAAATACGGAGTCCAAAAGTGAAGTAGAGAAAGCCAAGGAAAGACTGCTATTTTTCAATCCGTGAGAAAGAACGTCTTAGAACAAGATTCAGATATAGGATGTTTAACCCTGAAGTGATGAACGTTGACCTGGAGGAAATATCATGTGTAAAACTTAATATTTGGACTTTATAAATAGGAGTTAAAAGGCACTAGTATAGTTCTTATTTACATTAAGTCTTTGTAAAGGAGGGTGGTTAAATCTTTACAAAAATTTTTATAAGGGGAACTTTGGAGTTATAAGATATCTTTGCATTTTTGGAGTTATAAGGAGTCATTTTATAATAAGGGGGTTTTTAGTGGTATTTTGACTTGTTTTTTTAAAACACAATTAAGCATTCTCATTTTCTCAAAGGCCAGAAAAGCATAAGCAACTTGAAATAGTACATACCCTTAATAGAATGACGAAAATTGAAGATATGTTTCATCTGCTCCATACATTAATCAACACAACTCCAAGATCCCCAATTTCACTCAACAAAGGAACAATTATGTATGTACTTACTTGTCTTCAAGTCATGCACAGAATGGTGGACATGTCAAAAGTTCAAAATAATTGTTAACATATGAGCGACATCAAAAGCCTAATTTCATTCTCTTTCAGAATAATCCATTGTTTGATAGTAAATCAGATGTGAATGATAAAAATGATGTCATTAAGGAATCAAAGAACAAACATATACCTATTGATTGTGAGGACCAATTCAGTATGTTATCGATTGATGACATTAACAACAAAGAAGATAAAGTGAATGAATCGAAGTATCAACAAAAGAATCAACATAATTTTGTTCGACCTTGGGAAGAGGTTCAATTTAAATGAAATAAATATGGTTTAGGATATGCTAAACTTGATGATGATCTTTTTCATATTCCTAATTATACAAAACCAATCAATTTTGTGAGCGATGTATTTTTGTTTAATGATGATGATATGGTACAGGTACATGATGATATGGTACATGTACATGATTATATGGAACAGGTACAGGAACATGATGATGACCAGTGTGCTAATGCAAATGTTGATATAGATGATGATACAGGTTTTGATTATGATGATGATTTGTTGAAAAATGAACCTGAACAATGCTAACACTGTCACGGAGTTGGACAGCAAGAATTCCAATGTTTTGATATTCACCCATGCAGATTTTGTGGGAAGAAGAATCATGTTTCAGATAAGTGTTGGAAGCAAACAAAAATTAAGAGGAAAATGGTGCATTTTGGTTGGTTATGTACTTGGCGCTAGTTACTGGAAGCCAAGGTGTTGGAATGATCTATTAATCAAATCCATATACATGTACACACATGTTTGATTTGTGATCTTACTACTGCAGATGGACAGAAGTGTTTTGATTCAGGATTTGATGATACAGGGACTTGTCCCTGACAGGGAGGAAATAACATATACAGATTGAAGTCAACTTCCAAGTTTTTGTTGTGAACTTGTAAACAAATGGGAAACAAGTATGCAAACTTGTTCTTGAATTTTGAAGACAAAGTGAAAGTCAAGTTTCCAGAACCATCAATCAAGTAGAACACACGAGAGTCAACTTGAAACCATGTAACTTAGTAGAAGTCTTAATCTTCTTCTAGATTTTGTTTTAGAGAGATTTTCAGCCATTTGTAGCTGACCTTGTTGAGTTTTCTACTCTCTGAATTTGCTTGACACATTGTTGATTGTCAAGTAGGGGCAGTTTTTCAGACACTAACAAACTTATGATTAAGGGGGGATGTTAAAAACTAATCATAGTTTGTTAGTTAACCTAACTGTTATATAGTTACATGAGAGTTATGGTATTTTTGTAATATATATGTACATCTATGTGCATATGTATTACAAAAAGACCATAACTAATATGTAACCATATAACAGTTAGGTTAACTAACAAACTATGATTAGTTTTTAACATCCCCCCCTAATCATAATTTTGTTAGTTCGTGAAAAACTGCCCCTACTTGACAATCAACAATGTGTCAAGCAAATTCAGAGAGTAGAAAAATCAACAAGGTAAGCTACAAATGGCTGAAAATCTCTCTGAAACAAAATCTAGCAGAATATTAAGACTTCTACTAAGTTGCATGGTTTAAAGATTACCAAAAAATTTCAATAAAACAAGTAGATTCATGAGCCTCCTCTAATGTAATTCCTTACTCGGCATGGTTTAAAGATTAACAAAAATGAACCTAATTGTTTGGTAGATTCATGAGCCTCCTCTAATGTAATTCCTTACTCAAGATGTAAAAAATTGAAGTTATAAGAGAGATAAAAAAATGTTCCAACAAAATGTTCCACTCGCATTATTCAACTAGATAGGTCAGATATCAAAGTGGAACATCTTACTTCCTTACCCCAACAAATGGAACAAGTTAGATCTTGTTGAATAATCTAAGTGGAACATTTACTGCCTTAGCCAAACAAAATGTTCCACTTGCATTATTCAACTAGATAGATCAGAGATCAAATTTATAAGGGAGATCAAAGATGTCTTGATATGTGTAGCTTCTAATCCCAAGGTTCATCAAATCATTGATGTTATTGTATTTGATATTCTTGAAGCTTGTGCTTTACTCCTTAGTAGAGATTGGTTGAAAAAAATCAAAGTTACTTTGCATCTAATTGGTCCCATATTTGGCTTCTTTAGAATGGACAACCAAATAATATTATAATTGATGGGGAAAATATATGCAACATATTGTAACTTAGCTAGAAGAAACTAATGATCCATGTTATTTAGAATTTCCAAGTTTATGGAACTATGCTTTTGATTCATACTTCGGAAATTTTATCGCAAAAACTTCAACTATTCCCCATGATCAACAATTCATTTAAGGAAAATTATTGAAATATAATAAAATAGAAATAATTTAGCATTACATGTTGACCTATGGATCTTGTTATTTGATGGCTCCAAATCTCAATAGGGAATTGGGATTGATTGTTTAATAATAAATCCCCTAGGAAAATGCAGTTTTATATTTTGAAGATAAGAATTTGAAGATATGAATCACTAGTCCAATGTCTTAAAAACTCCATAGATCATAAAATAAAATAAAAAACTTGAAGGTTTTGGTGACTTTGAAATAATTTTCGGACAAATTAAAAACACAATTCATTGTGATTCTCCTCACCTTAAGAACTATCAATGAGAAGTCTTGGAATTGATTGATAAATTTGAGGATTTCAATATCTCTATTGCTCCTCGAACCAAAAATAAAATAGTAGACTCGTTAGCTATTATAGCCTCTAGATTATCCATACTAGAATATTTTGAAGCAAACAAAGTTTCTAATTGGGGATTTTTCGAAGACGACAAAGAATCATAAATTTTCTTACATATAAGGATACTTTCAAAGAGGTTGCATTTTTTATGAAGGACAATGAGAAATAACTAAAAAATGTGAGAATGGTATGGGTAACATAAAATCTAATACAATTCCAAAAGTAGTCACTCTTGAAAAATTGTTCAACTCACAAGATAAATTCAAGATATCATCTAATGTCAAAACTCATCATTCCACTCCAGGACATGATACTCAATCTTGGGACTATTGAAAATATAAAAAATGTGAATTAGTCTTGTACCCAAAAAAGAAAAAATTAATTACAACATTTTCTTTTTCGGAAATACAAAGATGTTTGTGGATGGACATATGATGATTTAAAAACTTATGATACATGGACAGTTCAACATATTTCTGATGAAAAAGGATGTTAAAATTTTTCAACATAAATTACGAAAATCCATCCTTCTCTAGAACCCCACACATAGAAGGAATTAAAAATCATGTTTGATGCAAAAATTAATTTTCAAGTTCACCACTATGCATGAGTAGTAAACTTAGTTCCAATGAGAAAGAAAATTAGTAAGATTCATTTATGTGTTGATTTTCAAAACTTGAACAAAGCTTCCGAAAAAAAAAAAAAAACTATTCGGTAACTTATGGATTAGATTTCACAACTTGTTTTAGCTTCTAAAATGTTTTCTTTACTTGATGGAGTATTAGGTTATAATCAAGTCCTTGTATTTGAAAATGGCAAACTCAAAAACTTTGAGAACTAAGTGGAGAACATTTTCTTATAGAAGAATGCCTTTCGGTGTTATAAATGCAATTGCCACTGTTCAAAGGGAAATTGACATTGCTTTTTGGGGTTTAATAAATCAGAATGTCATGGTTTATCTAGATGATGTCATTGTATATTCTAAAACTTATAAGACCACACATAAAATCTAACTCAATTTTTTGAAAGGTGTTGAAAATATGGAATTTCATTGACTCCAATGAAAAGTATTTTTGCAAACACTCAATGAATTTTTTTATGGCGCATTATATTAAAAAATGTTTGCACGATTGATCCCGAACCCATTAAGAGCTATTTCTCAACTCCCTCTCTCTCTTATAATAAAAAATAAACAGTTATTTTCAATGAAATTAATTTTGTTAGCTGAAACCATAAAACCTTTACAAAAAATGATGAAAAATGCCATTCAAATCGACTAGTGTAGAAAAGAAGATTTAAAAAAAAAAACTATAATTGTTAATGCTCCATCTTTGCATAGTCCAGATTTGATCAAGATTTTTGTCTCTATAAGTTTGCATCCGATCAGTCTTTTGTGTCAATGAGTGAATGTCCGATATATTTTATGTTCTACAAGGAGCATAATTAAACTACCCATCTATTGATAAACAAGCATTCATTGTTTTTAAAGTAGTAAAACACTTTAGACTTTATATCCTTACAAATCACACTAAGGTTATTGTCCCTTATCTTGTGATTGGATCATTGTGTGTACAACAAGAGTTAGGGGGGAGTATAGGAAATTGGATGACTGCCCTACAAGAGTATAATTTAGAGTTCAATCCGACAAACATTGTGTTTAGGAAAGGGCTATGGTTGGGAAAATAAAATTGTTGTTTTAACTTATGAGGTGCTCTTTACTCCTGATTATTCAAATTTAGAGTATACATACATGAATATTTCTTATACCATGGTTCTATCCACTAATCATTTAAACTCTAAAGGGAAGACGACACTAAGACTAAAATATACACAATATCAACTTGTTAATGGAATATTTTTTTGACAAAATTATGGAGTTTTATTAAGATGTCTAGAAAAGGAATATGTAGATAAAGTACTTAAAGATCTCCATGATGGGCCAACTTGGGGTCATTTTGTTGGAAACACTACAACTCACAAAATTTTGAGAGTTGGTTATTATTGGCCTACTACTTTCAAGGATGCTCATGCTTATGTTTGAAAATGTAAGATTTACCAACCAAATGTTGGAAAAAGGAAAATGGCATTTATACCACTACAACTTGTCTCTATAGAAAAACCTTTTGAGTATTGGGGAATCAATATAATTTGAGAGATATATCCTCATTCATCCAAAAAACACAAATATATCGTAGCTAATGCTATTAATTACTTTACTAAATGGGTATAGGTTGCGCCTTTAATTCAGATTAATGAATCTTTGGTCATACAATTTCTTGATCAAAGCTTGATTACTAAATACGGTATTCCTTTGGTGATTGTTTTTTATAGTGCTTCATATTTTTCCTCATCCTCATTATTTGAGTTTTCACTTGGTAAATTAATCCGTATTCAGTATTATCCTAACTACAATCCACAAGGAAATGGAGTTGTTGAATCCACGGATAAGAATCTGATTCGTATTGAAAACCATAGAAATTGGCATAACGCATTACCTAATGCACCATGGGATGTCAAGTTACATCAAAAGTTGCTTTGGGAACATATCCATACTCTTTGGCCTATGGATATGAAGCACTTCTACCACCAAATGTTTTCTTACCTTCATTCCATCTTTTCCAATTCTCTCGAGGACACCCTTCCTCATCTCTTCAAAGTCGAATAAATACTTTGATTATGTTGGAAGAAAAAAAGGGAAAGATCCAAAAGGAAGTCTATTGTTCATCAACAAATCATTAAGCAATGGTTTGATAAACATAATGATGGTGATACAAAATTGAAGTGAGGAACATAGTTCTAAAATGGGACATGGTTAATGAACCTAAAGAAACACATACAAATTTCAACAATTATGTCTTGATCATTTCCAAATTGTTGAGAAAATAGGAGTTGGTACATATAGATTCAAGAATTTGGAAGGAGATTTGGATCTTCTTCTCATTAATGGCCAGATCTTGAAAATATATTTTAGTTGATTGCTTGTAGGGAAATCATCTTGTACATATTGATTTTAGTGGTTTTTTCTTGGATCCAGTACATTTTGATTTTAACTATTAGGATTCTCATTTTATCTTATAAATCCTTAAATCCTCATTCTTAATTGATCTTTTAGTTTGCTTTTATGATTGATTTTATCTTTAGGTGTTTAGTTTTCAACATTAAAGTACATACATTAGTCTTCTTTCTTTATTATGCATTGGCTTTTCTCATGAGAATAAAGTAAATTGGTATGATTGTGATATTGAATTTTAAACAGAAAGATTAGATTTTATTCTCACTTCATGAGACCTTGGCAGAATTTAATACTTAGATGTTGAGTAAGTAAGTAAATTTATCTCATGGTGGCAGGCATGTGAGGGGAGATCATTTCCCCAAGAGGGCACACTATAACTCAATTCTCCCGGAGTTTAGGCATTGCATCCAATAGCTAGGCAGAGGCCCTTGCTCTTCTTCAAGGCCTTCGCATAGGAAGGAAGGGGGGAATTGATTCATTGATAGTTATGGGAGACTCGAGGATAGTCATAAATCTTCTAAGAACTAACTCCTTACCTAAAGACATGATAATTTCCTCTATATTAGGGTAGATCTATTTTGAAGTGCAAGCCTTTGCTAGGCTTACCATTCTTCATATCCTCAAGCACAATAATGTAGGTGTTGATCAACAAGCGAATGTCGCAATTAGGGACAATGTTGAGGTCCTTTGAATCAACGGGATCCCTTCTTTGCAACCCATTCCGTAATGATGCCAAGGATTCCATCCATAAGGAAGCAAAGTGACAATCCCAATTGGAGACACTAATGGGACACACAAGGAATTTCATTTCATAATAATTATGAGTGGCATCATTGTAGGAGTAATATTTTTTCCTTCGAGACACCTGGAACTCATTTAAGCCAAGTCTACGGTGGATTACCCTTCAACGTCCATTGTTATTCACCTGCGATGATGATGGATGAGATCTCTAGAGTCCTCCTTTATCATTTCCTCATTCAAAGACTCGGAGATAACGAAATATGGAGTAAGCATGCATCCTATGTTATGAATTGGGAAGGTGACGAGCTGTGCAAGGATGGATTATGCGTCCCTCTCCATTTGTGGAGAAATTTCATGGGGTGACATCGATTAATATATTGGATGGTATGAATGAGCCAAGGTAATGGAAAATGTGTTAAAATATTGAGAGGAACTAAAAAAGGGAAGAATGGAGGAGGCTCTTGATTCCAATTTCAAGGTATTGCTCGGGAAAAGAGGTGCAATTCTTGGCTTTGCAAGTTGGTTCGAGACTTCTTGAAGAACATGGACAAGAAGAGAAAAGGAAGTGTGATATGGAGAGGAGAAGGCCAAGTTGATCATGGTGGCAAGGAAGAATATTTAGAGGTCATATTGCAGACCCTAAAAATTAAGGTACAGGGACTTTCAACTTAGTCTTTAACAACGTTGGAGGTCCTTGTTGAGCAGAGGGTGAAAATACAGTGAGGAAGATGAAAAAAATGCTCTCAGGTCCATTCTAGAAGACATTTGTTTTAGGCCGTCTCCATATCTAGAAGTTTCAATGGAAAAACCCTCTCCCTATCCCAAAAGCTTGATCTTGAACCTCAATTTTCCACCGTCGGAAGAAGTTGTGGTCATCGAATGCCGACGAATTGAAGCCAACATTGAGCAAGGGAAGAAAGCAACAATGGAACTAACAAAAGAGGGCAGCACCATAGATGTGCAATCAAGTTAGTTTCCAACTTTCCATGTTAAACTACTTTTGCATTTTGACACTAGGAAGGTTTTATAGAATTTACTTGGGTAGTATAGGCCCCTTAGTTTTTTCTGCAAGTCTGGAGTAATTTTTGATAGAGTTATAGAGTTGTTATTCTCCTATAGCAGAATAAATTTGTAAGTTGTCCAATCAAACTCACTATATGTATACTTTTGCATTTTTGCAACCAATTTAATACAACCCCTTTCCTATTTCTTAAAAAAAAGTTAAGTAAATTTATCATAGGTTTTAATAAAAAACACATTTAAATGATTAACCTGTGTAAGAATGATAGGTTATAATAATATTTCTCACTCAATAAAGAGAATATTAAAACCCAAAATATTTCAATAATTTTTTAGATAACATATATCATCCTCCTAGTTGAAAAGCCTACTAAAGAAATAAATTTTAGTTGTTTTCACATAAACGTATAACACGCGATTGAGGAAATGAATATGTATTGAGGAAATGCAAATATCTTTGTCGGTGCTATAAACACTCATTGGCAATAGAGCAATTTTTGCGATATCAGGGTTACTGCATTGGGGCTATGGACATTCATTGGCGATGGAGCAACACTAAGAGACTGAGAAGATAGTTTGGAGAATTGAATAAATCAAAACTTTAAAAAGCGGGAATCAATTATTTCAATTTGAGATTTTAACTAAGAGTTACTCTAACAAAAAATAGCATCATGAACCCAATGGATTTCAATTGAATACTCTACATCAATGTAAAGAATGAAACCTGAGGTGGATTTGTAGAGAGAAAATTCTACTATTCTTAGTTTTCAAAGTTTGTTCTCCAATTATTTGCCTTGATATTGAATTTGTTGTCTAATTAGGACAAGTACAAATATTTTATGATTCATCTAATATGTCATCACTTGTTGAAACCCCAAAACACCCTATAATTTTTTGTAAGTAAAATTTTGGGTATCCATTTTTTAAATTTTCTTTTAATTTTTGTTTTTCTTACATGCCCTAGTTCACTAGTAAGATTTCTTAAGATACTCTGATCAAGGTTTTCTTGGAAATTATTCTAAAATTATGTATTCATTGAATATTTATATTTTTTTGCTATCTCTAACTTTGAAGTTTTGGCCTTTGAAAATCTTTTTTTTTGTAAGTAAGATGCAGAACCTTCTATTAATCAAAAATATGGAACATAGTATACAACAACAGTTGGTAATCCCAAAATGGGCCAACCAACAGGAGATTTACCTTGAAAAATTCTTAGACAACCTAACTTAAAACACTGAGACATTCCCTACCAAGAGGGTGCTAACCTTGCAATGACAATTTGGGATTTTTTTGTTTTTTTACTTCAATCCATCCTGACGACTGATCAAGAGTCGATGGGATGGGAGTTATGGTTAGCTGCTGCTGGGAGCATTCAGGGATGCCCCGAGAGCAAGCTAATTCTGCTTCTTTATCGTTGTCAGAGTTATCTGATTCATGAGGATGCTTTTGGCCACCTGTGGAGGAAAATCCAGCTAGGGCCATGTCCATTGCCTCCCCACGAGAAGTGGGTTCTCCAAAGTCCCTCTGAGGCAATTCCGGATCACTAACTTGCTGTTGAGTTGAATGTGGCGAGTTCTGCACAGGAACATCAGTGGGTGGAGCTCTTGGCATGCCCTCCTTTGTATCTGAGGTGGGATGATTCCTTTGATTCTTGCTTTCATGCCATCCATGCCGCTACCTTTTTGTGGAATGGATTGGAGAAGAAGGGCAATCTCGCTACAAGTGACCTAGTTGCTGACATGATCTACATCTGAATGTTGTGTTTTCGTAATCAAGGGCCTGCTCCCAGACATAATCCATACACCAAACAATGTTAATATTGTCTGGAAGTCCCTTGCTCAGATCCAGCTCCACGCAAATGCGAGCAAAGGTAGCTAACCCCTTCGAGATTCTATCAGTGTCCTCTTTGATGAACTTCCCTAAGGAGTCACCAATGGTAGCAAAGGATTCAGGATACCAAAACTGCAAGGGGGAGGTTTGGGATTCTTACCCAGACAAGAGTAGTCATTTTTTGTAGCAGTTAAGGGGTTAAAATCAGGGTACCATTTCCTCATGGACAGCCCCAAGTTCCCCCAGAGCCAAGGTCCTCCATCCAAGATCTGGTTGCGTTGAATCTCCGTCTCAAAATGGACAATGAAAAAACCTTTGGAGCACAGGAGGAGCTCCAGATACGTCCCCCACACTTGTTTGAGCCAATCTCTCAGACTTGCAGATGAGGGCCACAGTCCATTGAACCTGCAGAAGATGGCAGTATTGACTAACTCTCCACTTTAATGCCGAGGGAATGCCCATCGAGGCTGAAGGAATCTCCTCCAGATGCTCCACAATGAATGCAAGGCTTGAGAAAACCCTGGGGTTTGGTTAGGAGGTTCCAGCCTCCTTAGCTTTCACTACATCTATGAATGATTTTCTCTTAGAGGAGGAGGGATCATTTGCTCCAGGGGATCTCCTATTACCTCCCCGGAGCCCTGAACCCATGTATATCGTTGAATCCTTGATGATGTCGTAGTCCTCCAGCCAGGCATCGAGCGACAGGATGCGCTCCTTGAAGCAGAGATGGTGGGTTAACCTATTTATTCCTTCCCATTCACTCAACTTGTCCAAGATGACGGCCACCCAGTTCCCAGGGCTCATGAGAAGGAATCTCGATGAGCCAGACAAAAACTTAACAAAGAGTGGGAAGCATTGTCCCAACGCGATTCTGTCGCTTGACGCTTTGGTCCTCCAAAGGTCTCCATGGCCTTTGAAAATCTGTTGTGAAGTTCATATTGCATTTCGTTAGGTCATTGCGACTATTTTTTTGACGTTTTGCGCTTTTTGAAAATGCATTTTTCTTCCCTATGAAAATCCTTTGAAATTGCTATGGAAGCATTATCATGGAGAAGCTTAGTCATTTTCATCATGTTTTGTAAGTTCATTGAAAGTAAAAATTATTGCAAAAGAGATTAACCGTGGGGTTTAGTCCACAAATTTAGAAAAAGAAAAAATAAATTATAAGCCATGAAGGAAGAAACAAATTTTGCAACTTTTGTTGGAATTTAAAATCAATGTTATGCACCAAAGAAAGTGAAAATTGTTATTGTAATATACCTAGGGGAAGATAATATGGTGTACCTAGGGAGGTACCCAAGGGGAATATATCATGTAATGTGTATCTGAGGGGGAATAATTAATGTAATGTGGCCATAAATAATGGAATAGGCCCACTAGGTGGTTTTAAGGAAATAATATAATAATAAGGGGTTATTTCACATAATCCCCTAGGACTACTTATGAGAAAGTATAAATACACATGAGTATCATTGTACTGAGGTATATACAATGAACTGTATTGTAGCAAGCATGGCTTGTGGAGTGATTACTTCCTTAAGAAGTATTTGATGGTGTTACCCTACCTTAAGGGTTTCTCTATATCTTGGTGTTATTCTTATGGTGAATGTATTTTGGTTATTTCTGAAGTATAATGGTTCTTTACATTTGTTTTGATTCAATTTTAGGGTTAATAATCACTACAAGTTGTATTGGAGCACTTTCTTGGGTAGAAAAATTAGAAGAAATTTATTTATTTTATTTTTTTGGATTTTCAAAGGGAAAAAGAGGATGGTGGAATTAAGGTCGATTTATAAAAAAAATTATGTAGAATATGAAGAAAATAGTTGTATATTTGAGTTCCTCTCGCTAAGACACCCAATTAAAAAAAAAAACAAGAAAACATCCAAAATGGAGTTCGAAAAGTGAAGTTATTGATGATTTTAAATTAGTTGTTTTTAGGGGTTTTTTTAGGACAGCCACACAGATTGAAAAGCCAATCTCTTTTGATAGAGTGGCAAAATTTTGATCAAACAAATTCTATACAATCCAAAATGACTGTGGAATTTCATAATTGTGGTCATAATAGAGATTCTGAGAAATATTGAGGGAGTTATGCTCATTTTAATCAGAAGTAAGTGATTTTCTTCAAAATCCTGGCTCTATTTTTGGAATTAGTAAGAAATATGTCTTTTACAGGAAACTCTATTGGTCCTAGCATTGAAGAATACATATATTGTTAGGAGACAAAAAAACCCTCTACTTGGAGACATTAATTATATTTTAATCTAACGGAGGATGTTGCCATGTGGTTCATGACAATTGACCATGAGGCACTATTGATCCTTTTTTATATAGAATATAAAAAAGCACTTTTAAATAGGTGGTCTCATAAATTGAAGAAGGAATACAAGTGGAAGTCACTTGATATGGACAAGACATACAAACTTTAAAATGAAGAAAATGAAAAGGTATGTTTTGATAGGTGTCCTACGGTTGTGAACAATGATAAAGAAAGCAATAAGGGTTTGTCTTCATGTGACAAATTCCTATTACATGTTCATGGATGTATTTAGCAAGAGCAAATCATTGTTTATATAAACCCTAGTAGCAAACATAATGTTATCAATGTTGAATTGGATAAAAGATTGCAATTTCCTACAAAGTATATTCAAAGCACACATGCTAATAGTTAGAATATTCAAGTTTTTTAAGATTTGAATGTCACCATGGATAAATATGTGTTGCATCTTGGAATTGTATGCTATAGATATGGATGATGTGGATATTGTTTTGGGATATCATTGGATGGACTTGGTCGGTACAATTAATATTAATGTGCAAAAGAAGTTTTGAAGCTTTGGTACAAGAAAAGAAAATCACCTTATAGGATGTTTCTCTTATTAAATAAGAACGACACAGGGGGGAACATGGATAAGTACTTGCAAGTAAAATAATTGAATTTTTTACAGACATGACAGGTGCAGAGTCCAAGGTTGAACCAGAAGAATAAAAATCTATAGAAGCACACAAAGAAATTCCCTAGGAAGGAAATGAAGAAAAAAAATATGTTAAGAAGCTCATGACCCAAAGGAACAATAGGTTCAAGGGTCAAATAAAGAAGAACCAATAACTAAGGTTGCAATCTATTGGAACCCACACCACCATGAGAAACAACATTCATCAAGTCAAGATCATGAGCATCAATGAACTTACTATGGACCAGCATGGAACCAAAAGGGCACACAATATGGAGGCACATGGAGAAATAAAAGCAATGCATAAAGACACCAGAATAGCAGAGAAACATCATGGAACCAAAGGAATTGGAATCAAGATCAAAGTGGCAGGGAAGTAGTTAGACTATATATCCACATTTCACTTGGATGGATGGATGCTCGTGCTTGGTACTAGTTGAATACTATTTTTAGTATATCTTATTATATGAACTCCACTCATGTTTCGAGGACGAAACATGTTTCAAGGGGGATGGAAGGTAATATACCTAGGGGAGGATGATATGCGGTACCTAGGGAGTTACCCAAGGGGAATGTATCATGTAATGTGTACCTAAGGGGGAATAATTAATGTAATGTGGCCATAAATAATGGAATAGGCCCACTAGATGGTTTTAGGGAAATAATATAATAATGATGGGTTATTTGGCATAAGCCCCTAGGAATCATTCACGAGAAAGTATAAATGCATATGAGTATCATCATATCAAGGTATATGTGATGAATTGGATTGTAGCAATCATGGATTATGGAGTGATTCCTTCCTTAAGGAGTATTTGATGGTGTCACCCTACCTTAATGGTTTCTCTATATATTGGTGTCATTCTTATCGTGAATGTATTTTGGTTATTTCCGAAGTATAAGGGTCATATATCATTGTTGTGATTCAATTTATGGGTTAAGGGTGATTCCATGAAGATGGGTAACTTTTTTTGGCCAAATATGGCGATGAAAAATGGAAATTTTACCCATATATTCAATTGAAGCCCTCAAAACTCATATTTTCCATATGAATTTCGACATGCAGTTAAAAAACAAAATGTAGAGAATTATGTTGGCTTTCCAATGATATTTTTTTTAAATAGACCAATGTCATTTATCGTGTCAAATTTTCATTTAATGAAATGTGTGTCCTTAAAAATTTGAAGGGCAATTAACAAGTGGCTTGTGTGTGTGCAACATAATTTAATGTTGAAGTAATAATTTAAAAAAATGAAATATGTGAACATGATCTAGACAAAATGCACTAGTGCGTACATATTTTTCTTTTAATTTTCCTCGAAAAATTATATTTATTATTTTTTTCGAAACTGACTAGTGAATATTTCAGTCGCATTTTGCACACATGTACGTGTGTGCGCCAAATCTTTTGATTGTCTACATAATTTGCAAAACTAAAAAAAACATTTTGAAGAGGACACATTGATGTAGCGCTTGTATATTTTTTCAAATTTTTTGGATGTGTATTTTGAATGTTGTTGATTTATCTTTGAGCTCATTCGAAGTTGTCGACAAGGTTTTTTAGGGTAAGCTTTAGCAAAATTTAAAAGCAAATGACATACAAAGATAAAAAAATCGTAAATTATATGTATATGGATAGAGGATTCATTGACGAATCCAATGGTATCAAGTCCTCCCATTAATGTGTATTTAATGATATAGTTTAAGCCCCTGAAAGGAAGACACAATTTCCTTTCTGCATATAAAAGGGCTTTGTGCCTGTTTTTTATTCCCTCAATTGTGGTATTTGCTCGATCGAGGTTTTGTAAATACCTCGATCGAGGGCTAACTAAGACATCGATCGAGGGTTTGACATAGACCTCGATCGAGGTGTTTTCCAACCCTCGATTGAGGTTCTTTTCTCCAAAAGTATTGTTCATATGTAGGTCATCCATTGTAGAATATAACTCTATGTATAAAGAGAGGTTTGATTAAGAAACTTGCTTTGTCAAAAAACTAGGATTTGGCAATAGATAAATAGATCCAAAATTTAAGTATTAGTTTTAAATGCATTTTAATGAAATAATACTCTTAACCTGTAAAAAAACTACTTTTAAACTATTCAAATGCAATAAGTAACAAGATTTTGGATTTTATAAATAAATAAGTGTTAGTTTTGGGTGATCTTATATAAGAAAACACTGCCATGATTTCACCAATGGTAATATTTAATACAACACAAGTAAAGGAAATATACAAAATATGATCACTATTTATATGATGATCACGGAGCTAATGATCATTTGACTTTTAATCACAAACAAGGATTCTAGGATTGTGAAACTTATGCTAAATTAGAGCAATAATTAGACAAAAAACGATGAAAATTATTTAACTTGTTGTCTCAAATCATTGCTCTAATTTAGCATAAGCTTCACATCGTGGAATATCCTCCAATGTGGTCCAACCTCATGTTGAGCTCTTCTATCAGCCACTCTTCCCGTTTCAAATGAGCCTGAGCTAGCCATGGGCTCCATTTTTTCTTATTTAAGTTTAATAGCCCTCGATCTAGGTTTAATAGCTCGATCTAGGTCTATTATAAACCCTCGATCGAGGTATTTTTAAACCCTTGATCGAGGTATTTTTAAACCCTCGATCTAGGTATTTTTAAGCCCTCGATCGAGGGTTTTAAAATACCTCGATCGAGGAATTGCTACATGTATTTTTTCCACCTCGCTTGCCAAAAACCGTGAAGCACATTCATGGATTTACCCTTTAGTATCACTACAGTTGTTGATAACCATCTCAGAGAAAACAATGAATCTTGTGAAAACCAAACTAAAAATAATTGTTGATAAATGAGTAAAGGAAAATAAAGTTTCAACATCAATAAAATTCATAAATTGCATTGATGCACTACCAACTACAGGGTTTGATTTACATTTTGGTAAAAGTAAAATGAAAAAATTGTTAATAAATTAACCATGTATCATATACCAAATAGATCCACATAATAGAAGCACGAAAATTGAATTTTATTAATCATTGGTGTCATCAAGTACATTGGCATCAACCTTCTTTTATTTGTCTAATAAGTAGTTGCATAACCTAACTGTCTATTAAACTAATACCTATTAATTCCATTTATTTATTAATTCCATTTTATTATATATTGTAGCATTATCCTCCAGCACACCCACTTAACACTACAACTCTAATTATTTAAAGTTTGATTGGCAAAAACAACATAAAAGAAAAATGTTTTCCTTAAAAAGATTTCCCTTCTCTACATATTTGGAATCTTGTAGGTAAGGTACTCCACCATGTTGTCTCATCACCCTCATGAGAGTAGAATTCCCAAATTCCCAAATCTTCTAAATCCCCAAGTTCCCAAATTCCTCATGATTCCCAAACTCTTGAATTACTAAAATTCCCAAATTCATGAATTACTTGGACAACAATCCATTCTGAGTTAAACCTTCTTTGATTCCACCTGTACTGAAGATTCGACCACTTAAAACAAGTAATCCCCCTTTGTTCCTTTGTCACATTTCTCAACTTCATATTTAGATTCAGATGCTTCTTCCACTATACCATTTTATGTTGTAAGATCCATACTTTGTTGTCCTTTGCCTTTAACATTCCTTTCTAGAAGGTAATTAGCTCTAATTCTATAGTTTTGTGTCGTATGACTTGTTTTCATACAATAGTAATACTCAATATCTTCCTTAGTTATTTATTTCCCTTCTTTTCTACTCATTTGATTTTTATAAAGCAATGTTGTGTTTGGATGTAGAGTACTCTCTGAATATCCTTCATTTAGCCTTCCATTCAAATTTTTATCTTTATCCAAAATAGATGTATAATATCATCTAACAATTGTGAAGATAATTGACTTAATGTGAAAAAAACATTGTTGTAAGTTGAGGGAAAACTATTTAATAATATAGCTTTTATATCTTCTTCATCTACTTTTGTATCTATTTCTAATAATGGTTTTAAAAGGGACTTTAACTCATTTATATGAGCAGATAGAATGGTTTCAATAGCCATTTTGAATCTAAAAAAAGTTAATTTTAAAGAAAATTTTGCATTTGTTACTTTTGTGCCAAACAACTGTTGTAATTCTTCCCAAAATTTCTTTGGAAGATTTGTCTAGATCAATAAAATGTAATTCAAAATATGAAAATGCAATCTACGAATGATTAACTTGGCATTGTTATCCCTATTTTGTCAATTTATTAGGTTGTGAAGGCTATGGTTTAGTGCCCCTCATGATTCCACATAATTTTGTACTTATCGAATGCATTTGAATCTTCACTTTCCATTTATGAAAATTGTATCCTATGAACTTGTATAGATGCATTTCTATTCTAAATAATAAATGGAAATAAAACAATTTGAATACCAATAACTTGAATAGTGTATTTTGTAGCTTCAAATTTAAGTATGATACTATCACTGGCAAACTCGGACTACGTCGCACAGTCGCATACAAGTTTGGTAAACTTGGACTAGGTCGCATGGTCGTATACAAGTTTGGTAAACTCGAACTAGGTCACTCGGTCGCATACAAGTTTAGTAAACTCGAACTAGGTCACACAAATGCATACAAGGTGAATTGTAGCAACTCCCTCCGAACGGAGGCTCCCTTTGAAAGGCGGCTCCCACAACTTTCTTCTTTATTTGATACTGAATGACTGCTTTATTTTACTAGCAAATGTCAATAATAAACAAAAATTCTATGATAATGAAGTTGTGAATACCTTCACATTGATATGGGTTGTGAATACTTACGAATTGAACTTGGAGACTCTTCTATTCATGTTTTATGGAATCTCAATCGAGTCCCTCTAGTGACTGACTGACAAGTTTTCATGATGGCACCTTCCTTCCCTGGTGGATGGTTCAATAATTGCTCTATGTATCTGGTTTCTGGTTGATGGAGCTACAAAACCCTTGATGCCTGATTTCTATCTTCAATGGTGGGTTCTCACAATACAAGAAGACTACTCCCTCAATTCAAAGAAAATGACTATCTTACAAAACTCTTGATGAAAAGCAAATGAATATCTTTTTCCCACTAGACTCTAGTATTTCAAGACACATAGAATTTGTTATTGCTCTAATACCACATTAATAAGTTAACCATGTATCATATACCAAATAGATACACAAAATAGAAGCACGAAACATGAATTTGATTAATGATGGAGTCGTCAAATACATTGACATCGACCTTGTTTTATTTGGCTAATAAGCAATTGCATAACCTAACTATCTATTAAACTAATACCTATTAAGGTCATTTATGCCTTAGTTACATTTCAATATATATTGGATTTTTATACTCCAACAAAATTAACATCAACAAAAGTTTCAAAAGTGTCGATTGAAACTTCGCTACATGCTTTATTTGGATTTGAGATGATTTATCTTCGTCGCAATCCTTTCTCTACAATTGTTGTTAGTCACTTTTCTTGATGGAAAAAATGGATTTGATGTTTGACCAAAATGACCATTTCAAGCTTATACAAGAACTATACACCTTTTCTATTGCAACATTAACATACTCTTTGTGCAGAGTACATGAATGATTTCTACCAATGAAAGTTGTAAACTTGCTCGATATACGTTTAATCATCAGAATATTGACTTTGATTGAAAACATGCAAAATGGAAAGTAAACTCTAGAATCATCAAGTAACAATGACCCATTTAGCTATGAACAAATTTGAAATTTTTAGAGGATCCATCTGTCATTAATGAATTTAGTGGAAGAAGATCTTTACAGAATCTTCATAATTTTGAATCCTATCATTGATTTTGGTTTTTGAATTTTAATAAAATGAGAAAGTTCACAATTCCTATGGTAAAATCTGTTGTGTCTTCACATTCAAGCTTTGATTCAGAGCGAGCTTTTCGATTTCCTTGCTAGCAACCTGAAATAATATAACATAGTACTTAGAACTTAAATATATTTTTTATTATGTTCAAGGTTATGCTAATTGGGAATTTTGGTTTTCTATTTAAAAAATAAAAAATAAAAACACATTCTCAAAAACATTTAGTAGCCATATTTGAATTCTCTGATTTTAAAGAAATTTAGTTGAGTGATTGGAATTTTTGTGCTCGCTTTATAGAGAAGTTATCATGCATCCAAGAAAAGTTATCCCTAAGACCCTAAAGCATCTCCTAAAGCTAAGAGAAAAATCATAGAAGTTACAAAAGTATTTGATAGCGAGATAGAGGAAGGAACAAAACCCTTTGCTTCAATAACTTGGTTGGCAAAACCAAATATAGAACCATTAAAATCTATTTTTAAATATATTGAGGCTACCATTAGCTTGCAGTTGATTTTTCCGATATGGGGGGCGGGGGGGGGGGGGGGGGGGTGGGTTTAGAATATTTAAGAAAGGGGACTATCCGTATGTATTCCTTTTGGTGACCCTACAAATAGAAACATAGATAACAATGTTTTCCTCGATGTTAGAAGATATCACCTCACAACATTGTTTCTATTGATTGATAATTTAGCATAATGATATAGAGAAAAAGATAGTCATTAATTACAATGGACAACACATTGTATATTTTCAGCAATCGAAATTAGAGAAGTAAATTATTGACTACATCAACAAAATTTTATTTAACAACTAGTTGGGTAGAACAGTTCCACAAGGAACATGATGTAAAGAAATCTTTAACAAGTTGGTGGATAGAAGGAAAGAGGTTCATTTCAAAAAATGATGGCGTGTACCGAATCATGAACTTAAGACACCCATACATATATATTATGGCCATGATGTGTAGATTTTATGGACGACCATATTGTATATATTTTAAAGATGCTTGGATTCCCATCATCTACACTATGGTTACAACAGGTTCAATTTTTAAGAGGGTAACCATTTTATCCTTTATGTTAATGTAGAAATACATAGAAAATGCCAAAAGTCCCACTTATGAATTATTTCCTACTTTCTACATGGCATCATATATGCTAGATATTATATGTGCAAATAATTATTTCGCAATGTTAGGGTGAAATTGAAATGTAGTTGGAATTCCAATACATGAATATTATCAAAACTTGTGAGAAAATAAGTACAAAATTAACTTTGCATTGATATGTGATCGTTTCTTTGTCCCTTTATATAGGTTAATTTTTAGTAAAGAATGTCCTAGATTGACTTGAAAAGTTGCTACTAGGAACTATTAGGCATTGGTATTTACAAGAATCTGATTATATCTATTTAAGAATCTTTGGAGTAATGTATCCTCTTCATTTGTTACCCTATGTACAACAAGAATATTATGAGGACTCATAAAGGAAAAAGAAGATTTTTGATAAAAACTTCTTGTAAAGATTCTTTGTGACATCAATTTAATATTGAGAAGCATATATTGGTTAAGGAGTTTATGGCCAAATTGTTGTTTAGTTTTTCTTCTAACTCTTTAATATTGTTCTTTGTGTGTGTGTGTGTGTGCATTATATTTTTCAGAAAAAATAACATACCAATGTTAGATAAAGTAGAATTTTACATAGTCATACAAAACTTCCATAAATGAAAATTATATATCCTATAAGCTAATTTGGTTTCCTATATTTCATCACTATATTCAAATTACTTGTGAAAGTACCTTAAAGAATCCCTCCAAGTCAACATATTGTTGTTTTTCCATGTCTACATTACCACTAACACATCATGAAAACCATCATTAACTTGCACTCACCTTAATGGTATTGTTATTTCCAACATTTCATATTACAATATCTTGATGACTATCTGTAGCATCCTACCACTTGGCAACATATTGTCAAAAAATTTCATTTTCTTAGGTACTGCTTCAACAAGTTTTTCAGCCATTTCTCGTGTGGGAAAGAAAATTTTGCAACTTAGCCAAATCTATCAATCTACCTAATGAGATTTATTTTGGGAAACCCTCCCATTCTTCATTTTTTTAAAGAAAAAGGCATGCATATTAGCTTCATATTCTAGTGTTACTTACAAAATCAACAACCACTCAAACAACAAATTTAACTCATCATGGGTCATGCATGCCTATATAGGACATAAAGTTAATATGTTCCCATTTACTAGTTATGTGAACAAAGAATGTCTTCATCTCTATGCTCTACCAAGACCAAAAGCTCATTAGCTTTGATACCAAATGTTAAAAAATATAGTAGTTATCTACAAATGGAATACATATAGACCACATCAATAAGAATAATACGACTAACAAAATGAAACATATAACCCTAACCATATAACATAAAATTGAAGTGAAAAACTAAAACATTTTATTACAAATAATCCTCCAAGTAAAACATAAAAAAAAAAAATAAGCATTCTATAAAAGGTACTCCCATTGAATACTATGTATTACTTTCATTTTACACACTTTCTAACCAAATGTAACAAGTCAAGCCAATGCAATAACCTACACTAAGTGGTCATCCATTATCTTACATTACATGAAGGTTTCCATTTTCATTATTAAAAAATTCCTAAGTTCGAAGAGATTTAATGGTATTGCTATATCCAAAATTTCTAATTACAATATCTTGATTAGTATATCTAACATCAAGAATAGCACATGACATGAAGGGCACTACTAAACAAACTTTACACGATGGAACACACTGAACATGGCTGCCATTGTCTTTCACACTGATGTCGTTGACATGGATACATGTGTGACCTAACATGGACAACCCACTCGACAAGGGATGTTGATTTGGTTGGCCTTGATATTTGACCTGGTTTGAGAAGAGAACAAGAGCTTGAATTTCGACATGCTTTCCTTGACAATATTGTTATAGTTGGACAATTTTTAAGGAGAGTGTATTTAGAACCTACAGAGCTGCTCACTGAGTATTTGCACTAGAAAACAGTACCTACAAAGTTTTCCAAGTGAACCTGCCAATATAATCCTTTATATGATCAATTATTTTCTTATGAGATAACTATCAATTATAAAAATCTACCTTGTAATTAATGAATACATCCATATATGGCTGCAAATGTGCTTTGAATACTGACTTCTTCTATATGAGATTATAGATGGTGTGTCCAAATGAAAGTTGGCACAATACCCCGATTGATAGTAAAACCTTGTTAGAAATAGACACTGACTTGAGTAAAACCTTGTTAGAAATAGACACTGACTTGAGGGTCAGTGAAAAGGTTGAATCTTTAAAAAGTGAGAGAAGACAACACAAGAGTGTAAGAGACATTGAATTTGACACAACTTGTCAATATAATCTTGTTGAGTATACAGTTGACAAGAGTAGAAGATGTTCCTCTTTAAAAGAAGTGTGGTTGACAATTCAAGAAAATCATCTCCTAATCCACCATCGAGATCAACAAGAATTGGAAGAACGATGAACCCTTTCAATAGTATGTTGATCCTCCCCTTCTATGACAGGACAAAGGACCCTAAAAAAACAGTGGTTTATATTTGAGACAACATGGAATTATTATTGAATTATTACTGTCAACAAAAACATTGAATCAAATAGAATATTCAACATCACAGTCAAGTAATTGGAAACCTTTGAAAAACAATAGCCTTGTAGTAAAAGCTTTCACAGCCAGAAGACCATTGCTGAGGTTAACAGAAACTATAAGTAGGTACTGCATATTCCATGGATCATTTTGGTCTAAGCACTCAGAATTTGTTTATTTTCTTCATTAAAATCCCAACAATATAGAATCATGGTATTATTAATCTCATATAGATTTGTATAAGCAAGCTTGAAATTTTAATCCTCCAGTCATGATGCATGTCAGCTTAAAACCATGGCATCCACCAAGCAAGAAACATAACAAGAGACCAAATGAATTCTCGACACAAATGTTGGCATATTTCTCCATTTCAAAGTTCTCTAATACACTGATATTATTTCTAAGAAACTTTCTTCTGATCATATTTTAAGGTTCTCTTTACAGAATTTTCAAAGCGACCATGTAACTAACTGTTGTATATATTATATAATTATAGTATACCGCGTCGATTAAAAGTTTCAGTACTCACCCCTACTACAATTGGGATGTTAACTTATTAATGCATTCAAGTCTTTGACAAAGTCTCTGTTGGATAAACACCAAACATTTCAGAAACAATATTCTGTAAATCCTCTTTGACTGCTGTCATGAACTCCATTTACAGTATTTCAGTGTATTCCTCAGAACACAAGCCTAGTCTTCATGATTAGATCAGACATACTAATATAATTACTACGTTCTGAAAGCCTGCCGATGATGAACTTCATCGAGAACCAGAGCCCGGTCTATACCTGAAATAAACAAACGAAACACATGACTTAGATCGATCTTAAACTGTTTTGGATTAAAAAAATCAAAACATTGTGTTTAGCAATTTTTATGAGATAGCTGTGTTCAATAACAAAAACCTATATGGCAGAATGATTCTAGGTGCTTTAACGTTCAGGTAGAGGGAGATGTCTGTGTGCTTCTTTATGTGGGTAAGATTAATATTTAAGTATTATCTTAGCATTGATTTACTATAGGTAATTCTGAATCGATTAAGCACCTATCAAGATAGAAAACAAATACCAAAGAATATTTATTGATATTATTATTCTAAATGTTATTTCAAACAATCAAACCATATTTCATCTGATATATATGATATATATAAACACTTATAGGAAAACTTCTGAGCATTTCATCACATTCTCTGAGTGATAACCATGCCAATACTAATTAAATAAGGCAAGGTCTCACACACACAGATATATATAATATATGTAGACTTGATAGGAAAACTTACATTTTATCACATATTCACTGTCTATTTTGTGAACGGTACCAAGGACAATACTATTTAGGGCATGGCATGGCAAGTAAAATGAATGAATATAATTCTATTTAGGCATGGCAAGTCAAATTAATGAAGATAATTCTTAGAAAAAAAAAAAATATATATATATATATGTGTGTGTGAGACAATTAATGTAGTATACAATGTTGTAGATGTTTGAACTTGTGATGTTACAAGAAGTACTTTAACAATACACTTTATCTCTAATTAGTTTGGTAAATACCAAGTTCTTAAGAGAAAAAAAAAGTTCTATTCTCATTATGTTATTTTTTTATTCCATATTTGAAAAGCAACAAAGGAGTGAATATTAAAACAGAAAGCTAATGTAAGAGATCCTCCAATAACTAATCTTACTGCAGAGTCATAAATAACTCCATAAAAAAATACCATTTCATTATATTTATATTCACTAAACTTTTTATTTTCATCGTAATTATAAACTTTATCTATATAACCATTATGGGTTCTTTTTGTTATAAAATTTATCTATATTAAATTGTAAATATATATAACTTATATTATGTAACTATACATTGAAACAAGAAAAACAAACATAGTGCAAACTTCAACAAAATGATTGAGGTTTTCAAATTGGATTTTTTTAATCCTCCATGATAAGGATATGAGAAGTATAAGTTAACATCCGGATATGGCAGATGTTAAGTGATTGGTTCTAAAATTTATGGGTACATAAAGAATGTTATATGGTTTCCAAAAATAAAATGGTTTCAATTGCACTTTGAAGAAAATACTTTAGTGGTAAACAGAGATACACAAATAGATTGATGATTCATGGTGATTCATCTGACCTTTTTACCAATTCCTGACATTTAGGTTTAAAGAGGTTAATAAAAAATTATTGGTGACTTGTACATTCTTGCTATATCAACCAGATTCTGGGTGGTTGTGCTACTATAAAGATTTGTCCACAGCACCAGGTCTAAACAGCAGACTGTAAGGTTAAATAACGTTGCAATATCAACCAGATTCTGGGTGGTTGTGCTACTATAAAGATTTGTCCACAGCACCATGCCTAAACGGCAGATTGTAAGGTTTAATAACGTTGCATCTGGATAAGATATTCTAAGCCATTATGGGAAGATAATTAACTATGTAAGACCTTGTCACACCAGTGCAATTGGGTTTCCATGCTGATAGGACCAGTTGCTATTGCAGAATGAATTTCAATTTTCTGGAGATAACAAATATAGATCCATTTTGAAGACAAGAACTTCAAGAGTACTGAGGCCATAAACTCTTTTACAACAAAGAGTTAACCAGCAGATTTACAATATCTTATTTTACAATTAGATCCATTTTGAAGACAAGAACTTCAAGAGTACTGAGGCCATAAACTCTTTTACAACAAAGAGTTAACCAGCAGATTTACAATATCTTATTTTACAATTAACTCTTTTATAACAAAGAGTTAACTAGAAATATCTGCTCTTCCCATTAATGTCTGAACATAGAACCCAAAATAGTTTATAAAGCTATTGGTTAATTAATTCAAATCAGTTCATCTCAGTTTTTTTTCTCAAACAGAAAGCTGATAAGGGAGTAGTACTTACTTATTCTGTGTAGGATTAGGCATGCTTGGCACACTCCGAAAGCTGAACTCATGGCGTCTGTTCCCAGGCAGAGCTCTCGTTGTTTTCTTCATGTAGAAAGGGGAGTGAGAATCCCGGAAGCTATTATAAGCTACCCTTAACATTTTTCGATTGAACCTCCTCTGCTCACTCAATGCACGATTGGTTTCCACCTTGTTTTGGTAATCACTGGTGGAGAGCTCTAGCATGTTAGCAGACTGCTGTATGGCAAAACACAGGGTGAATAATGAAGCAAAAACAACGATAACAAGAGGCAGGACTACCAGCTTCATCTTTTACCCTTCTGTGAAACAATCAAAATTTCTCACACATTCAGAGAGAACAGTACTACTCTTTCCAGCTATGATTTACTTTAAACAGGTCTGGAATTCTATTCTATTATTGTTGCTGCAGCTAGGGAATTCTATCCAATTCTATTATTTCTGCTGTATTTTTAGTGGGCCAATGGGATCTGCCATGGCCTGGCCACTGGTGCCTCAGTGTTTTCTTTGACTGGTTACTGAAGTTGACCAGCGGGCAACCCAAGAGATCTATTAAGTAATAATTGTGTCGGCAAATTTAATGTTCTGTTTCAGCTGAGCTCGTGACTGAACACGTGATATTCTTGACGTCCGAGCTGCCTGACTACATGCAGATGTACAACTGTTTCTGGTGGAACAGGAACCGAGGGACCAGATTATATGTATTTTAACTTCACAAGCACGATCACTGTCATTTAAATATATACATCATTGGCCACAAATTTGATCTCGTTTTTCCTGCGATTGGTTCCCTAGATCTGGTTATAACAACGGTAGAATCTTAGTTTCACTTCATTTACTGTGGAATTATGTCATGGAACTGTGTCTGTAAGGATTTTGGCCCATTTTAAGAAGACCCAGATCTTCAAAATTCCAAAAAAATAACCAAAAAGAGTGGAACTGTGCCCTGCAGGAAAGTTTTCCGGTCGCCCAAATACCTGAACGATTTGAGTACCAATTATCACAGGCCAATTTGATCAGATATCTAAAATTTTAATAAGTATTATTCTAAACTATTTGGATTTTTCAGACAAGACTTTTTTAAAATTGTTTTAAAATGTAGAAAAAATATTTTTATCTTGCAAATAATTTACTTTACAACACAGTGAATTCTGAAATTATTTGCAAACCAACATATTGTGAAAGCCTAAAAGAATAGAAATTAGAAAAGTTTTTTTTTTCCAAAAGAAAAAGAGTTCCCTGCTATTCATTAGTGAATCAAGGAAACTACAGAAATTAGAAAAGTTACTTTACAACACAGTGAATTCTGAAATTATTTGCAAACCAACATACTGTGAAAACTTAAAAGAACAGAAATTAGAAAAGTGGTCCGAATGGGATTTGTATAAGGGCTAACCAAAACTTCCCAGACTCACCTGAATCTTGCAGAACAATTCTTGCTAAAATAACAATTCTTGCCAAAATGTGATATTAATTGTTGACATCACATAATCTAATAATAATAATAGGTATATTTGAAGGCACTAAAAATGCAATTTCAATAATGGAAAATTGTAATTTGACTAAAATTTTTATAACTTAGTTTTAATGAAAATAGTCTGAAAAGATCCATATTGTATAACATTTAGACTATAAACACCACACCATGGGACAGCTACAAAGTCAATCTAACCTATGTGAAAACTGGTCATTAATTATAGTAAACTGAATAAATGACTAGTTTCTATGTTGGTAATATGTAATGGTATTAATATGTTAGGTTTTGTGTGTAATTCAGCTGGTAATTCAGGTTTCTTTTGATATTTAGATTTTGGAAAGTTGTTAATTTAAATTAGCCAATAATTATATATAGTTGTTGCTAATTATATATATTTTGAATTCATATTTATTAATTGAAAGTCACAAAGACGAACTTTAAAATAGTAATAGACAAAATGATTATACTTTTAATAGTACATATTATTCTGTATATAAATTAAAGTTTTTCAACAATTTTTATCTTCTTTTTATCTAACTTTATATAGTATCCAATGCTATAAAACAAATTAAATGCAAAATTTTCAATTATAATCTTTTAAACAAATATTAATGTGGAAAATATTATCTTTAAAACTGTAAACTATCTTATTTTTTCATAAAATTAAACTAGATTTAAAGATACATGTGAATAGCCTTATATATAATTTTGGGATAAATGTAGTTTTGAAATTTTATTTATTTTGTATTGTTGTTTATTAATTATGTATATTTTGAAAAAAGACTTGGTGATTAAAATATATATATATATATATATATATATATATATATATATATATAATGAAATCTCAAGTCAGGTAATATGCATAATAAGTTATTATGTATATACATCAAAGCATTTCAATATTTTTTATCTTCTTTTTATCTAACTTTAAACAATATTTAATATTATTAAAAATAAAATGCAAAAATTCCAATTATAGATTTAATGTGGAAAATTTTATTTATAAAATTGTAAAAAAATAAAATGCAAAAATTCCAATTATAATTTTAATGTGGAAATTTTTATTTATAAAATTGTAAAAAATAAAATGCAAAAATTTCAATTATAATTTTAATGTCGAATGACTTTTTTATAAAATTGTAAAGAACCTTGTCTTTCTTCATGATAGATAGCTTTATCCAAAAATTATAAATTTAAAATAAATCTAGTTTTAAAAAAATATACATTGTTGTTTGGTTTTAGTATTATATTTATTTTTTAGTTTTTTTACTATTTAGAAGAAATAGATACTAAGTTTTTTAGATGGAATAAAATACTAAGTTTTTTAGATGGAATAAAAAGATTTTATAAATTTTATTTTAATTTAAATAAAGAATTAGTTTCTTTTATAAATCTCATGTAATTTTTTATATACTTTTTTAAACTTACAATTAGTTACCTAAATATTTTTTAAAAGATGACTAAAATTAATAAAGACAAAAGATAAAAATAAAAAAATTAATAACTTTTAAAAAGTAAAAAATGATTTTTTTATGTAAGTATTTTTAGTATTTTAAGATTGTAAGTATTTTTAGTATTTATATTTTTTATTACATCATATAAATATTAAAAAAACATATTTTTAATATTTATATGATATAATAAAAAATATAGATAATTTTCTAAGATTGTAAGTATTTTTAGTATTTATATTTTTTATTATATCATATAAATATTAAAATTAATAAAGATAAAAGGTAAAAAGTAAAAAATGATTTTTTATATATAATTTAATTTTCTAAGATTGTAAGTATTCTTAGTATCTATATTTTTTATTATATCATATAAATATTAAAAAAACATATTTTTTAGTAGATAGGAATTGCAATTTTTTACATTGATTTTTAATAGAATTATTAAAAAAAAATTATAGTTACGTCACATCCTTTAAAAAAAATGTATTCTCACACTAAGTTTAACACAATATTAAATGTGAAACTTGTGGTTTGATTGTAAGTGACCCAAGTCTTTAAAGAACAACATCCTTGGAATTTGAACTATAAAATAAAATATTGTAATATATCATATATTTTGTATGTGTTTTTCAAGAAGAGACTTTTTGAACCATCTATTGTGTTAGTGTACATTAGATTTTGTGTGTTTTTTAAAGAGATTGTTTATTCATGCTTTCTAGGTGTAATGGTTTATGTTTCTCACTTAAAAACGACAAAACACGCACTTAGATTAAGGCAGTTTGGAGATATTTCATATAGTTTATAGTTGTTATTTGTCCAGTACTGCAAGCGTTTTTCATGGTCAGGGTTGTTCCAAAAAGGATAATATTAATGGAGGGTGCAGCTTTTTTTATCTCGAGCCAGGGCATGTAAGCTTTAAGCTTTAACTTTTATATAGAATCTTTATCAAAGGTCCCCTTTTCGATGAGGTTACCTCACCTTCCTATAAAATATTAGGGCTATCACACTTTTATGGGTAATGGTTTGAGTAAGTTTATTATTTTAATTTTAGAAATTGATATCAATTTTGTCATGTTTAGTTTGGATATGTGTTTACATTGATTTAGGCAAAGGTCTTTCTAATCAAATAATGTGAAGAGCAACCATCCATATTAGAATATTACATATGTATTTCTCAAAATTGGTTATCCTTTAATTTCATCCTTAGATTTGTGGAATAAAGGCACTTTAGAGGTAGCTTTAAGGAAAATATTTTTTTTAGAGAAAAGGGAAGAGGAGACATGAATTAAAAATTTTGGGAAAAAAATTTCAATTAATATAATTTTATTAAATAATAAAACAATTTATATTAATAAAAATTTTATTAATCCTTAATTTATGATTATTAATCAAAATGTTGATTGAACTAAAATTAGGAAAAAGCAAAATTAAAGAATATGATATTTAATCATGAATCTTATTAAGTAGAAATTCTTTTTATAAAAAAAAAAAGATTTTAATAGAAAAATCAATGGACAATCATTTAAGTAAGTATATAAAGTGAAAGTTGGGGAATGTGATATTTCACTATGGCCTTTTGAATGGGAAGACTTTTATTTTGAAATTCATTTAAATCAATTTAATTTTTAATAAATAAATTAATAAACAATCATTTAATATAAATATATATTTGATATAGATTGTAAGTATATATTTTATATGAACTGCAAGTTACAAATATGATTCTTTCTTAATATCATCACATTATACTTTTTAAAAGATTGTCTTTTTGTAAATGTTCAATGGAAGTAATATATTTTTTATTTATTAAGAAAAGTTAACATATCATGATGTTATTTAAATGTACTATTAAATATATATGTACATGATATCAATTAAAAATACTATTGTGCATATTATTGCGTAGTAAAATTCAAAACATAACCAGATGTAAGTATTATCTATATTTAAGTATTATTCAAAAATTCTTAGTTGAAAAGGTAGCGCGTAGTTTAAAAGTTCTACGATTTTAAATGGAAAATTTTGATGATTTTGAAAAAATTCATAGAAATTTTAAAAAATCCTAGTTAGAACTCTTAAACTCTGAAATTTTGGGTATCCTAGGGTTTTTTATGGTGTTGAATCCATTTCTACCATCAAAATCGCCATTAAAACAAAATTAAATTCATATTTTGCAAAATAAAAAACATTCAATTCCAGTGAAAAGCCCATGTCCGGGCCAAATCATCGAACTTTTAGACAACTCCCAAAGATAACATAGATGGTGACGGGTTACTATGAAATTCAAAACGATATCTAAATGGGTTGGATGTCACTCTCAAACTTAACATCTAAATAATAATTGGTTTCACTTGTTAATCATGAAATATGGACTCATGAAAACAAGCTTAGAAATATGTGCTTAATAATTTGACTTTTATATTATATTAGATGGCAAGCAACCCTAGACTTCACTTCTTTTAGTTATCATAACTAGGCCTAGTGAATTTTCCAATTTACAAGGCCATACTAGGTGACGAAAGTTATTAGTGGAGGACCCTTAGGAGTGGGTGTCAACTGGATGGTAGGTTGGGTAGTAAATTATATGATCGAGGATGGGAGCATTGCGATGTAGTGGAAGTCTCTTTCTCTTTATCTAAATATAACAAGTATATTGAATAAAATAATATATGAAATGAATGATTGATATTTTTACCATTGGTGGCTTCGTATATAAATATGATTGAAAAATGTATGTCCTTTTATTTAATATTTATTATTGTTGTTGTTGTTGTTTTTATTTTTTTGTATATTATAATTTTACTTTGCCTATGTTATTTAATGTGCATAGCATTTCCCAACCCTTTTAGGATTGCTTTGTCCTCAAAGCGAGGGTAACGAGGAATTTTGTTGGAAATTTGTTTATGTTTCCTACAATGAATCTTTCTCTTGAAGGTTCTTCCATTTAATGGATATTCTCTAATGACTCTAGAACAAAGTTTTCTTTCTTTAGTGGCGATAATGCCTTATGGGTCTAGAATGATTCTTCCTTCATCATCCAATACAAGGAGTTATGATTGTGTTGATTAATGTTGTCTCAACAACTTCTTGAGACATGACACACGGAACACATTACAGATGCGACTATTGTCTAATAATTCTATCCCATAGGCTACTTTGCTAACTTTCATGTTAATTTGATATGGCCCATAAAACTTAGGAGCCAACTTGTTCTTTCCTTGTTGCTTAAAGGACAATTGTTTATGGGGATGAAATGTAGCGGAAGTGCCTTTTTCTTTATATTTGATAAATATAACAAGTATATTTAATAAGATAATATTTGAAATGACTAATAGTTTTACAATTGGTGACCTCATATATAAATATGATTGAATAGGGCCTTGGTGCCTTTTCATTTGAAAAGATGTCCTTTTGTTATTTATTGCCTTCTATTTAATATTTATTATTATTGTTGTTGTTATTGTTTTATCTTTTTTTTTTAATTATATTTTTCCTATGCATGTGTTATTTAATATACATAACATGATATTTATTGCCTTCTATTTAATATTTATTATTATTGTTGTTGTTATTGTTTTATCTTTTTTTGTATATTATATTTTTCCTATGCATGCATTATTTAATATACATAACATGAGACCTATTTAAGGAGTGCATGTGAGTCGTGAGGGCATTAAAATGTGGTGATTTGGAACATGTTCAAGTGGATTTGGTAAGAATGATCATTACCTTCGTGTTTTGGAGTGTGAACCATATTTTCTTATCAATGGCAATTAGAACCAATGTCACTTGCACCTATTACCTATGTAACCATATCTCACCTTAGATTACTTATTAAGCCATATCTCACCTTAGAACCTACATCAATTGTAGCAAAGGGCATGCCTCCCACTTGGTATTGCCTCAACCAAGCACGAATCTGGCATATGAACGTGGACTTAGGCATGATGGCGAAGCGTGGGATAGAAATTTGGAAGTCGCAAAGGATGAGAAGTATCGGAGGGCATGAGCTAGTTTATTGTCCTAAGTATCTCTTTGTTATAGCGTATTTTTCCATAGTTTATCCCAAGACATTATAGTGGTTGATCTTATCCCTCTCCCTGGTTGCAGACATCCCTTTTCCCTTGTGCCATTGTGGGCAAACTGTTGTTTTGAGAAATCCTTCTAAAAGACCTTATTTCTCAACAACTATGCAACCTAACCTTGGCTAGCTTGCGTATACATGACCTAACTATGTCTAGCTCGCATATGTGTCCGGAAGAGGGTAAAAAATAAAAATAAATCAATAAAATTTATTTCATGGGTTAATTTTGGTTCAAGACCATTCCCCAAATTCCTAAATCATGTGAATAATTTCTCCTAACTCCCTAACTGGTCTCCTCAAAAGTATAAAAGAGCATAGCTAAGAAGAATTTGGAGGTTACACATAAGATACAATCATCTTGCCCAAGTTTTGGTGAGAATATTCTTGGAGAAGAAACCCTTTCTGTAATCAATATGCACAACCATTTTCCCTAAGTCTGCAACCCCCTTCTTGCCCTATATGGAACCCTAGTTTTCCATTATTTTCACCCTAAACTTATTATGCTAGAGAATTCCCCAAATATATTGAGCATATTTTGTCTGAAAAGGTTTTGATTTTGGAGTGTTGAAGTGGCTTGGGAGGAAGAACCTAGGACTCACTTTTGGAGCATTAGCAATATGGTCAAGTTTACTTGTTCTATGTACTTTGTTTCCATTTTCAATATATAAATGAACTCTTTTTCATGTCCAATACATGATCTTTATATGCATGTTAGTTTATGTGAATGATTGTTGTTATTGAATTGGAAATCTATAATTCCACAAGTTTCTTTTATAATCCTTTTTGGTTATTATGATGTTTTCATTTTTCTTTGTTTTAATTTCAAGAATTGCAGCAAGAAGTTGAGTCAAAGGAGCAAAGCTCAAGACCCAAGGATTATACTTCAAATGCTTGGAACCAGGTATGTACCGTTAATGCTTTGTATGCCAATTGTTTGTTGAAAAGAAAGTATCTTTTTTACTTGCAAGATTAGGGTTTCTTTATGTCTCTACTCTGCAACAACTGAACCCAACAGTTGTTGGGGATTTATTTCCCTAAACACTCTCCGGTAATGAAAATATCCATGGATGATTGTATTCTGATGCTTGATCTCATGTGCTTGAACACTTAGAGTGGGACATGATAACTTTGTTTAATGAGAACATGACAAAGTAAATAATGACGAGGAATGCATGACAAGTTTGGTGTAAGATTCAATCTTTTTCTTAGCTTGTTTGGTTTTTTCCTTTCATATTGGTACTAGGAGTGCTCCGTGTGGTGGATTTTTCTACAAACAGATATTCTTATTCAAGGAAACCTCATCCTCCTCCTCTTCCCTCAGTTACCTGGGGGGATTCTTATTTTCCTTATAATTTGACTCCTCTGGTATCCTCTCTCTGTTTATGAAGTTTCATCTTCAGTTCAGTCTCAAGATATATCTTCACCATGGTGGGAAAAGGAAGGGGACGAATATAGAAATAGGGGAGTAGTAGAAACACTTAGACAAAGGTGCAAGTATAGGCACTGGGGAGGCCAAAGCCACTTACCTCTATCAAATCCCGGCCCCTATATGTGAAAAAATATCCAAGGTTGAAGCATGGGTTAAGAATGAGCAGGAGTTGATCAAGGTTAAGGACATAGCTATGTAAACAAGTCTATGGGTTAAGAATATTGTGTACACTCACACCTAAGACACGAAATATTACAAAGCGGTTTCTTTTTAATTGTTGGCCAAGTCTCTGTTGGGAAAGTTCCTCCTCAATATCCAAGAAGAGAGAAATGAAATGTTAATGCAACTGGATGAGCTTCAGGAAGAGAACTGGAAAATTTAGGCCAAGATGAACATTAGCATCAAGGTGACTACAAGACTGGACTTTGTATCCTCAACTCTTATTTCAACCCCTACTTCAGTTCCTAAACCCTCTCGTGGGAAAGAGGTTCCTTTAATTCCCATTTCAAATAATAAATAAGGAGAATAGTTTAAGTTCTGTGCAATATGTCTTTTTGAATCATAGTTATCATAAACAGGCTAGAGATACAATAATTTATTTTTGTTATTACATCAGGTTAACAATATCTTTTGGACTTCAAATGGAAATATATTATATTCTACCTATGATATGGTTTCCCTTGGGGAAGACCTAAACTGATACTATTTTTAAATTGTGTTTAAAGTAATCAGAAATCCTAATAACTTACCAAAAAAAAGAGTAAGGATATGGGACATGGAATGGTGTGATTTTAAAATTAATTTCATTTTGGGAAGAGAATTTTCTATTAACTAGTGTGATTAGCTTGGCTATAAGTTAGGGCACTCAATTTTGTCAACAAACCTTATTGGTTTCTTAGAAGTTACATGGCCAATTCTAGTTTTGTTTTGCATGTTATTTCATTGCCTCAAATTAACTAGTTTTTTGTTATGTAGCACACTAGGGATTATTTTTTCCTTCTTATTTCATTTGTAGAGTGAAGAGTCTCCTTTGTTTTCTTGTTTTTTTTGCAATTTTCTTTACCTTGAAAGTTGATTCCTTTACAGAAATAGTTCATATATTCCGCATAATGTCTTACAAGCCTCATTGCACCTCAAAGTTGAGATCAATTGGGTTGATGATGAGACAATCTCACACCTAACCCTTATTATCACACTACAACAAAACCATTTCATTTGCCCCCCTTTCAACCTCCTCTTTTCCCTCCATTTTTAGGTTTTTTTAGTGTGTTTTTTTTGCATTCTTAGGTGAAATTGGATGCAATCAATTTCATGGGTGGAGACTAAATTCAATCATATCTACAAAAACCTTAGCTTCCACCCTTTCTTCCATGCCCAAATCTAAAATTTGACTCTAAATTCAATGTTGTTACCATTAACTTTAGTGTTGGGATTTTTAAAATACACAAAATACAATTTGGTGCTAAGCATATCGCATTTTGCAATGAGTTTAGCATCCCATGCTAATTATATTTCTTTCCTAAAATACAATGCTAAAGATGTTTCAGTACGATCAGAAGCATTGAATTCCCTAATAGCTGGAAGAAACAAACTCATAAGATTGACTGTATGTTATCCTCCCAGAGACACCCAAAAGATAAATCTGGTTTAGGATATAATCTTCCTTCTCTACAGGAAATAGAAACTAAAAGGTTTCTTAGACATGAAGCTCAACAAAGCCAAAGATTCCAAATATTGAAACAAAATAACTCTTTTCCCTTGTCCAAACTCACAACCTCTCTACCAAATGGTATCCATCGACCTACCTTGAAAGAAATTGAAATATTTTTGGACAGATACCAAGGATACTCTCCTTATGATCTTAAAGATGAATTCATGAAGAAAATGATAAATTGGGATTTCTTCACTCATGAAGATTCTAAGGAATTCAGAGAATCCCATTCAATGGAGCAGAAAACAGAACTAGCAGGAAAATGGAAGACTCACATGGCAGAAGAAAATGAATGGATATCATTCTTTGAATGGTATAAAATAAAAGGTCTAGAACCTTCTTTAGAACACCTACAAGTCAATGCCTTAGAAGAACATCCAGAATCTTCCCAAAAATCCCCAGAAGGCCATAAGTGGGAATTACTCAAAGGTGGAGAAACCTATACTGTCACATCTTTTCCCCTTTTGAAACCTATCCTTTTAAGAAGAGAAGAAGAAAAATAAGAGCATGCAGTTGCTGCACCTTTCATAGAAACAAAAAGAGAGAGAAAAGAAGTGCACCAACAACTAAATTGGAATAGTGCAACCCTTAAAGGTTCAGCACTACAATTTCATGCAGGAAGACAAATTGGAGATTCATATAGTGAATATCTGAAGAGTTTGATGAAGCTTTATCATCAAGAGACAAAGGAAAGTATAATAAAAATTGGGCATGAACAAGAACTCTCTTATGAAGTTTTAAATTCTGTAAAAGTTGTTATTAATGGGTATGAGCATACAGAAGAATCTCTCAGAGAACAATTAAGGATCCATGATAGTGACATTGAGAAATCCCCCACCCATGTTTTGGTTGAAATCCAACAAGTCCACACATTAACAGAAAAGTCACATAAGAAGATAGGTAAGATGTGGAAGAAAATGAAAGAGGGGAAGTTAGATCCAACTAAACTACCTGTTACCTTTAGAAGTTAAGAAACTTTTCCTTTGCTACTACCATCAGATCAAACACAGAAGAAAGGGCCAAAAATCCTGATGGGCTATGAAGAAAATCCCTCTTACAAGCCTAGAATTATGGCCATCCAGACACCCCAAACATCTGGTCTTGTTTTAAAATCTCCTGAGTCTCTAGCCATAAATACAGCCTATGAAAGGATTCCCAACCACATGGTAAGACCTCATGCACCTGATTTAGATGATGGACTGAATATAAATCAGATGTCCTGGTCTATTGACTTATTGTATGAATGGAATGTGAATGGAGAAAGTACTCAGCATATAGAACAAATGATTCACCAAATGTATGTGGCATATAGGGCCTACGTGGAAAATGGAAAAGACATTGCAAATGCCTGTAAAATGATTGTCACGGGATTTACTGGAGCACTGCAAAAATGGTGGGCTAGGACAATAACAGGTGAAAAATGGAATGCTTGGGAAGCATCCAAATTAGAAATAGATTGAAAAGAAGAACCAAACCTCATAGGAAGCTTAACTGCTGAAATTTTGAGGTATTGGGGAGGAACACCTGAAAACCACAAAGCAAAAAACACCCAACTACTCCTAAACATGAAATGTAGAAGTATTAAAGACTATGAGCAGTTCCATCGAGATTGGGTAATCAGATGCCAAGATGTGCAAGATATTGACAGAGAATTTTGGAAAGAAAAATATCTCTCTGCACTTCCTAGAAACTTTCAAAAAAAATTTACTAGTGCATTAAACATTGATGATCTTGAAGCATACTCTTGGGGAGAGTTTCAGGATATTGTTCATAGTTGTATAACATATATTTGCACTAGAAGAATTGTTGCAAAAGCAATAAGATATTTTCTCCCAGGAACAGGAGGAATATGCACCCAATTTGGAATGCATGAACCTGGATATCCAAGAGAAATAAGGTACAAGGAATCTCAAGAGTATAGAGAAAAGAAGCAAAGAAAGAAGGCAAAACTGAGACTTCTAAAAAATAGATATCTAGACAAATACAAAGATTATAAGAAAAACAACTTGAAGAAGAACTTGAGTAAAAATAAGAGATATGGAAAGTGGTACCAAAGCAAAGATGGGAAGAGTAATTACAGATACCGAAAAATGAGAGATGAATTTGGTGGCAAGTCAAGGTGGAAGTATACACCAAAGGTCCACTATTACAAATGTGGAAATCAAGGACACTATGCAAATAAATGCCCTAATCCAAATACAAACCAGACTTCTGGGTTAAAGCCAGAACAAAAGCCAACACCTGGAGATATTTTGAAAAAATATAGGTGTGCTTTATGTGGAAATAAAGGCCATAAAGGAAATAGATGTCCAGAATCCAGATCATATGGGAGTGCCTATGTAATTGAATCCTCTTCTGATGAATTGAATTGCATAGATTCTGATAGTGAAGATATATGTTTTGTAGATGAATCAAACAATAGCTGCACTGACTTTGATCCGATACAATCTACAAGAAATGGGAATTCTTGCCACTGTATAGATAAAATAAATTGCAGTTGCTCCATGGAAGATGAGTCTTTGACTTCAAGTCCAGATGAGTCTTAAGATGAAAGGTTGGCTACTTATATGGCTTGGATAGAATCCAAAAGAGAAATAAAGCAATGCAATATGATAAGATTAGGGCCGCAAGCCTCCATAATGATGAAACAGATTGAAGAAATGGAAGAAGGATCTTCTAAAGAAATCATGAAAGAAGCATTTGCCAAAGATTTTTTACTAAAACAAAAGGAAAAGATCTCATCAACTCCTTCATCCATAAAAAGCAGAGGCAGTAAGAATTCCAAAAAATCACAGCATGAAAAACTACCCCAAGTCTCTTCTAATTGGAACCTATTTGCATCTGCTCTCCCTTCCTATGAACGGAATACCGCTCATCTCTTGGAAACAGAGACTAAAAGGCCAGTCTCTATACAGGAGCTTGCCAAAGAACATAATATTTTGAAAAAAGAAATCAAAGAACTAAAGGTCGGGATAGAAAAGCTAGAAAAGGAAAAAGACTCTAGCTCTTCAATAATGGTAAGTTCCTCAGAAGAAGACAGAGAAGAGAGCGAAACAGAACAAAGGCATAAAGAAGCTGGAATTCCTCAGTATCAAAAGGTCACTCTGATTGATCCTAATCCTCCTGATTATGATCCTTTCCAGGTAAATGCAATTGTACACCAAAGATATACTGTTGCCATGGATTTCAAAATCATGGACAGTTATTTCCATCTTCCTGTCCTAATTGATACTGGATCAGATGCGAATGTTTTAGACATGGATAAGATCCCTGCCAAATACTGGAATATTACCTCCAAATTGATCCACTCAGTTGGATTTGATTCTGCAATCAAATTTGAAATTCCACAAGCCACTATATGTATAAATCAGTATCGGCTTGATGCCAGTTTCTATTTGATGAAAATGTATAATGCCTGTATCCTTGGAGCTCCTTTTCTAAAAACTATAGAACCTCATGGAGTATGCACTTACCAAGGCAAAGAAGGAATTTTCATGACCATAAATCCTTTGGATTCCCCAATATTCCTTCCTTTGATTTCCAGCCCAAAGAGATTTGATATGATTCATAACATCATACTCAAACCCTTAATTATTTGCAAAGCAAAATTAACAGCAAAGGAATTGCAGTTGAATGAAGTTAAAACTTAGATACAGTCCAGAAGAATAGAAGACCAATTGAGATATGATAAGTGGCAAAACATAAAAAAGGAAACAGAACAGGAATACAAGAAACATGTATGCGTTGAATCTCTTAACGCATTTACACACCGAAAAAGGCACATGATCAAATTGCCTCTCAAGCCCGAATTTAAAGGAACTCCTGGACACTCAAATGTTGTACCAATGTCTAGAGAAATGCAAGAATATTTCCGACAGGAAACAAAAGAATTATTAGAAAAAGGACTCATAGTTCCTTCAAATAGCCCCTGGAGCTGCTATGGGTTTTATGTAAACAAACATTCTGAGCAGGTGAGGCAAGCACCCAGAATGGTGATAAAGTATAAACCACTTAATGATGTTCTTGACTGGAACAGATATCCAATTCCTAATAAATCAGATGTATTCAAGAGGATTGCAGGATGTAAGGTATTTTCAAAACTTGAGCTAAAAAGTGGATTCTGGCAGGTTGAAGTTGATCTAGCAGATCAGTTCAAGACTGCATTTGTGGTACCTCATGGGCATTATGAATGGACTGTAATGCCTTTTGGACTAAAAATTGCACCTTCACAATTCCAGAAGATCATGGAGGATATCTTTAGGCCTTATATGGATTGGCTAATTGTGTACATTGATGACATCCTTCTTTTTTCAAAGACTTTGGAAGAACATTAGAAACATTTGAGAATTTTCTTGAAAGTAGTCTATGGTAATGGCTTAGTTCTTTCTGAAAAAAAGATGAAGCTATATCAAGACTCAATTGAGTTTCTTGGACAAAAAATTGAGAAAGGAATGATAAAGGTGCAAGAGCATGCCTTTGAATTTGCAGATAAGTTTCCAAACATCATCAAAGACAAAACTCGGCTACAAAGATTCCTTGGATGTTTGAATTATCTTTCACCCTATTACAAATCCTTGGCCAGTGACATGAAAGTCTTAAACCAAAGATTGTCCAAAGATCCAACCCCATGGAAGGATGGACACACAAAGGCTATACAAAGAATTAAAAGCAAGGTGAAAACTTTTCCCATGTTGCATGTCATAGATGATGAACTCCCCAAGATTATTGAAATAGATGCATCAAATATAGGATGGGGTGGTGTTTTGAAATAGGTCAGACAAAATGGGAAGAAGAAAGGAGAGGAAATAGTTCAGTTTTCCTTTGGGACATGGACTAAGACTGAGTAGAACTATGCTACAATTGATAAAGAAATTTTAGTTTCTCTTAGATGCATAGAGAAATTCCAAATTCATCTGTTGAATCGTGATTTCATTATAAGAACATATTGTTCAAGTTTTCCCTGTGTTCTGAACAATACTATAAGAAATGCAACAGCAAAAGGAAAGTTTGCATGATTGAAAGCTTTATTCTCTTGTTATAATTATTATGTGGAACATATTTCTGGTAAGACAAACTGTATTCCAGATTTCCTAACCAGAGAATACCTTTCACAGAGGTATGACATAAGCTTCAATCAAGCAAGCGAGAAATTTGATCAAGCGAGCGGGAAAGCCAATCAAGCGAGCGAGAAATTTTATCAAGCAAGTGGGAAAGCCAATCAAGCAAGCGGGAAAACTAATCAAGCGAGCGGAAAATCAAATCAAGTGAGCAGGAAAACTAGCCAAGAAAACGGAACCAAGTGGGCCTATAACCCACAGGTAAATATGATAATTTCAGCATGGATTGAAGGAAAACACCAAATCTATAGCATTAACGACAACACAAAATGGTTAGATTATGTTCAGGATTGGAAGCCTAGATGGGAACTAAGGAGTACAAAAGTACTTGATGATAATCTACAAGGATCATATGCATTCATCCGTTTGGTGCCAGAATTAAGAAGAATGCCCATGGGATCCACCATAGTTCCATAAATTCTCTATAATAATGCCTTGCGCAAGGTTGTTGATGCTAGCAACTAGCTGACGCATTGTATCATGACCTTAATCTAATATGGACTGGAGTCTCTTCATTCCAACCTAGATTACAGTTAGATCACCAATACTACTGTATAAATCACATACAATCTCTAAAGTCATGGCCACATCAAGATGCTAGCCTCATATTCCCTAGTACTACTCACACATATGAAAGGTACAATAAATTGTGGTGGGAATTCCTCAGAAAAGTAAATACAACCCGGAATTATTACACCATGTTGAAATGCGGTTTACAGCGCACCAAAATCTTTGAAGATTCTCCGCTTTATAGTCCCGATTGGATGGAGGACTGGTGGCAGACATTCGGAATCAATCTGACAGCCCTAGAACCAACTGTCATCTATAATCTCAAGCAAGACGTGGATGAACCACTTGAGCATGTCAAAGACGTATTACAGACAAGGATCACCGAAAGATAGATTCTTGAGTACTATATTCAAAACAGAGAGCAGTGGCTTGTCAAAACTCGTATTGAGGTTCACATGCACCAGAACCGACGAGTGGTACTTAGATCCCTGTACTCTAAATCATGGGATACCCAATCCAACTTTCGGGAATTGTATGGGCCACCATACTCTGATGATCAGTAGTCCTATTATTTTTTGGCTATGAATGGGGCCTGTCCATTCAAAGATTCCAGCCTTCTAAGAGAGTGGGCTTGTCCTCTCTACTTTTCTTTAGTCGACATAATATGTTCTGTCAGCCTTTAAGGACAATTCTCATGCATGATTCGAAGCACTTCTCCGAATTTTGATGTGGATTGACCCATGTCATGCACGAGGATATACGGAAAAGGAGATATGAATAGGTCTTGTCTTACTTTTCTGGATTCCCTGGGTTCCTTCCGGTTCTTCCCGATGAACCTCCTTTTGGGTTATAAATAATCGTGAGCAATGTCATTCAAGGCATCGAATTTTGGAGAGAAATTGCTCTGCAAGTCTTAGAGTCAGAGAGAGCTGTATGCTCTGCAACTAGGCCTCGTGCTATTAGATTGCATCAGAAAACTTGCTCTATAGTCTTAATTCTAGAGTCTATTAGGGAAAAGAAAATCAGACGTATGCTCTGTGACTGGACCTTGTGTTATCAGATCACATAAGAAATCTGAAATTCTGTAAGATTGTAAGCGTCTGTAAAGAGAGAGTATGCTCTGCCTCTTGGCGTCATGCTATAAGAAGGCATCAGAAATCTTGAGTGTTGATACTCTGTATATGTAAAATTTTATCCTCTGCAATAAAAATATGTTCAAGCTGTGCATCTTTATTCCGCATTTATTGTTATATAATTAGTATCCTCAGTCAATGTTTCGAGTAATTTTCCAAAGGAAACAGAAGTTGGGAGAAGCGTTGGTGGCTTAATATCCTCATGAAGGCAGATGGTCGTGGAGAGGTGTGTTTCAAGTGTGAAGGGAATTCTGTGATTGCATGGCAACAGATAAGAAACCATTGGATGGGTATGTAACAGTATCATTCAAAGCTTGATAAAAGAGAAAATTACGAGTCATCTTTGTGATCCAAAATAGTTGGTATAATGATTTTCATGTCAACTATTGCATTGACATGGTGTGGACATGCAAATTTGCACAAGGATTCTAAATGTGTGACAATTTGCAACTTTTTTAGCATTGATGCATGTATAATTTACTAATAAAAACATATTTACCCCAATATATGCCTAGTTAGTCATCATCATCATCATTGTCAACTTCATGAACATATCCTACCTAAAACTCTTTTAAGTAGAGGGTGGTCGTCAACATCATCATCATTGTTGGGGTCATTATAGACATCATCATCGTGATGGTGATGATGGCAATGATGACAATGATGATGATATATTTTAACTTACTTGAAGCTATGGTTGATTTGGTAGTCCACCAACCCACATTAACCCTCTTACACATGTATTATTGACATGTGTCTTTTCAACATGGTGACCCCTCATACAAGAACCCCCTTTCACTTGTATTTCCTACTAAATTTTTTTAACATTAGCCATCATATGCCTTATGAGTGTCTATTTTGGGGGGGACTTTGAGAAAATAAATATGCTTTTTCATGTTTTTCAACTTTGGGCAAACAAAAGTCATATTTGTGTTTAGAATTTTATTTTACAGTAAAAACAAAACTTTTAGAGAATTATGTTAGCTTTCTATTCATTATTTTTACGAATTTTTTTATTGAGATTTTCTATGTAAATTTAGCAATTTTTTTATAATATGTTCTTATAAAATGAAAGGACTAATAAATAGTCATGTTTTTTGAGTCACATGAACTCATTGTTAAACTTGTGTTTTTTTAAAACATAATATGTTGCAATAATCTATACAGATTGTGTTAGTGCATGACTATAATTTCATATCCAATGGATGAATATACCAATGATTATAATTTTTTGAATTAGATTGATGCGCAAAACTTGTCGAATATCAACATGTTTATTTTGAGTCGACATTTCTCTCAATTTACACTCAAACTAAAAGCTCTAAGAGTACCCTTTTGAAGTAGACACTCCAATGAAGTGCCCCATATTTTTTCAATTTTTTTCATTGTGTATTTTTGAAGTTATTGAATTTTCATTTCACTGCATTTTAAAAACAATGAAACCAAGATAGACACATTTTGACATAAATAATAATTAAAATTATCATATCTCAATTAAATACAACAAAATCTATACCTATAGAAAGTAGATTCAATGACGAAACTAATTGTATTGGTTTCGACAATCGCTTTGCAGTATTAGATATTGGTTTAACCTTCCAAAATTGGAGAAACCTAAAAACCTTCTATTTTTCAGTATTAACAAGTTTTCGACAGAATAGTTCATCCAAAAACCCGTTTAATTTTTCGGACGAATGTTTTTTTTCAATAATTGATTGTTAGATTTAATCAAAAAAAAATTTCAGAGGTTGGATTAATATACTAATCAACATCATCCATGACAAGGAAAACACCTTCTAGTAAAGGTTTTTATGGAACCTCACCCAAAAATTTATCTCTTATTCATTTATAGTGAAGGTTTCCATTAGAGGCATGCGACCAAAGGTTTTAGTAGGAATTTTTGTTTTCTTGTACTCCTTATAAGTTGTACAAATGCACCAATGTGATTCCAAAGTTGGCACATTAGTGTGTCAAGTAATAAGATTCATCAAATGTCGTTACACCTAATCTATCTAATCTATGAAAAAAACTCAGTTTATTTTAATTTTAAACAAACTCTCTTTGGTGTGTATGAAACATACAAATGCACTATGGGGATATGATTCACAACACACGAATATAGGTTAAAACATTTGGTAATGAAATATAGGGATTTTATTTTTTGAATTTTGCATTCAATTGGCACAAAATGCAGTGGTGATCCTTAAATGGCACATTGATCTTCAATTTTCTTATGACTCAAATGGTGTTCTAGGAACATCGTAGCACACCGATGCATTGTAATTCAAGGTTCACCAAAGTAAGCTAAGGCATCTAGCAATAAAATATAGTTCTTTTAATTTTATTTTTTAATTCAAAAAATAAATAATGCATTTAATTTTGAACAGACACATTGGGACATATAAATCCATAGTGCACGGCCATGATCATTTGTTAAAAATCCAATCATGTGCTTGGAACATAAAATAACACGGGTACAAATGAGAATTGGACGGATAATCGTAGGTTATGACATTTGGTAATAAATAATATCTTTTTTATTTTCAAAATATTCAAAAATAAATTTAGTGTGTTTAATTGTCCATACCTGCACCAAGGCATTTAAACAAATCACACACTGACATGATGATTTTATTTTTAAAAAATCTATGGTGTGCCTGAAACATAGTAGTGCACTTATGCATATTCTTATTGAACACATTGAAGTAGGGATACAAAAATAAATTGTAATCTCATTTTTACATTTCCTTTTGTCCTTCCAATCACATAAGCAATGATGCTTAGCATCCCTATACAAATGCTTGATCATCTGTGCTACTGTGTTGTTAAATTTCTCGATTCCTTCGATTCACCAATGAACGTGGTTTGTTTCCAAATTTTGCAAAATCATCCCATAATTTCATTTTTTTATCTATGTGGAAACCATGGCTCCTGATGTAGACATATTTCTTGATATACTTTTAATGCTACAAACAACATGTACATTCCATAATCCTTCTCTACCGTTTCCTCTAATTTAAGGAAATTCCTGTTCTTTTCACTTCCATACGGTGACAATCCTGATGGCCTTTCTATCAGATTCTCTAACTCCTTATGCTATGGCTCCAATTAAATACACAATGATTCACTTCCAATGACACAAAATTTAATGGTTAAAATTAATATAGCTATTGGGATTAAGTTCTTAACTCTGTCAAGATTTAAAATTCCTGACGTTATTAGACAAACCACGAATTCGATATACTAAATTCTACAAACATTTGTAGGATGCACCTGTTCTTGTAGTGAAATTGATTTCATGCTTCCCTATCTCTCTTATGGCCGATAGGATTACATTATATATGAGAATACAATTATTCCAGTTCAATAAAGAGACTCCTACATTGTTGTAAGTAACTACTAAGAATAGAAGTATGATCCCATCACTTTAATGAATCACTACTTGGATCCACTAGACTCCCTCGAATTCAGCCAACAATTCAGATCCAGTTACATGAGTAAGCATTTGACTAATACCTCACCAACTATCTAGACTCTTCTAGACATCTACTTGCAACCTATAAATATTTACAATATTTTATAAAATAAAACTCCTCTCTTTGGGAAAATGTGAAGACCCCTCCTAGGGTTGATCAACAATATAGTTTTGAGCAAAAATGCTCTTGCATCAAACTCCTAAAGTAGAAATTTTCCATGACCTTCTAGTCATGTGTCTTCAATGATTGAATCCTCCAGGATCCCAAACCTCATGTTGTAGGTGTTCATTCATCCATCTATATTATTGTTCTACTACTGTTATTGCCTTCAATTCTCTAGGCTTCCAAATTTTATGTTGGTTTTTTCCACTTGCTTTACTGATGTAAAGTATTTCAATCAACTGTATTTTTCTATTGGTTGTCCTTCTCTTTTTTATATATCCTCTCTTGGACATCCTCTTCATCGGCATCCACATCTTATCAATTTCATCATCTAGTTATAATATTATTATTAAACACCCCCTTTACAACCTGTTGATCTTGCCTTGTAGCTTCATCCACCTTGTCCTCTTGTAGAGATTTATTTCTTAGTGTCTTGTTACTATCTTCAAGGACAATGTCTTTTCCATCTTTTGTCAGTATACATTCACAATTATCCAACAAATTTTGATTTTCTAAAGGTGAATCCATTACCTCAATCTCCTCTCTAGGATACCCATCTTCATTCTTAGTCTTTGCTAACCAATATTCTAGGAACTTCATCTCTTCTTCAAAATATGTCAACACTGCATCTAACTATTGTTCTCCCATCTCCTTATCTCCGTCTATTCCTTCATGAGGAATTTATGCATCTTCCTTTTTCTTTCTGACAGCTCATGATGGTTGTCCATTTCCTTGATTTGCATAACCTATATACACACACAACTCATTAGTTTTATAAACATGAGACTCCTTGGTCTCGGTGGATGTTTCTAGCACCATTCTTCTATGTTGGACTGAATCCTCCAAGATCTTCATGAGGTTTTCATCTTGTCCCTCGTCTTCCTCTCCAAGCATCACTCCTTGCTCCAATTCACAAAAGTGAACTGTTGGTGCTTCTCTAATCCAAGCCTTCAATATGTGCTTCTTTTTCTTCCTCTATTTTTCCTCTGCTCTGATAAAAACACTCATTTTGTGTATCAATTTCTTCACAAACAAATGCATAATAGGCCACTTGACCTTCTTCCTTACATTCCAACCTCGTCTCTGGTCTTCATCTTCAATTTCTTCTAGCAACTTCATTATTATACTTAGTCTTTCCTTTAACTCAGCAATCTCCCTATCAATTTCCTCTTGACTCGTTTTCTTTCTTCCAACTACTATGGCATTCTCTTTCCTCTTGTTGTGTATTCTCTTTGAACCTCTGACATGACTATCAGTAGCCATTTTCATCTCCTCACTTTGTGAGCATCTCCTTTCCCACTACGATGAAACCAAGCCTATATAATGTAGCAAGTCTCATCACTACTACTCAACACCTCACCAATCATCTCTCCTAACTTGGTATTTTTGCATTCCTGGTTCCTTCGACTGGAACCTTATGAGCTTCTCTCTGCTCCTTCCAGTATTTTGCATATATCCTCACAATTTCTTCCAAGAACTTCACTTGTCCTCCTTACTTTTAATTCCACTTGAAAGCAATCACAACTCTCCTTTGTTGTGAGGGTTATTTGCCACATTTCCTCTTTCAATTGAGAGAGCATCCTTGCTCCATCTATTACAGCTTTCAAGCTATATTTTTCTATCAAAATATCTCATCTATTGTTTCTACCTGCACAATTAGAAATTTCAAAACATGAAGACCATTTACTTACCATATCTTCACTTCCAATGAATCTTTGTGTTCTCCGTTGTCCTTTCTTTTTACTGTACATAAGAATATTCTTGCTCTACCCTCAAGATATTCTTGCTCTGGTACCACTTGATGCAGACATATTGCTTGATAGACTTTCAATGCTAAAAACAACCTGTACATGCCATAATCGTTCTCTACCCTTTCCTCATATTTAAGGAAATTCATGTTCTTTTTCCCTTCCATTCGGCAACAATCATGATGGCCTTTTATGCCAGATTCTCTAACTCCTTACGCAAGGGCTCCAATTCAATACACAATTATTCACTTCCAATGACACAAAATTCAATGGCTAAAATTAATATAGTTGTTGGGCTTAAGTTCTAAACTCTGTCAAGATTTAAAATACTCGATGTTATTAGACAAACCACGAATTCGATATACTCAATTCTGCGAACATTTAAAGGATGCACATGTTCCTATAGTGAACTTGATTTCATGCTTCCCTATCTCTCTCTTCTAGCCTATAGGCTTACATCATATAAGAAAATACAATTCTTCCAATTCAATAAAGCTACTCCTAAATTATTGTAAGTAACTACTAAGAATAGAAGTTCGATCCTATCACTTTAATGAATCACTATTTGGATTTTCTAGACTTCCTCAAATTCTGCCAACAATACAGATTCAGTTCCATGAGGAAGCATTTGAATAATACCTCACCAACTATCTAGACTCTTCTAGACATATACTTGCAACCTATAAAGATTTACAATAATTTATAAAAGAAAACCCCTCTTTTTGGGCAAATGTCAAGACCCCTCTCAGGCTTGATCAACTATATAGTTTTGAGCGAAAATGCTCTTGCATCAGCGCCTTGACAAGGAAGAGAACATGTAAATTCTTTGTTAACCCCTCATTTACATTTTTAGCAGATTAAAATTTATAATTTATCTTAGTTTTTCCAATTTTTTTAAATCCATGTGGTACATCAAAAAATTTCAATTCACACGGAAAAATTTGGTGCATCTTATAAATATATAGGACACACCATTAGTAGTGTATCCATATCCCTAGAATGCACCAGTGTAACAAAAAATTCTTAAAAATGCCTCGCATTTACTCAATGCTCTTAATAATATACAGAAGCACCATTAAGTGTGCTTCTTGATTATCAATGCATTGGTTATCATGGAAAAATTCAATGGTTAAACCAAGAAAGCTTTAAAAAATTAAATATTATATCTAAGTATAATATTATAGGAAAATATTTTGGTTTGATAAAACCATATATGTAGACAGCCTCGGTGAATATTAACATAAAACATACAATCTACTATTAGACCTTGTTATTTTTTTATATTATCAATCTAAGCATATTTTATATAAATAATAAGCAATTTTCTAAAACAGAAATTATCACTTGGTGAATTTATTTTTAGAAAAGGGTCCAAAAATTAGCTAATTGGCAAAAATTAACCAGTAAAAAATACCATGTGGTTAAACAATGGATGTTGGTGTACTTGGTATGTTTGGAGACATTGATAATGGTGCACTCATATATTTCCTAGAGCACCAAATTCCCATGACACTTTTTAAAAAATATTGTGGTGCATAGATAGACATGGAGTGTACCACTAAAACATAAAATAATTTTAAAATATCTCACATTTTTGTAGTGCATTTTATAAAATTTATAAGAATTGTTTGACGTTGTGCAGCTCGATATTACAAATGCACCATTTAGATTATCTATATATAAAGATATATGGGGTGTCTATTGACCTTGAGAGCACTAGTAAAACATAAAAACATATAAAATCTTGCATTTTCAGTGATCTTTATAATATCTAGAAAATCATTAGTGGTGCTTCTTAATATTACCAACACACATGTGAGTGTGGAAACAGTTAATGATTAAACAAGGCATGCCGAAGCATTTGGTATGTATGAAAACACCAATGATAATGCATGTATACATTTCCTAGGGCACCTAAGGTCCTACGTTATTTGTTAAACATTGTGAAGCATAATGTAACATACCTTTATTCTTCATATCAAAGTAGGGTCTATACTAGGTCTAACATTTCGTTGATGGCAGTGATATTTAAATCAAAATTTCAAGCATGAAAGACTATTTATAAAAAGAATCCCTTCCTCTTAATTATTATGAAAAAATTTGGTATTACACTACTCAACATAAGGTCAAGCTTTTAATCTTTAAATGCAAGGTATATATAGTAATTTCTATAGACAACAAAATCAAGTTCAATATCTCAATTCAATTAAAACTAGCACTTCACAATTTTCCACATGATACTTTTTTAAGACAGTGACACTTAAGCATATAATCATAGCCAAATTGTCATAATCACAAGCATATGATTCATATACTAAATCTGTTTCAAAAGTTAATTAATTATCTCAATTCATCAATTTCCTACAATCTTTTTTAGATGGATCATGTCTTGTTCTCTCCAAATGAGCACAGTCGTAGGGTTTAGGGTTAAGTCTCTTTAACTCATGGCATATAACACCTTCTCCCTTGATTTCAAGTTTGTTTCCATGATCATTAGGGTCATAATAAACATAATACAATGATTCTTTAATATACAAGCTTCTTGCCTAATCATTCACAAAATACATGATTATACATAATGACATAAATCCTTATAGAATAAGCACTCACAACCATGAGTCCACAACACGATAAAAATCCATCATATGACAGAGGTAAATACCTCACAAAAAATATTCAAAATTATTTATAATAGTTACACGATAATTCATGCACAGGATTCATATGATTTCAAGGATATGGGGGATCTATCCTCCTCCTTCTTTCAAGAGGCCAATGCAAGACTGAACATGGTTCAAACCAATCCATAAAAAAAAATAACCATCTCATTTAATCCCTTATAAAAATTAACATATGGGGGGTTTGAGTACCCCTTCTTGACTTGACTATAGGGTGAATCCATGGAAATGGGTAACACTTCTCAATGAAATGTGGAAATGAAAAAATGGTATTATGCATATTCTTTAGATTGAAGTTGCCAAAACTTATATAAACCGTGTGAATTTTGATGTGTAGTAAAAAAAGAAACTTGTAAGGAATTGTGTTGTCTTTTTAATGGTATTTTTTTCAAAAAAATTATTGTCATCTAATGTGACATTTGCATTTGATTAAATGGTTGTCCTTGCAAATTTATAGACCAATTAACAAGTGAGTTTTGTTCACATCAAATAATTCAATGGTCAATATATTTAAAAAAAATAGGAGGATGATCTATAGAGAATGTAGTAGATCCCACACATTTTTTTTGAATTACTTTTTTTATATAATTTTTTGAAGTTGACACATTAATATTTGAATACATTTTATACACCTAAGTGTTCCTGTCAACATTTTTCCAATTATGTATGTAAATTGAAAAACAAAAAATACCCTTTTGAATAGGGAAAGATCCATAAGGACCCCACATATTTTTTATAATTTTTTAGTTGTGTATTTTTTATGCTATTGATTTTTCATGGCCACTTTTGAAACTGTGGAGAAAAAAAATTACTATAAGTTTTTAAAAGAAAATAAATAAAAATATAGTATGAAAATGATGTGGCATTCAATCCATTGGCCTTAACTCTGCCACTTAAGGTGAAATATATAAAAGGTTTTCACCCTCTAGAAGTTGCAGCCGCAAAAATTCCTATAGCAAGAGGGTTGGAATTCTATAAATTAAGCACTTTATCGATCTATATAGCTTGAACAAGCCCTTAAAAATACTCGTTGGAGCATTTTGCATGATTTTTTAATTAGCTTGATCGAGGGTTAAGCCAACCCTCAATTGAGGGTTTCTATGGTTTGAATATTGCTCAATTGAGTGTTGAGCTTGAACAAGCTCTTGTAAACACCATTATTAGTTGTTAGGTGTCTCTTGTTAGAAGTTGATCCACCCTTTCTCGTTGAGATTTACATTATATAATTTTCATCATAGGGATTTTGTAAGATCATGCCAAACAAATGGATTTCACCAACAAGTTTTTCCACATAGGAGAAAAGAAATTGCTTTGTGAGAGTCATAGAAGAAAGAATCCACAAGCCAATGGCACTATGAATAATAGGTATGCATCTTTGTCCATTACCAATGAGGATCAACAAGGTTGTTCTTCCCCATTGCTCCCTCTACTCTCTTCGACTAAAGTCGGTGGATTTCGGAAGAAAACAAGAGGCTAAAACAATAGAATTTGTTGTTGAAGTTAGAGGTAGTACAGATAAAAAGTTTGTGCAACGATATTCTAACATTTATGTCTAAGCACACAAATATCTTCATAGAAATTTTAAGAGAATCATTGGACCTAAACAACATTTTAGATGGTTTTCAATAATGAGCACCAATGGATGGATCCCTGACCTAGTCTAAATATTCATGTTAACGGACTCAATTGTGCTTGTTCATTCATCTTTTTTTAAAACGAGACAACAAACAACTATAGAAATTCCAAAGAAATGGTCAATAGTAAATGTGTGGTTTTTGTCAATGTCAAAGATAAAGATGAATCGAGCATACCAAAGCTTGTTTATGTGCCTTTTCTCTACAAGAAAAGGTCCCTAGAGCTTGATCGAGCTCATTAGCTCAATTAATCGTTTTCTTATCCTAGCCAAACCCTCGACCAAGGGTTTGTATTTTCCTCCAAAAAGTATCAATCAAGTGCTTATACAAGATCTCAATCAAGCTCTTAATAGCTCAATTGAGAGCTTAAAATAGCTCGATCGAGCTTGCAAAAAAAATCCACTCCCTCCACCCACATTGCCAAGAATTGTTACCCATCTCCATGGATTCACCCTATATTTTCAACTTTTGGGAAACTAAATGGATGGAATATGAAATTTGGTGAGCACATGTACATTGATGTCAATTACTTGTAATTAAGAGCATAGATCCATCTAAACTCTGGATCTACCATGCGCCGAGAGAGATCAAATCCCTCTTGATGCAAACCTTTTTTAATGTCACTCTCTTGTTGGAAAGGTTTTCACCAAGAGGGATTTGATCCCTCTCGGTGCATGGTAGACCCATATTTTAGATGGATCTAGGTTGGTTGCAGTCTGAGACGACCACATCAATTCTCTAAATGATCATGATTATATATATGAAGTTTTGTAAAAGGAAACTTCAAAATTTAAATGAGAAATAAGATGAATAATAATTTTGATTGAAGAAACATGTGAATAATAAGAAAGTAAGAAGATGTGTATAATCAATAAGAAATCAATTACAAATTAATCAATCACAGTCTATCTTCTTCAGCTTTTCGAATAGCAACACCTGCTACTTTTGCCATTTTTTTGTATCAATCATATGAAAAGGGAGGTTGAAATTGAAGACCATTTAAATATTTAACTCAAGATATTGCAGTAAATGGCATACCTTGTCTCTCTTGCTTCCCAAATATTAATAGTAGCTTTCTCCAATGTCAATCCTTGTGACCTATGGATTGTTAACCCCCACGCGAGTTTCAATGGAAGTTGTTTTTTATTACTCCTTTCAATTAGTGTAATACAACAGTTTGAGGGGTTGATTCATCCTATGGAACCCCACATATTTATCGAATCTCACCAAAACATATGTGGGTGGTTCTGGGGGGTAATGTTCTAGGGTTATACATAGTTTGTTCTACAACTCCAAGATCGCCATTAATGAGTCATGCATATTTCCATATGTTCGATGTAAGCATAAACCTAGCTCCTATTTCAATAAGTAACTATAGCCAATTCTTCCTCATCCATTTCCACATAATACTTGTTTCTTACTCTTGTAGCAACACTCACTACAACGGGACAATTCAGATTTATGATACAATGTTTATTATGTTGGTGTACATCATCATTTGTTGCAAACAAATGTATGGCATTATCAAAGGATTCGTTTGTGGAAGCATCCAATGAAGTATCTGTACGATTCATAAGTAATTTCCAGTCTTCCACCATTGGCACTGCATCTCTAACATTCATCAACAAATGTCAAAAAAAAATTTGCTCGTTGATTTGTCCATCTTGTCTAAACACAGTATCAAGGGGTAACAATTGTTGTGAATGAGTTCCATAATTATTTTGTAATACCTTCAGATGCATATATATGTTTATCCATGACGTGTGGCAATTGGCCCAAATTACCAACCAATAATTGACCTTCAACCAAAAGGAATACTGGCATTTCCTGAGAAAGCTTGTCGAAGTCTTGAATCAATTTTTACCAATATATTTCTTCCAATAAAACTCATTTCATCTATTAGGATATATTTTACATGTTTCATCTCTTCTTTCAAGGGGATTAAATGTGATCCTTGTAAATCATTCATCTCTTTGATTGGTATATGAAGTGTCGAATGTATTGTTATTGCTGATATATTGAAAGCTACTATCCCCATAAGATCCAAAAGGTGTAATGGACTCTTTTTGGGTAGAGACTTTGTTTCAAGAGTAGCTTTAATAACTCCAATCAAATATGAATTCCATGTACATGCAGTTACTTGGATTATCATACAGAGTGTATCAACCCCTATTTTATAATTCCCAAGGATAATATCAAAAGCTCTTCTTTGTTGAAATTTGAGACTCTCAAACTATTAAGGGTTTGCATGGTCATTAGTAAGAATGGAATTCAACTTCCATCTCTGAGATATGAAATGAATGGAACTATTGGACATGTCTCCATCCACAAAATTAGTGTTCTAGTTATACATAACATCATGATCCCTATGTCCAAGCATCTCAAAATCATTGTAATTTATAACTTTATTCTTATACAATCCACAAATGATCTCCCACACATGCTCCCTAGAATCTCTATGAGGATTTGGACCTTCTTGTTATTCATCAAATTCAACTGGTATGACTGGAGGTAATGGATTGCAATCAACATGCCATGGTATGTACTGGAATTTTTCCCAATTATGCACTATCTTGTCATTTGTGTGCCTTATATCTTTGCGGAAATCACAAAAGGTCTTGTACAATACCAATTTAGACCAACAAATTTCTACATAGTTTTCATCATTTCGATTAGGAATAAATTTATATCAAGGAAACACATGTACAATAGATGGATTACTCCATGGTAACCATTTATCGTCTCGTCGATGTTTTTCATACGACCATGATTTCACAACATCTATCAATCGAAGGTGCTCCATATCCATAGGTCGCTTGGTATATGTATCAATAAGTGAGTTATCATTGTTAGCATTATATGTATCAACATGAACTTGTTTGAAAACTTTCCTACCAACATTAAGAACCACAAATCAATGGCTACATTCTGAAAGAGGAAGTTCTAGAAGCAAATGACATGTCTCTTGAGCACCTATGTCCCAGTGTTAACAATGGTTTGACACAACAAACTCTTGTATGCACGTGTTGTAGGTTCATTTGGATTATGTATAGAAGAGACACACATCAACATATTATGGAATGTTTTTTATTCCTTTTTCATATTTAGTGGCATATTTTTCTATGTAATTGATGGCCACCTGCTTAGAAATAACAGGTTTCAAATCTATATTGGACCTCCATGTCAACAATGTTTCACAATTGTGTGTATTCAATCTATCATCGTTTCATCTTGGTTCATACTTATTTTCTCCATTCTCATCAACATAAAGTTTTGAGTGTTCGCATAGATCCCATAGAGATTTATATCTACATACCAATTTTCCTTTCTTATTTCGAAGACAAGATTTCTCATTGCATGTTATGTGATGCTCTACACAGTTTAGAATTTCTTCGTAATCAACCATAGGATCATATTGAAATATTTTTTATGTGTCCTTTAAGCAAGGATGATCATCGTCATTGATTCTAACTTGAATATTTCTCTGATGCCCATCACGTGGATTCATTGCATGCACACATCTATCGAAATATTCTTTTGCGGATCTAACTTGTGCAACATCATCCCAATTCAACCTTTCCATGTCGAGCATTTTTTAACCACAAAAATCCATGGACATGTGGAGATCCATGATGTTTCCATTCATAGCAATACCAATAATCCGTAGCTTGATGACAATGAGTGAAAATTTCATCTCGACACATTGTGTGTCTTAAGTGCATATAATGTGATACAATATTATCAATCACGTGTTGACGTCTCCATTTCCTTGCCTCACCAGGATCTAGAGGACTAGTATCAGACATTAATTTATGCAAATCCAGCCACTGCATATCTACTGTACTTAGTGTGAAGAATATCGTGGGATGGCCAATTTGCTTAATCAAGTCAGATAACTCTGCACAACACTTGCTCCAATATGAATGTGTACTTCTTAGTACAGTTTCAAATCTCATTAATATTTCTGCAAGTCGAGAATAGGGAAGATTTCATAAATGTTCTTGTAACTCTTCCATTGTTGAAGGTAGATCTCCGATTTATTTTTTACAAAAACTACACTGGAAGCACGAACACGATGTCTCATGATAATATTAAGTAAAAAGTATATAAAGCGAGGATGCCTTCCAAACTTGTTGTCATGATATCTTAGTAGATTTTTCGGCGTACTCATGAAGATGGACATTTTGCATTCGTGGTTGCAACCAATTTGCTTCACCTCTAGGAAACAATGTAGGAAATGCCATATCAAACAATCTCTCAGTTTTATTCTCATTGATGGGAGAAGAGACAATTCCAGGCCAATTAAGCACATCTGTGGATCCGCCCTTTGTGTTATTTCCTTCAGGATTAGAGTTATTTTCCCAAGCTCAAATAAGTTGAATCTTTCGTGGTGCATTTGGAAGACTACCTACAAATGAATATGTTTGTAATCCATCTAACATGTCATCAAGTCCTAGCACCCCTTCCAACATTGCAAATACTATGTCATCGTCCATCTCTGGCAAAGTAAAAAAATTAATCATATTTGATACATCTAATGCACTTTAAAGAAACTTATTTAGTGCAATGTAATCAACTCGGACATCGTGATAATATAGATCATTTTGAATCTTATATAATAATGCATCCATCACATTTTGTCTTCTAATAGTGAAGTTATAACTTGTTCATTATCGTCCTTTTTTCTGCACAACAATCATTAAATATATCTCTTTAATATGTCGAGGTAAAGTCGTGGCAACATCTTTAACCTCTTGGGGAAAACTTATGGTGTGCCCTCTATATTTGTATTGTCCACCTAAAATTGGACTTGCACATGCTATCAACATCTCCTAAACTTGTGTGAGCTATGCACGGACTCGAGGTTGGAATCCTAGATCCATATCGTTTTGAGATGAAAATCTATGATGACCTCCCTCTCTTCTACATCTCATACACATTGGATCGGTATTTGTATTCAATACCTGAATTCCGGCATATGACTCTTCACACACATGACATGTTTGAATTTTAGCCAAACGATCAATCCTATCACGGAATTTTTGATGTGCAATATTAATATATATGATTTCTACTGGTACATCATCTGCAACTTGAATTTCTTCAGCTAGAACCATCTCAATATTTCTTGCATCATTATCTACGATGATGGTTACACATTGAGCTTTAGAATAGATATCATATATTCTTCTTCCCCTTGTAGGATGGCCATTTTCTTGAAGTTCTAGATTTGGTACTGCGGATGTAATGGTCGAGCATCGTCTTCTCTGTCAATATGCATTTTGTCGTTCAGCATTGTGTCTTCTTTGTTCTTCATGTAGTTCAGACATCATTTGTTCTCACCTTCTTTGGCAATATGCTCTTTGTCTTTCAGCATTTTGTCTTCTTTGTTCTTCTTATCATTTAGTTGTTGTTTGTTGTGGCGTTCTTTGTCGATGTGCTTATTCTTTCAACATGTTGTCTCCTTCGTTCTTCTTTTTGTTCGGGTGTCAATCCTTCTGACCTTCTTTGTTGATATGCTCTTTTTCTTTTAGTGTACTATCTTCCTACTTCTTCTCTTTGTTCAGTTGTCAAATGTTGTAACCTCTCTCTTCGCTGTTATTGTTGCCTAACACTTCTTTATGGTTGTCTTCCTACATTATCAAGTTGTGCATCATCCATATGTTCATCATTATGTGAAGACATTATCATAGTTCTTGCAGAAACCCGATGTCAAAGAATAAGACTTCAAGTGTTTTGAACATCACTGAAAGCAATGCACATATATATTTTACTTGCCGAAATCAATGCAGGAAATATAATCACCGAAATCAATGCACAAATTTAATTTGTTCTAAAATTCTTAATTTTGTTTATTCCAAATAAAGTTTACATAATATATTATGTTGATATTATAGATAATAGATTATGTTGACATTATACATAATAGATATCGACACAATTACAAATAATTAATAATGAGAACTCGTTCATGTGAGGGTATTTGGTCTAAGAAATAGCATTAAAATTTGAGTAAACTATTATTTACTGGCAGCAATGTGATTACCTTTGCAAACTATTATTTACAGGAAGCAGTGTGAATGCAAATAGTAAGAGAAGCAACGTGATTAGCTCTATTACCTCTGCAGCCGATTTGTTGACTCTTCAAGTAGAAGCAACGTGATTAGCTCTATTACCTCTGCAGCCGATTTGTTGACTCTTCAAGTAGCGTTTGATTTTGTTATTTTCATTGTAATTAAAATTTAATCCTACATCATATTTTTATTTATTTTTGTTGATTCTTTGATTCTAATTTAATCGACATTAATTGTTTTTAATTTAATTTCTATTTACTTCTTTTTTTTTTGTGTGGATGACGCTATGCTATATTATGTGACAACATTTCTCCCATTATGATTTTAATTTAGTTGACTACAATTTTTTTAATTTTATTTTTGATTTATTTTTGTGTGCATAATGCTATGTTGCTTGACAACATCTCCCCCATATTGCTTTTAATTTAGACAACATCAATTTTTTTTAATTTAATTTTTATTTTTTGTGTATGCATAACGCTATATTATGTGATAACATCTCCTTCATAGTAGGTTGTCGAGCGCCTCTCGCTGCAAAAATTTGAATGCCAACAAACATAGTATGACCAAGTTATAGCAGAATTTTATCTACAACCATTTTGCATTTTTAAGGGTCATATAGGAAAATCTGAAACTGAGCTTTTGTGATCACATGTTTATTGATGCAACCTATTTTTTGTTAAACTTTTAATGCCAATGGACAACGTATGACAAAGTTATAGAATGTAACAACCTCCGAACTAAAGACATTTCTTTTATTATTATTTTTGAGAAAAGATATTGATCAGAACTTTTATTTTAAAGTTTTACGACCAAGGTGGTCAAAGATGACTGTAATAAACTGTTTATTTTCCTTTTTAATAAAAAGACTGAAAAAGATAGAGACACTCATCCACAGGGGACTGTTGAAGAGTGTTCACTAGCCCTAGGAAGAATGAAACTGTTCAGGAGGAAAGGAGACAAGTGGCAGCATCTGGAATCACTTACTAGCTGTTGCAAGAGGCAACTATATTTATGGTCATGACTCTCCAAAGAGGGAAAAGCCGAGTAAATGGCTCAATAAATGAGGTAACTGACCAAAGACCTAGGCAAACTATAAAAAGCCATCGAAATAAAGCAGGAGGCTCACATATTTTTCCTTTTTGGAATCTTCCCTTCCTTGTTCTGGCTGGAACAGAAAACTATCATGTTGTTCAGCAGACAGGAAACTTCGATGAGGGGTAGCTAGCTAATGATTTTCCAGAATGAGTCTGTTCACTAGTAAGTGCACAGGAAGAAGCATGGCAGGTCCTCGAGACTGCTGATATTTCTGCAGAAAGGTCTCCACTCCCAATCAGTATCTTATCCCTAGTGTTTAGTGAACGGGCTCGGGGTCCCAAGCACTCAGCTGAGTGTTTTGAGGAATTTGGTTGGGTGGAACGGTAGGCTGTGGATGTTTGCCCAGCCGGTGGTTCAGGTCCTTTCTTCCCTCTCACCCTGATTTGTTTTTATTATTGTTATCAGTTTTAAACGGAATGTCCTCCTTTTATTTTACAATTAATAACGAACTATGGTGTAGGATTGATTTATGAAAAATAGACATCCCCTGTATTTTTTCTTTCCACCCAAGGGTGGTGTACTCTAGTACAGAGGTTGTCAGACTTAAAAAGGATGTTATGATTTAAGATTCAAGTATTAATGAAGGTTGCGACATTTATTTTAAGTTTGTGAATGTTCCTTCTTTCGATTTTTAAATCCCGGAACCCTATATTTTGGACCTGTATAATTCTTCCGATTTCCTATAACAGAAAAATAAATGCATGTGTAAACAGAATTACTGGAAACCCTGTAATCGAAGCCTTCCTTCTCAAAACTAAACATTCTTAATGAATAAACAAAGTACTGTATTCTAGCCGAGCCGAGTGAGAAACCTCCGAACCCTTAGTGCTTGACCTTTATCTTCCAACTTTAGAAACTCCAACTATAATAAAAACTACCTACGACTGCGTTATACTCGTGTCCTATGGAGGATATCCACTGAACCCAAAACTTTCAGATTTCCTGACCCTTACATTTATGAGATAGGACCTTCCCGAGATTAACGTTGGATCACACGAAAAACCTTGTCATAGACGTAACATATATCTGCCACGATGTGCCATGCAAATGGTAAGGTCCTACCTTTGGTTTTAAAACAATATTATTGCCATCAAATAATTCGGGGTCTTGTAATAGTTTCCATGTAACAAGAAAACACCTTGTTATGTCCACACCTTCATACTTAGACATTGGTTATTTGCTGCAGAACATACACTTGAAGTTTAGTAACGTGTTTTATAAAGGAGCTTATTGCAATCTTCTAAAGCTCTAGACTCATAGGCTTAATACCTTAGAAAAATCATGGTGTGACCCAATCTTGATGACGATAGCACCCTTCAAACCAAGGTGTAGAAGATGTTATGCAAATCATACCCTTGTCAGCAAAAGGCCTTATTAAGTGACGACATTCTGCCACCATGCCAAGAGTAGCGTTAGCTTGTAAAGTTGTAAGCTAAGTAAGCCCCATGGATCTCCTCGCCTTGAACCCTTAAAATTAAAAGACATATGAGTACTACAGTTGACTTCCCATACTAAATCAGGTATTTATAAGACCTTCAAGCTTTTGTTTTTAAACTGATTAATTGAACATGCATTTCCAGAAGAGAAAAAATAATAATAATTAATAAAAGGGGGAAAAATTTTATTTTCTGATTTTTCTACACTCAGTTATTTCAAAGTCGTTACATAGAAGAATTTCATCTACATCTATTTTATGTTTTTAAGGGTCATACAAGCCAATATGAAGCTGATTTTTGGTGGACAAATGGGGATATGTGGCATCTATGCTCAATACAAATTTGATATTTATTCAACTTCATATGACATCATTGCACTAAAAATATGAAAATGTTTTTAGACTTGTATGCACAATGCATTTCTACAGAGATATTTTGCATACAATATAAATTCAAATTTATTTGTTTATCATACCTATAGGAAATTTTCAATATAAATCCTCATAACAAATAATGAAATTATATTCTTCGTCATACAAGATTGAATTCATAACAAAGGAGGAGAATAAAATAATTTATCTTTTTATAAATTGAGTTCCAAGGCAACTAATTGTGGGTTAGCCATTTTCCTCCCAAGCATAGGGAAATCCTTTATGAATGCCACCCTTGTTCTCAATTATGAGACCACCAAGGAGAAGTAGATTTGTGCAAGCTCCCAAATCACTCTTCTAAACCAAAGGCTTCCAAACCAACCAATAAATCTTGCAAAAGTGTTGAGGGTGGACAAAGTACTTCCCTACTCAATCTTGGTGTCTAATTCCACATGGCAGTGCCTCTTTCATCTCTCCATCGATCCTATGATAGTTGGGATGCTCTTTTTTCATCAAGAACTCTATTTTCTCCTCAAGAACTTTATTTTCTCCTAAACTCACTTTTCCCCAAGCTTCTCTTGCTAATTATAATTCCCTTGTTGCATGAATAAAGGGGAGGAAAAGAAAGTGTCATAATCCAACTCTTCCACTTCCTTAATGATAGGAATCAAGATTCCTAATTGAACTATCATTGATTACAACAAGAATATAGGAATTAGTTGCCTCAAAATAGTAGGTAGGTATTTTAGGGTAGGAAATAATTCCTCAAAGTAATTAATCATTTCACTAGATTCCTAATTGTAATCGCACCAACATAGATCCATTTTAAACCTAGATCTATCAAGCACCGAGAGGGATCCAATTTCTTGAGGTTTATTTTTTTTTAATCTTAAATTTCTTTCACGTCACCTCAAGAAATTTGATCCTTGGGTTTAAGATGGATCTATGCTGGCTTTTATTTTTTATTTTATGAACCAACATGGATTTTTTAATAACTTTTTATTTGGTTTTAATTGTTTTATTTAATGAGGTCAAATTCTGCTAGCTCATTCGTTTAAGGTGTGGGTCTCGTCAGCAGGGTGACCCGGGTTCAATTCCCCTTAGGGGTGATATAGTTGGGAGGAGACATCCAAAATCCAATCAGTTGAGGATTGGTGTGGGTCAAGCTGGGTGCGATCCTCGGGTGCTTTTGACAGCTTAGATACCCCTAGGTCATGGTTTCTTAGACCAAAGGCCACTACCGCAAGTCAAGGAGTTTCTAGCAAACAAAAAAATATATTTTATGAGCCGACATGATTTTTTTTCATTAATTTTTATTTGGTTTTAATTATTTTTTATGAGCTGACATGAATTTTTTAATTACTTTTTATTTTGGGTACATAACGCTACATTACGTGACAACATCTCCCCCATACTGGGTTCTAGAGCACCTTGCTACTCTTGGTGCAATAAGCATTATGATAAAATGATAATAGGAGAATTACATGAAGGAGGATATAGATAGGTTATAGTAGGATCAAAAGACATAGGTCAATTCCCCCCTTTAAATCCCCTTACATTTCCCCACTGGTGGATTCATAGCCTATTCAATGTGTTCCCACTAGTCAGCCTTGGAATCTTTCATAAAATTCAAAATGATCATGTTTATATGTATTTAAAATTTTCATGGTAAGTATATTTTATAGCATGAAGTAGAATATGGTAATGAAAAGCACAATTACAATATAAACAAGACCAAGTTCAAACAGTTGAGACGGGGATATTACATTACCCTTACCCTTGGAATAACATTGTCCTCGGTGTTCTATTCTTTTCCTAAAGGTTTTTGTCTTCATTCTTCAGCTGCAACTACAATGCCATTCTCTTGATAGCCACTTTGTCTTGTTGTTGGTTATCTTGGAAAATCATTTCAAATCATTTCTTTATCGTCTTGGGACACCTCTAAGACCTTTAGCATCCTAGAACATGCTTAAAATAATTAGCAAATGGAAATCATGCATGTCATATCCATTTTAAGCATCACTTATTCCATTCATATAAATTCCACATTCATAATTGAAGCATATATATTCATAACATAAGATTATGTATGCAAATCAACCCAATACTTATCTATGACAATGTATATTGGCCATGATTTCCATGGATGAGATGTGAATCACTATCTTCTTTGACACGGCCAATATATATATATATAGATATAGATATAGATATATATTGCCTTCTTGATCCTTACTAATATATATCATAAATCTCTCACAATAGATTCATTCAAGTCACCGTGTCGTTGCAATCACTCACCCTCTAGGCTCAAGCATCACTTTCTCTATTAAGCAATCCCTAATGTGATCCATCATTGCCAAGCTTTCTTGCACAACAAGAGCACAAACTTATACAGTCTTACTACTAGGGCATTGCATTGGCTTGCTTTAATATAACATAGCTCATGATGATCAAGGCGTACAATAGGATTCTAGTTTCATTATAGTAGCATGCTCCCCATGATTTTTTGACTTCAACAACCATCGTCTATCATAACTAGACAAATTCATCATCTCACCTACATGAGACACATACAATTACTATGAGATATCATCATAAATATTTCAATTAGAATTTTTAAATCTATTTCATACCAAAATCATATTTCACAAGTACGAGATTCTTCTCATAATGTTTGGCTCTTGCATGTGGTAGCACCCAATCTTCATTATGGACTTAAATTCATTGTGATATCCAAGACTATTCGACCTACAATCTAAACTTTATATCAACCAAACAACTCAGAGTATTCATGCATATTATCCTTTCATTGCAACATTTACAACAACCCATGAAATGATCTCAAAGTTTTAACACACTAACAATTCAATCACTTTAAATTGTTAATCATATTAAATGGAATGAAAAATTATCTACTATATATGCATTACCAACACATCAAGCATTCACACAATGCAATCAAATATTTGCACAAGCACACAAATTTACTAATATTCATAAATGCAGGATCACACTTTGTATGATTACATAGTTTACTCAATGCGTCCTCATATTGAGTTAACATAATTCAAATTCATGTGTTTAACCAAGAAAATTTGGAAGACTCAACAATCATCTCAACACATAATTTAGACACCTCCCCTTTACTTGTTTGGCCATATGTATACCTTCCTCTTCAACCCAAACACAATAGCAAGAATATACTCCTTTAGTGATCTTCAATATTGTCAAAGAGGTTACAATCCAAAACATCAATTACAAGCAGGAATACCATTGGATACTTGTGCAATGCCATAGCCTTTTCCAAATCGAACACACTATGGACTCAAACAAAGCTATCTCTCATGGCATTCAACTTCACATGGTATACAAATCATGGCATGAGTGTAAATACTCATTCACTCTAGTTATTACCCCTTGACCAAGCTAATTATTGCATACTATCGTATGCATGCATTAAATTATTTCTTTTAGCATTCTTTAGTTGCCCAAAGTTTTATTATTTTTCCATACTCCTATCTAGGTATCAATTCACATGTATGCAATCAGATGTCGTCACATACATATCAATTAAGATATCAAAGCATATAACTAAATGAATACTTACCTAATACCTTATAAATCACATGCTATATTAACATGATCAATTCACACATGTATGGTTGTCAATCAATATTTCTGATGTTGATGATCAAGTGATGTTATTGTTAGCAATATTGTACTAATCATGATGTCCTAACCACCTAATGTTTACTTTAGGATATAGTTGTTTTCGTTGGTAAACATACGCTTAGTTATGTGGACTGTTATTAGGTAGTTCAGTGCTCTACATCCCAGTATGGGGGAGATGTTGTCACGTAAGGTAACATAAAGTTACATTACAAAAGATAAAAATTAAAAATTAAAAAATACATGTCGAATCATAAAATAAAAAATTATGAAAATTAATTTCAAAAATCCACGTCGGCCTATTAAATAAAACACTAAAACTAAAACCCAAATCTATGAACCAAGGGAGGAATCAAATTTCTTGAATTTAAGATTTAAAAAAAATTACACTCAAGAAATTGGATCCTTCTCGATGCTTGATAGACCCAGGTTTAAGATGGATCTATGTCGGTGTACTATAAATATGTACATTATATGAATATAATATAATTTTGGGTTTGTTCCTTTTCAACGTTATTTTGATTTCTTGATTGTATTTCTTGCTCCTAATTTCTATCAAGTTTTCTTAATTTTCTTGATTGTATTTCTTGCTCCTAATTTCTATCAAGTTTTCTTAATTTTCTTGATTGTATTTCTTGCTCCTAATTTCAGTCAACTGGTATCAGAGCTCTAATGGCCTGGAGCATGCACATGTTGATGGCCTTAGTGTTTGAACAATGCTAGTTGTGACACTACATTTAGAAGGATGAGTCATTTGATATCTCATAAATATCACGAAGGATGTCATCTGCAGCATTATCATTTGAGTATGTAATGGTTAGGCGAGTGCACACACCAAGTCTCTTATTCAGACTTCTCTCCAAAAGCAAGTGAAGGAACAATGTGAGGGTAATTTCCAAAACCGATTTCCAAAGGGGCGCATGTGCAAAGTATAAACCCATCCATGGTAGGTAGAATGGATGAGAAGTGCAAAGACAAATAGAAAACACTATAGTTGTATTATTCATGCAGTTCCAAGAGCATCAAATGACATAAAATAAATTTTGTATAGAATCGTTACATAGTTGGTTGGGCGGAACAATGTTTCGGTGGCCACAAGGGTTCGATTCTCTGGCTATCCCTTGACTCCAATGTGAATATCAGGGCTCAACATATTTCAAGTTGAAAGAATCATGACACTTTACAAACAATGGTTGGCCATTTCTGGGTTTTGTTTTTGTTTGTACCATATGTGGTTGTTCGTGTCATTAACCTCACCACTCATTTCTATCAACGCCTTCAGCACTTTGTTGTTGTAGCACGAGGGTCTTAGGATCCTCAATTGGATGAGGTAGTCGCTTGCATTAAACCTATGGTGGCCAAAATAAAGTTGTTTATATTTCTTTATGTTTTCAATTAGCTTTGTTTCTTGGAAGTTACATATTTTTGTCATTTGTGATTCGATTTCTTGATATCCGAGGGGCTCATTAAAGCATGAGGACTTTTGAATTTTATAGCTTGTAGATACGAGGAGTTGGCTCAACTACATATAGATTAGGAGGAGGATTTGCTTCCAAGTGATTTGAACTTTGAATCTATGGAATCAATGGATCAGTAGTATTGGTTTGAAGTTCTAACGATAAAATCAATGGATAAAGCCTATAGAAACTTTTATATACTTCATGGGGATTTTTCTTTTGGTCAATAAATTGGAGCCTTTGAAATCGAGGATTAAATTTCAATCTGTGCTTTAAGGTCATCATTTTTTGCATTCAAAAACGTTAGGATTCGAAGAAATGGCCACTAAACTAAAGATTCTTGAAAAATTCGTTTCTAGTCATTTTGAACTTGAGGTAAATTAAAGCCTCCAATGTCGACCTTTGGAATCATTGGTTTTCAAAGTTAAGAAGCATCGGATTCTGATAAAATTGGTCATTGGAAAGGAATCTTATTACATGTGACTTTGAACTTTAATAAATGAAATCCTTCAAATTCGACCTCTAAAATCAATGGTAAGCATTAGGATATAGATAAAATTGGTCATTGGAAAGGAATCTTATTACATGTGACTTTGAACTTTAATAAATGAAATCCTTCAAATTCGACCTCTAAAATCAATGGTAAGCATTAGGATATAGAGAAATTTGGCCACTGGAACACCAAATCAAAGATTTCCTAAGGAATTTGAAAAGGGAAGTCTTGTGGTTCATAAACAATAAGATTGCAGATATGTGTTTTCGAAGGGAAACTTTTCCTGCACTGCTTTATATTACATCTATATTGTTAAAGAATACTTTTCATATGAGCTTTAAGGAGGTTCATAATATCACGTAAATATTTTTTATATGATGCATTCAAATTGGTAAAGGAGTAAAGGAGTTGTGAAGGGGATTTGCACTTGCAAATGTTTTGTCAAGGGCATAACGTGTTATGGAAGTTATAAGTGGTCTTTTTTTAAAAGAATTTGGGGGTCTTAATAAAATTGATTTTTGGTCTTGAGTCTTAGACCCATCTGTTAGCACCTAGTTTTCACAGTGTAAATAATAGAGTATGGTAGAAAAATGTTTGAATATTTGCTAAATTGATGAGGAAAGCTCCAAAAATGTCTCTAGTTCCATTATTTAGTGGCTAGATGAGACATAAAATGGCAAATGGTGGTGCTAAAAAGAACAACAAAAAGAAATTTCAAAGGAAAAATGCAAAAATCAATAATAAGGAGCAACAGAAAATGTTTAAAACATTAATCTGGAGGCAAATATCACAAAGCGCTAACCTGTTTGCAAGATCTATGGTTGATCACCCGTCGGGAAGAAGGATCAATGGCCCATACTTAATTTCGCATCACCCAAAATGCGCGGGAGTTAGAAACGGTCGGCGGTTGCGAAAAGTAAAACAGCCTGCCACGCGTCACATTTGGAGAATGTCGCAGGGAGGAAAAGTGGTATTGTAAATCCAGTTGTGTGTTGTGCTAAAACGTTGAAATGGATATTATGTCAACACGTGGACGGCTAAGACGAGTGTTAAGGGAATCTAGCCGTTAAAAGGAAAGTTTTTCAAAAAGCGCAAGTACAGTAGGAAAAGGAATGGTCCAGATTACTTTATGGTTGATCAACGGCTCCAGATGATCAACGCATTATGAAGAAGCGCCGATGATAAAAGGGAAAAATGGTTGCGAAGAACAAAACCATCTGACAGGTGTCAACGCCACAATCTGTTGCAAGAGGTGAAGGTGGTAATGAAGACAGCTTTGGAAAGTCACGAAACTACTGTGATAAAGGTATGGTGTCGAATAATAAACGACGAAAATCAAAGGATGAAAGTAATCGGGCGGTTGATGGGGAAAGATCATCAAGGTGATAAAGGAACATTAAATCCAATGGCTAGGATTGTCACACAAAAGATCAATGGATGAGAAAATTGACCGCCGATAAAAAAGACCGAAAGACAGTGAAGAAAGGTTATATACAGCAGTGAGCACATAAAGTTGACATTTGTTATTGGAAGTTGTCGGAGTCAAAAGCTTATGGACGTGTGTATGACGAAGAAGGCAACGAGGCAGGTCATTCTCAGAGATTATCAATTACAGGTAGAGTCTTGTAACCGATGCTGTCAGTCATCTAAACTTGTTTATAATAAGAAAAATGGAAGAAGATCCATGTCTTAGCAATGTTAGGGTTAGGAATGCCTTGGAAGATAGAGATTTTAATGTGTTTGATACAGAAATTCGGTTTCCTGTTCATGAAATTAAAAGAAGGTTAAAGAATTTGCATACAGAAGGCGTAGACGTACATAAAGTGTTTCAATCATCCTTTATCCTTTTTTGTCCTGACCAAATTATGCCTTTCCCTGAATTCATATCTTGGTGTGCGTCTAATTACTCTGAACCCCAGCAAGTCATTATGAATGCTCAGAAAACTAGGATTGTTTGATCCATAAAGTTGTCAGTTGTCAACAATTCTTTTAAAATCCCTATGTCCCAAACATCTGATTCTGAAATTTTTTCTGAAGAGTCTATCGTCGCCTCATATCGTCAATCTTCTCCTGAGAATCGACAAGCTTTTTTGACCACCTGTCTTAAACCCGACTTGGAAATTGAAAGTACCCTATACCCTTTGGATGTTAATTTTTTCAATGATAATAATCAACTGGTCCTTTCCTTGATAGCCCAGTTTTTAGGTCTAGACACTGATATGTTGGTGACTGAGTTACAATTGAGTTTGTTATTCAGAATAAGTGTTGGTTCGCCAGGAACTAAATACGATTCGGTGCCGTGTCTCAAGTTTGAAGAGTTTTTAACAGAAAGTATCCACTCGCAGTTGACAAGTTTCTCCAACACACAACATTTCAGGTTTCAATCACAGTTGATGAAGATGGTCATGTTTAGCAGTCAAGAAGAATTATATTTTTCACAAGTACTTTACACAGATACTTTAGATGACAATATGTTCAATTATATGAATTACATTCTATCTAAAGTATATAGAATGATTTTTGGGGAAGAACTACCAAGGGTTTTTCCTGAAATGAAGTCCCTGATGCAGTTGAAGGAGGAGGGTAGCAGTAGGAGATTGGTTTTTATTGAAAGATTACATAGTGATTAGATTGTATGGTTTTGTACATGAACCTTATGTACTGCATGCCTTCTTAACTTTAAGAATTTTCACTCTGGAATTCGTTAGACAGAAATTGATTTTAGAAGATGAAAATTTCTTGAAGTTCAAGAAAGCCTCTGATTTGAAATATTCGTGGAAACTAGGCCCATTTATTGTAAAAAGTAAAGTTGCTCTTTTGGATGTGAAGAAGTTATTGGAAAGCGTGGAGTTCAAGAAAGATGTAGCAGTTGAATATGATCGCCTTCATATCATTTATGAGAGGAGAAAGAGCAATAATACTAAGGCTTTTGAACACAAAGAAATAGATGGATTGTTAAAAGGAAGAAATGTGTTGTAGTATGAATCTGATGACGAAGCAATTACAAGTTCACAGGTGGAAGACCTTATTTTAACAGAATCAGCAATAAAGACAGATCATATACCAAATACTGTGGAAGTTGGAGAAAAAAGAAGTTTGCAAGAAATTATGGATGTAGATGATGAAGAAAGAGATGGAGAAAAGAGACTTAAGATTGAGACACAGCAAGAATTGGTTATTTCAACAGACAATGAAGGTTGTGAAAAAGATAATCCTTCAGTCCCAGACGTCCAGGTACAGGAATATAACTTTCAGGAAGTTAAGGAGGGTGGAGATATAAGTGGATTTCAATCTAGGGTTGAAATGTATAAGCAATATGGGAAAAATAAACAAGCTTCTTCCCAAATAATTTATAGTTTACTGCCAAAAGTCAGAGATTTGACAAATTCAGATGTTACTTTAGTAGCAAGAAGAGATATCAAAGAAAATACTTTAAACTTGGCAGTATCAACTGAAGAAAAAATGACCGAGATAAAGGTTAATTTGAAGAAAATAACGGTAACTAATAAGATCCAATTACACAAGCAGATAGGAGAGGTAATATATGAGGATTTTGTACAAGCGACCTTGGAAGTTTCTAAATTGGAAAATATTGTAAGTAAAATGGAGAGTCAATTAAAGCAAGAAAATTTGGAAAATAAAGCTCACCAACAACAAGTCAAAAAATTACAAATTGACTTGGTTGCGAGTAATGGTGGAGGCAAGGAAAGCAAAAAATTATTGATGGAAAAAGATAATATGATTCAAGCATTACAAAAGAAGATGAAAATTCCAAACACTCAGTTAATCCAAGCTCCTGAAGAAACAAAGTTAGAACAAGAAAAGAAGCTTTGTCTAAAGAAATCAGTGATAGTAAAGCAAAATTATTAAAATTTGCTGAAAAAGAAGCAGAGTGGGACAAAGACAGAACGAGCTTGAAAAATCAAATTGAGGATCTAAAAGGAAAGATAACAGTTTTAGCTCAACAAAAATCAAGTACCAACCAGGTGAGCGAAGAAACTAATACAGCTGACCTCGTGCAATCCATGTCCCAAGTGAGTCTTAAAGAAGTAGAAATTAAAGAGTTGAAAGAAGAGAAATGGAAGTTAGAAGAACAGAATCAGAAGAAAGATGAAGAGATAAAGGGATTGCAACACAAAATTAAGGAGTTATTAGATACAAATCAAAGATTCACTTCCTAAGTGATTGGGAAAATCCCAATGCAAGGATGTAAGCCTATGATTTTGGATATTATCATTGAGAAAACTATCAGCCTCGGGCCTTATTTAAATTTTGTAAAAGCAAAGGAAAAAACAATAGAAGAAGCCTTAAAGAACTGTACAGCAGTAAGAGAAAATTTAAGCAAGAGACCAAAAGAAACAGCTCGGAATTCCATGGATTTCTTGAGAGTTTTATCAAAAGACAAGGTGAAGACATTGGGTATCAAAAATAGAATTTCGGTGATCGCTTGGGCAAGAATGATATTAGGAAAATATACCCATATGGAAAGTGTCAAAGCTCGGAGTGAAGGAATGAAAAGACAAGCCGTTGATTTCAAGAAAAAGTTCGAAAAAGTCATCCAAAAAGGATTGCCTACTTTTTGGAATGAAAATAATGAATTGATTCCCCAAAATGATTATAAAAATTTGTTATTTGCAATAAGAATGAATCATGATAAATTCCAAAAATTGACTCATGTCCTTACAAGTAAAGTCTTATTAGAAAAGCTTGCAGAAGATTTCGAAATCATGGATATGTTGAAGATTTAGAGCGAGGAAATCCCTGATATGTCAAATGAAGAAATTGTGGAGCTGAAAGTTTTAGCTAAAGAAATTATACTTTACAAGACTATTACTACAGACTAGTGGAGCTATGTGGAAAAGTTTGGAAAAATGAAAAATACTATTCATCCCTGAAGATGTTCATCAAACAATTATCAGCAAAATGAAGACTTTCAAAGAATTTTATTGTAATAATTTTGTATAAATTTTGACTTAATTGACATTTGGAAAATTAGTTAAAGTAATTTCAGTTTTAGTTAAAAGAAGCAGTTAGGTTTTGCTTCGAAGAAGTTTTGTATAAAATACAATGTAAGTTGTTTTTGAAAGGGTTGGAAACCTTTTTGAAGACAAGAGTTTTGTATTGGGTTGATATATTTTGATCTAAAGAAGCCACACAGGAAATAACATATTTTTATAGAATCAGAGTTTCATGTGTTGATCAGAATTACAATCTGTATTTTTCTTTTCTTATATGTGCATGTTTACTTTCTTCGTTATACTTCCATTATGGTATATCTTCTATTGTCAGATGAAAGTTTAAAATAAGTCGAGATTCATATGTTTATGCCTTGATTTATCGAGTCTGAGTATCCATTACTTCTCTAAAATTGATAGTGGATTCATCTGAAAATTGGTGCCCATTATTGATAGACTGTCTATGTTGATTTCTAATTCACCTACAAAAAGATTTGAATGTAATGTGACAACTACCTTGCCTCTGTGAAAATCTTTACTGTTGTTTATCTGCTGGTATACAAATCCCTTAGTTTCGACTCCATGCCCAATGATTCGTGTTTTCATTTCAACCAAGTATTTGTTCTGAAAAATCACAGTTATTTTATATATTTTTAGCCTTTCACATATTTTCTGAGAGAGACCTCTCTGGTGGGAAAAAGGGCTAATTTTCCCTCCTAAAGGTTGGTTTGAAATAGTTACCTTAGGTTTATCCTTCCACAACCAAAGGGTAAAATCTAAGTGCTAACATTTTGGCACCGTTGCCGGGGAACGAAGGTTTCATTTTCCCTAGGAAGAACGACATTGCAGTCAAAGTTTAGTGGGAAAAGAAGTTTGATATTTACAGTTGGTTGTATTTTTCCCTGGCGACTCCACGTTCAAATTTTTCAGTTTTAAACGGGCGACTCCAAGAAAGACATTGTGGCTTCTAGAAGAATCCCTACGAGGGGAAATCCATATTTACAGCTATTCTTTGGTGTTGAAATTCCAGAAAGACTCCTTAAAAAGAACAAAGGAAAAGATAAAGAAGGTACTTCTCAAATACAAAATCTTTTTTCTTTTCAAGAAGAGTTATTAAGTGATGAAAATGTTGATATAATTGAAAGACTTTTGTTTAGAACTAAATCAGAATCAGATTTGAAGGAAACTGAATTTGATCAAGATAGTTTTTGGAAGTATTCTTTACAGTCAGTTTGGGAAGGTTTACAAAAGTCTGAAAGAGCTGAGTCTAAAAATCCTAAAGCCTAGAGGGTGCCAATAAGAAGCCAGAACATCACACCACAAAATCCACCTTTAGTACCACTAAATCCTCCTAGACCAATGGCTGCTAGGTTTGCTCCCCTTGTTTTACCAGCTGCTTTGCATGACCTTCCCCAGAACTATGCACAGAGGATTATACAGTTTGATGGGGAGGGAGATCTTACGGCACAATAGCATATTGATAAATTCAATGACTTTATTGATCTTGAAGAAGTAGATTATGATGATGCAAAAATGCGACTGTTAGCCCAGAGTCTTTCAGGAGAGGTCAAAAAATGGTTTAGGACTTTAGTTGCAGGATCTATTGCCACATAAAATGCCTTTGTAACCCTTTTTATTGAGAGGTGGGAAGATAAGAAGAATCCTTCACAAATTTTGACACGGTACAATAATTTGAAGAAGGGAGGTTTTGAAACGGTCCAAGAATTTTCTGCTAGATTCATGAGCATTTACAATTCAATTCCTGTTAATTTTAAACCTTTAGTAAGGGCTACCAAGTTACACTATCCAGATGCTTTTGAAGGTGATTTTTCTTGTACATTGAGGGAGAGTAGGTCAGCCACTTTATCAGATATGATGAGAGATGCAGTAGAGGTGGAAGCAAATTTGATGGCTTCTGGAAAGATAAACAAAAAGTTGATATGGATAGAAGAAAGATTAAAGAAGATAATCATCCTTCAACATCTTCTTCTACTGATGTGAAATTTGAAGTCATGATGAGAACTATGGAGAGATTACTAGATAGATTGGCATTGGAAAATAGACCTCAAAATAGAGAACAACCAGAACCACCCATTAGAAACCCAAATTTCAGGAGGCCAATTCCCCCGCAAAAAAGACAAAGACATCAAAGAGATCAGAGGAATCAAAGAAATGCAGAAGAAAATCTAGTGAGACCTTCATTTCCTGAGAATTATGTGGATGAAGGGAATGAGACGGAATTAGTAGAGAGTGAAATACATCACTTTGGAGATCTGGATTCAGAGGTATATTTAACCAAGATGGAGCATGATATGTTTTCTACAGATGGAGAATGCAACATTTTGGAGTCATAAACTGAGCAGTACGAGATTGGATATCAAAATGCCATAAATGATCTTCAAAGGAAAATTAGTCTCAGGAATAGAAATGTAGTGGTGGACAAAGGCAAAGGTCAAATGGATAAACCATCAACTAGTCAGAACAGAAAAAATAAAGAAAATGAAGATGTGATGAAAAAGATCCCAGAGAAAAAAGAATTGACTAGAGATGGTGATAAAAGTGTGGTTCCTTTCAGTCTGTAGAATGAGATAGCAAAAATTAAAATTTCCATACCTTTTAATGAAATTTTGAAAAACACTGAATATAAAGAACAAATTTCTAAAATGGTTGGATGTGAAATGCAAATGGAACCAGATACATTAGAATTGAATGATGATACTCCAACTATTCATATGGGTTCAAAAATGGAGGACAATAGTGTAGATGTTGTACCACCTTTCTATGTAAACCTGAATATTCATGATAAGGTTTTACATAATTGTATGATTGATTCAGGTGCCTCACATAATTTGATGCCAAAAGTTGTAGAAAGTTTGGGTTTAGAGATAACAAGACCATATAGGGATTTATTTTCTTTTGATTCAAAGAAAGTAAAATGCTTGGGATTAATCAAAGATTTGGTAGTGAATCTTACTAAAATGCCAATTAAAGGAGTTGTTATGGATGTGGTTGTTTCTCACATTCCACCAAAGTTTGGCATGTTATTATCCAGATCATGGGCATCAAAACTCAAAGGAACCTTGCAGATGGATATGTCATTCGCTACTATTCCAGTTCTTGGGGAGCATAGGAGATTATATTCTGAAAAAAGGCTTCATTATGTGGTAAGTGATAGAGATGAGCCCGGAACTCATTCTATATATGCAGTAGATACAGATTTGGGATCTTCAATTTTTTACAATTATATTCAATCTGAAGAGAAAATAAATTTGATTAAACCAAAAGAAGATGATTTGCCAAGTGAAGAAGAAAAGCTGTTGAAAGAAAAGGTGAGGAAAGAAGGGACCTGGATTATGCATTTTGATGGATCAATGAGTAAAGAAGGTGCTGGTGCAAGTGCATGGATAATTACACCGGATCAAGAATTTCTGATGTATTCTTTTAAGTTGGCTTTTGAATGTACAAATAATGTTGCAGAGTATGAGGCACTGATTTTGGGGTTAAATCTATTAAAAGATATGAAAGCAAAGAAGATTAAAGTGTTCGGAGATTCAAAATTGGTGATAAATCAAGTAAAAGCAAGGCATCAAAGGCTGAGATCTTATAGATATGAAGTTTGGGATTTGCTAGAAAATTTCTTTAATGAACATGATGTGGTTACAATACCAAGAGTTGATAATTCCATAGCAGATTCTTTAGCTACTACTGCTGCAGCTTTTAGGGTTCCCAGTTTTTCTAAAAAGAAATATGATATTGAGGTTGTGAATAGACCTTCCATTCCTGATAGTATTAGACATTGGCAAGTCTCTGAAGATGATCAGCAGATCAAAAGGTTTTTGGAAATGACAGATGAGTTTACTCATAGATCTATTGACATTGAAGATGCAGAATTTTTTCCTAATATAGAAGAATTTTCTGAAGAACCAGAGAAGTTCAAAGAAAAAATTGGAGGTAAAGATATAATTCAGTTGAAAAACAATGTCATTCCTAAAGGGCTTGTTCCATTAGAAAGGTTATTTGATAGGAATGGTGTAGCCAAGAATCCGAAAGTAGAGCCTAAAGAGGGAGATATCAAAGATTGTAACATTGGAACTAAAGAGAATCCCAAGATAGTGAAGATCTCAAATAAACTTTCAGAAGAAGAAGAAAAGAAATATGTCAAACTGATGAAAGAATTTACATATGTCTTCGCTTGGAGTTATGAAGATTTAAAGGAGTATGATACTTCCATAATTCAGCATACGATTCCAATCAAGCCAAATGAAAATCCTTTCAAACAGAAATTGAGAAGAATAAACCCCAAGTTACTTCCAGTAATTAAAAAAGAAGTCAAAAAGTTGTTTGAGGCCAAAATTATTGTGTCTCTGAGATTTTCCAGATGGGTGGCAAATCTAGTACCGGTAAGGAAGAAAAATGGAGAGATACAGTTGTTTGTGGATTTCAGAAATTTGAATAAAGTATCTTTGAAAGATAATTATCTACTTCCCAAAATGGATCATATTTTACAGAAAGTTGTTGGAGCGAAGAGGATTTCCATGTTGGATGGATTCTCCGGATACAATCAGATTAGAGTTCATCCAGAAGACCAGGAGAAGACAACTTTGACCACTCCATGGGGAACATTTATGTATGCTAAAATGCCATTTGGACTAATGAATGTAGGAGCTACGTTTCAAAGGGCTATGGACATTGCCTTTGCAGAAGAAAAGGATAAGTTTGTGGTAGTGTACATGGATGACATAACCATATATTCGAAGTTTATTGCAGATCATCTAAAACATTTGGAGAAAGTTTTCTTAAAATGCATAAAGTTTGGCATTTCATTGAATCCTAAAAAGTCTCATTTTGCTATGGAGGAAGGAAAAATTTTGGGACATATCATATCAAAGGATGGCATCAAAATTGACCCAAAATGAGTATCAGCAATACAGAAGATTGGGATACCTAGAAGTAAAAAAGAAGTACAATCCTTCATTGGCAAGGTGAATTTCTTAAGAAGGTTTGTTCCAAGTTTTGCAGAAATTTTGAGGAATATTTCTGAAATGTTAAGGAAAAATAATGAAATCAAATGGACACCTAAAGCTAGACAATCCTTCAGTGATATTAAGAAAGCCTTAACTAAAGCCCCGGTTCTAATTAGTCCTGATTTTTCAAAGGATTTTATTATATTTTCTTATGGATCACAACATACTTTGGCTGGGGTTTTATTGCAAAAGAATCAAGAAGGTATGGAACATCCAATTGCCTTTTTTAGTAACATTTTGAGAGATGGAGAGCTTAAATATAATATCATGGAGAAACAGGCTTATGCATTGGTGAAAGCATTGAAAGATTTCAGAGTTTATATATTACATTCACATAATGTTGCATATGTTCCTTCTACAACAGTAAAATATATTCTTACTCAACCTGATCCAGAAGGAAAAAGAGCAAAGTGGATTGTTGTTTTGTTAGAATATGATTTGGATATTAAGCCTACAAAGTTGATAAAAGGACAAGGCTTAGCAAAAATGATGTCTGGGACCAATTGTGAAACTTTAGATATAAATTTCATCTCAGAAATATCAACAGAAACAGTCCCTGAAAGTCTAGTAGTTGAGGATTTTTCCTTGTCTCTGTGGTATGCAGATATTATATATGTTTTGCAAAACTTGCAAGCACCTCCAGGAATGGATAAAACCATATCAAGATCAGTGAAATTGAAGGCAGCAAAGTTCTATATATTGAATCAGTATTTGTATTGGAAATATCCAGGTGGGGTTTTGTTAAACTGTTTATTAGAAAATGAAGCACAACATATCATGGGAGAATTTCATAAGGGGATGTGTGGAGGACATCATTCTTGGAAGGCTACAGTTAATAAAATCCTAAGAGTGGGTTTTTATTGGCCAACTATTTTTGCAGATGTATATACAGAAATATCAAAGTGTCATGAGTGCCAAATATTTGATGGGAAAAGGGAACTTTTTCCCTTACCCTTAAAACCAATTTCAGTGGAAGCACCATTCCAGCAATGGGGATTGGATTTCATTGGGGAAATAAATCCGAATTCTTCAGGGAAACACAGGTGGATCCTCACTGCAACAGATTATTTCACAAAATGGATCGAAGCTATCCCAACTAAAAATGCTAATGAAACGGTGATTATGAACTTTTTGGAGGAAAATATTTTGTCAAGATTTGGTTGTCCTAAAAGAATAGTAACAAATAATGCTCCAGCTTTCAAGTCGAAGAAGATGATAAAGTTTTGCCATAAATACCACATTCATTTGAATCATTCAACGGCATAATATCCCCAGGGAAATGGACTAGCAGAATCTTCAAATAAGATTCTGGTAAGGATTATAAAGAAGTTGTTGGAAGATAATAAGAGAGTGTGACATACCAAACTCAAGTATGCATTGTGAGCAGACAGAATTAGCACAAAGAGAGCTATTGGCACTTCTCCTTTTCAATTGGTTTATGGCACATAAGTGATATTTCTGATTTCTTTGGGGCTACCAGTTATGAAATTATTACAAGAAGTTGCAGAAGAACCCAATAATATGCAAAGGAGAATAAACCAGATGATAGAATTGCATGAAATGAGGGAAAAAGCTTACAACCAAACTCAGGTGCATCAGGAAAAAAATGAAGAAAACTTTTGACAGGAAAATAAACGAGACGGATTTCCAAATGGATGATCTGGTCTTGAAATGGGATGCTAGGAGAGAAGATAAGTATGGCAAATTTGAACATTTGTGGAAATTTCCTTATATAATAGCAGGTTATCAAGGAGAAAATGCATTTATTCTTCAAGAACAGAATGGAGAATTTCTTACAGGAGGACCGGTGAATGGGCGACATCTCAAGCATTATCTTTCTTAAAGAGACAAAAGGAGAAACTTATGTACAGTGTATATACATTTTTTCTTTTTATAGTACCTTTAAGGTTGTGTACATAAATAAAATTGCTTGATAAAGATATCTTTTGGCAATGTACAACTTTGTTTTCAGAAAAATGTTTTGTTTTAAGTGGTTCAGAAAAATGATTTCAGTTTTCAGAAGATGAATGAGAAACAAGTTACAGGTTACAAGTTGTTATATGGATTTAGGAAAATTTGGGTTCAGTCCAATGGATCAGGCACTTGGTCTACGAGGTTCTTTGCTACCTCATAGGGAGGATAGCATCCCCAGTTGGAGCCAGTTGTTAGCACCTAGTTTTCACAGTGTAAATAATAGAGTATGGTAGAAAAATGTTTGAAGATTTGCTAAATTGATGAGGAAAGCTCCAAAAATGTCTCTAGTTCCATTATTTAGTGGCTAGATGAGACATAAAATGGAAAATGGTGGTGCTAAAAAGAACAACAAAAAGAAATTTCAAAGGAAAAATGAAAAAATCAATAATAAGGAGCAACAGAAAATGTTAAAAGCATTAATCCGAAGGCAAATATCACAAAGCGCTAACCCGTTTGCAAGATCTATCGTTGATCACCCGTCGAGAAGAAAGATCAATGGCCCATACTTGTTTTCGCATCACCCAAAGTGCACGGGAGTTAGAAACGGTCGGCGGTTGCGAAAAGTAAAACAGCCTGCCACGCGTCATGTTTGGAGTATGTTGCAGGGAGGAAAAGTGGTATTGTAAATCCACTTGTGTGTTGTGCGAAAAAGTTGAAATGGATATTATGTCAACACGTGGATGGCTAAGACGGGTGTTAAGGGAATCTAGCCGTTAAAAGGAAAGTTTTTCAAAAAGTGCAAGTACAGTAGGAAAAGGAATGGTCCAGATTACTTTATGGTTTATCAACGGCTCCAGATGATCAACGCATTATGAAGAAGCACCGATGATAAAAGGGAAAAATGGTTGCGAAGAACAAAACCATCCGACAGGTGTCAACGCCACAATCTGTCACAAGAGGTGAAGGTGGTAATGAAGACAGCTTTGGAAAGTCACGAAACTACTGTGATAAAGGTATGGTGTCGAACAATAAACGACAGAGATCAAAGGATGAAAGTAATCGGGCGGTTGATGGGGAAAGATCGTTAAGGTGATAAAGGAACATTAAATCCAATGGCTAGGAATGTCACACGAAAGATCAATGGATGAGAAAATTGACCGCCGATAAAGAAGACCGAAAGATAGTGAAGAAATGTTATATATACCAGTGAGAACATAAAATTGACATTTGTTATTGGAAGCTGTCGAAGTCAGAAGCTTCTGGACATGTGTATGAAGAAGGCGATAGGGCAAGTCATTCTCAGAGATTATCAGTGACAGGTAGGGTCTTGTAACCAGTGCTGTCAGTAATCTAAACTTGTTTATAATAAGAAAAATGGAAGAAGATCCATGTCTTAGCAGTGTTAGGGTTAGGAACGCTTTGGAAGATAGAGATTTTAATGTGTTAGATACGGAAATTCGGTTTCCTAGTCATGAAATTAAAAGAAGGTTAAAGAATTTGCATACAGAAGGCGTAGATGTACATAGAGTGTTTCAATCATCCTTTATCCTTTTCTATCCTGACCAAATTATGCCTTTCCCTGAATTCATATCTTGGTGTGCGTCTAATTACTCTGAACCCCAGCAAGTCATTATGAATGCTCAGAAAACTAGGATTGTTTGTTCCATAAAGTCATTAGTTGTCAACAATTCTTTTAAAATCCCTATGTCCCAAGCATCTGAGTCTGAAAGTTTTTCTCAAGAGTCTATCGTCACCTCGTATCGTCAATATTCTCTTGAGAATCGACAAGATTTTTTTACCACCTGTCTTAGACCCGACTTGGAAATTGAAAGTACCCCGTACCCTTTGGATGTTAATTTTTTCAATGATAATACTCAATTGGTCCTTTCCTTGATAGCCCAATTTTTAGGTCTAGACACTGATATGTTGGTGACTGAGTTACAGTTGAGTTTGTTATTCAGAATAAGTGTTGGTTCGCCTGGAACTGAATACGATTTGGTGTCGTGTCTCAAGTTTGAAGAGTTTTTAACAGAAAGTATCCACTCGCAGTTGACAAGTTTCTCCAACACACGACATTTCAGGTTTCAATCACAGTTGATGAAGATGGTCATGTTTAGCAGTCAAGAAGAATTATATTTTTCACAAGTACTTTACACAGATACTTTAGATGATAATATGTTCAATTATATGAATTATATTCTATCTGAAGTATATAGAATGATTTTTGGGGAAGAACTACCAAGGGTTTTGCCTGAAATGAAGTCCCTGATGCAGTTGAAGGAGGAGGTAGCAGTAGGAGATTGGTTTTTATTGAAAGATTGCATAGTGATTAGATTGTATGGTTTTGTACATGAACCTTATGTGTTGTCTGCCTTCTTAACTTTAAGAATTTTTACTCTGGAATTTGTTAGACAAAATTGATTTTAGAAGATGAACATTTCTTGAAGTTCAGGAAAGCCTCTGATTTGAAATATCCATGGAAAATAGGCCCATTTATTGTAAAAAGAAAAGATGCTCTTTCGTATGTGAATAAGTTATTGGAAAGTATGGAGTTCAAGAAAGATGTAGCAGTTGAATATGATCCTCTTCATATCATTTCTGAGAGGAGAAAGAGCAATAATACTAAGGCTTTTTAACACAAAGAAATAGAGGGATTGTTAAAAGGAAGAAATTTGTTGTAGTATGAATCTGATGACGAAGCAATTACAAGTTCACTGGTGGAAGACCTTATTTTAATATAATCAGCAATAGAGACAGATCATATACCAAATACTGTGGAAGTTGGAGAAAAAAGAAGTTTGCAAGAAATTATGGATGTAGATGATGAAGAAAGAGATGGAGAAAAGAGACTTAAGATTGAGACACATCAAGAATTGGTTATTTCAACAGACAATGAAGGTTGTGAAAAAGAGAATCCTTCAGTCCCAGAGTTCCATGTACAGGAATATAACTTTTAGGAAGTTAAGGAGGGTGGAGATATAAGTGGATTTCAATCCAGGGTTGAAATGTATAAGCAATATGGGCAAAATAAACAAGCTTCTTCCCAAATGATTTATAGTTTACTGCCAAAAGTCAGAGATTTGACAAATTCAGATGTTACTTTAGTAGCAAGTAGAGATATCAAATAAAATACTTTAAACTTGGCAGTATCAACTGAAGAAAACATGACCGAGATAAAGGTTAATTTGAATAAAATAATGGTGCCTGATAAGATCCAATTACACAAGCAGATAGGAGAGGTAATATATGAGGATTTTGTACAAGCAACCTTGAAAGTTGCTAAATTGGAAAATATTGTAAGTAAAATGGAGAGCCAATTAAAGCAAGAAAAACTGGAAAATGAAGCTCACCAACAACAAGTCAAAAAATTACAAATTGACTTGGTTGCGAGTGATGGTGGAGGCAAGGCAAGCAAAAAATTATTGATGGAAAAAGATAATATGATTCAAGCATTACAAAAGAAGATGAAAATTCCAAACACTCAGTTAATCCAAGCTCCTGAAGAAACAAAGTTAGAACAAGAAAAAGAAGCTTTGTCTAAAGAAATCAGTGATAGTAAAGCAGAATTATTAAAATTTGTTGAAAAGGAAGCAAAGTGGGAGAAAGACAGAACGAGCTTGAAGAATCAAATTGAGGATTTGAAAGGAAAGCTAACAGTTTTAGCTCAACAAAAATCAAGTACCAACCAGGTGAGCGAAGAAACTAATATAGCTGACCTCGTGCAATCCATGTCCCAAGTGAGTCTTAAAGAAGTAGAAATTAAAGAGTTGAAAGAAGAGAAATGGAAGTTAGAAGAACATAATCAGAAGAAAGATGAAGAGATAAGGGGAATGAAACACAAAAATAAGGAGTTATTAGATACAAATCAAAGATTCACTTCCCAAGTGATTGGGAAAGTCCCAATGCAAGGATGTAAGCATATGATTTGGGATATTATCATTGAGAAAACTATCAGCCTCGTGCCTTATTTAAATTTTGTAAAAGCAAAGGAAAAAACAATAGAAGAAGCCTTAAAGAATTGTACAGCAGTAAGAGAAAATTTAAGCAAAAGACCAAAAGAAACAGCTCGGAATGCCATGGATTTCTTGAGAGTTTTATCAGAAGACAAGGTGAATACATTGGGTATCAAAAATAGAAATTCGGTGATCGCTTGGGCAAGAAGGATATTAGGAAAATATACCCATCTAGAAAGTGTTGAAGCTCGGAGTGCAGGAATGAAAAGACAAGTCATTGATTTCAAGAAAAAGTTCGAAAAAGTCTTCCAAAACGGATTGCCTGCTTTTTGGAATGAAAATAATGAATTGATTCCCCAGAATGATTATAAAAATTTGTTATTTGCAATAAGAACGAATCATGATAAATTACAGAAATTGACTCATGTCCTTACAGGTAAAGTCTTATTAGAAAAGCTTGCATAAGATTTCAAAATCATGGATATGTTGAAGATTTTGAGCAAGGAAATCCCTCATATGTCAAATGAAGAAAATGTGGAGCTGAAAGTTTTAGCAAAAGAAATTATACTTTACGAGACTATTACTATGGACTAGTGGAGCTATGTGGAAAAGTTTGGAAAAATGAAATATACTATTCGTCCCTGAAGATGTTCATCGAACAATTATCACCAAAATGAAGACTTTCGAAGAATTTTATAGTAATAATTTTGTATAAATTTTGACTTAATTGACATTTGGAAAGTTAGTTAAAGTAATTTCAGTTTTAGTTAAAAGAAGCAGTTAGGTTTTGCTTCGAAGAATTTTTGTATAAAAGACAATGTAAGTTATTTTTGAAAGGGTTGGAAACCTTTTTGAAGACAAGATTTTTGTATCGGGTTGATATATTTTGATATAAAGAAGCCACACAAGAAATAACATATTTTTACAGAATCATAGATTCATGTGTTGATCAGAATTACAGTCTGTATTTTTCTTTTCTTATATGTGCATGTTTACTTTCTTTGTTATACTTCCATTATGTTATATCTCCTATGCTCAGATGAAAGTTTAAAATAAGTCAAAATTCATATGTTTATGCCTTGATTTATCGGGTCTGAGTATCCATTACTTCTCTAAAATTGATAGTAGATTCATCTGAAAATTGGTGCCCATTATTGATGGACTGTCTATGTTTCTTTCTAAATCACTTGCAAAAAGCTTTGACTGTAATGTGACAACTACCTTGCATCTGTGAAAATATTTACTGTTGTTTATCTGCTGGTATATAAATCCCTTAGTTTCGACTCCATGCCCAATGATTCTTGTTTGCATTTCAACCAAGTATTTGTTCTGAAAAATCACAATTATTTTATATATTTTTAGCCTTTCACATATTTTCTGAGAGAGCCCTCTCTGGTGGGAAAAAGGGCTAATTTTCCCTCCTAAAGGTTGGTTTTAAATAGTTACCTTAGGTTTATCCTTCCACAACCAAAGGGTAAAATCTAAGTGCTAACATTTGGCACCGTTGCCGGGGAACGAAGGTTTCATTTTCCCTAGGAAGAACGACATTGCAGTCAAAGTTAAGTGGGCAAAGAAGTTTGATATTTACAGTTGGTTGTATTTTTCCCTGGCGACTTCACGTTCAGATTTTTCAGTTTTAAACAGGTGACTCCAAGAAAGACATTATGGCTTCTAGAAGAATCGCTATGATGGGAAATCCATATTTACAGCTATTCTCCGCTGTTGAAATTCCAGAAAGACTCCTGAAAAAGAACAAAGGAAAAGATATAGAAGGTACTTCTCAAATACAAAATCTTTTTTCTTTTCAAGAAGAGCTATTAAGTGATGAAAATGTTGATATAATTGAAAGACTTTTGTTTAGAACTAAATCAGAATCAGATTTGAAGGAAACTGAATTTGATCAAGATAGTTTTTGGAAGTATTCTTTACATTTAGTTTGGGAAGGTTTACAAAAGTTTGAAAGAGCTGAGTCTAAAAATCCTAAAGCCCAGAGAGTGCCAATAAGAAACCAGAACATCACACCACAAAATCCACCTTTAGTACCATTAATTCCTCCTAGACCAATGACTGTTAGGTTTGCTCCCCTTGTTTTAACAGCTACTTTGCATGACCTTCCCTAGAACTATGCACAAAGGATTATACAGTTTGATGGGGAGGGAGATCTTACGGCACAACAGCATATTGATAAATTCAATGACTTTATTGATCTTGAAGAAGTAGATTATGGTGATGCAAAAATGCGACTGTTAGCCCAGAGTCTTTCAGGAGAGGTCAAAAAATGGTTTAGGACTTTAGTTGTAGGATCTATTGCCACATAAAATGACTTTGTAACCCTTTTTATTGAGAGGTGGGAAGATAAGAAGAATCCTTCACAAATTTTGACACAGTACAATAATTTGAAAAAGGGAGGTTTTGAAACGGTCCAAGAATTTTCTGCTAGATTCATGAGCATTTACAATTCAATTCCTGTTAATTTTAAACCTTTAGTAGGGGCTACCAAGTTACACTATGCAGATGCTTTTGAAGGTGATTTTTCTTGTACATTGAGGGAGAGTAGGTCAGCCACTTTATCAGATATGATGAGAGATGCAATAGAGGTGGAAGCAAATCTGATGGCTTCTGGAAAGATAAAACAAAAAGTTGATATGGATAGAAGAAAGATTAAAGCAGATAATCAGCCTTCAACCTCTTCTTCTATTGATGTGAAATTTGAAGTCATGATGAGAACTATGGAGAGATTACTAGATAGATTGGCATTGGAAAATAGACCTCAAAATAGAGAACAACCAGAACCACCCATTAGAAACCCAAATCAGGAGGCCAATTCCCCCGCAAAAAAGACAAAGAGATCAAAGAGATCAGAGGAATCAAAGAAATGCAAAATTAAATCTAGTGAGACCTTCGTTTCCTGAGAATTATGTGGATGAAGGGAATGAGAGGGAGTTAGTGGAGAGTGAAATACATCACTTTGGAGATCTGGATTCAGAGGTATATTTAACCAAGATGGAGCATGATATGTTTTCTACAGATGGAGAATGCATCATTTTGGAGTCAGAAACTCATCAGTACGAGATTGGATATCAAAATGCCATAAATGATCTTCAAAGGAAAATTAGTCTCAGGAATAGAAATGTAATGGTGGACAAAGGAAAAGGTCAAATGGATAACCCATCAACTAGTCAGAACAGAAAAAATGAAGAAAATGAAGATTTGATGAAAAAGTCCCAGAGAAAAAAGAATTGACTAGAGATGGTGATAAAAGTATGGTTCCTTTCAATCTGCAGAATTGTATAGCAAAAATTAAAATTTCCATACCTTTTAATGAAATTTTGAAAAACACTGAATATAAAGAACATATTTCTAAAATGGTTGGAAGTGAAATGCAAATGGAACCAGATACATTAGAATTGAATGATGATACTCCAACTATTCATATGGGTTCAAAAATGGAGGACAATAGTGTAGATGTTGTACCACCTTTCTATGTAAACATGAATATTCATGATAAGGTTTTACATAACTGTATGCTTGATTCAGGTGCCTCACATAATTTGATGTCGAAAGTCGTAGTAGAAAGTTTGGGTTTAGAGATAACAAGACCATATAGGGATTTATTTTCTTTTGATTCAAAGAAAGTAAAATGCTTGGGATTAATCAAAGATTTGGTAGTGAATCTTACTAAAATGCCAGTTAAAGGAGTTGTTTGGATGTGTTTGTTGCTCAAATTCCACCAAAGTTTGGCATGTTATTATCCAGATCATGGGCATCAAAACTCAAAGGAACCTTATAGGTGGATATGTCATTCGCTACTATTCCAGTTCTTGGGGAGCATAGGCATAAAAATATGTGACACATGCTATTCTTCAACAAGGATACTTTCTTCACATTCCAACAACACACGGTTAGCAGCAACATATATACATAATGTTCAACAAGATACATAAATACATCTCCAAAATAAAAGATACATGAGATAAGATCTAATTATCACATGAAATATTTCAAGGGTACATCACAACAACTAGAATACATCAATCAAAATACATCAACCAGAATACATCAATCAAATTACATCAATCAGAATACCATACATTAATCAATGACAATCACATCTACATCACATCTGATAAGAACCGAATAATTTCTCAATAACATCACACAAGCACATCAAACATATAGCTAATTATAAAACCATATACATGCAGACTACATATACCACTATTTATATTAGCATTATATATGATTATTATCACATGATATATATAATATCCATATATGCTCTACTACCAATATACCACAGTATACACAATATACGATTCAATTGATATATAATACTCATCAAATACACATGGGTAATACCATACTACATCACAAATATATACAAAAAAATATATAGTATCATACATACTATCTATAATACATATATCTTACTAAACCTTCCAAACTCAAGGGTTCGATACTTTTCCCAACAACTCTTCTCCGGGTTGTATGGATTCTGTGCAATTTCCAATTCCACCCCTGATCTCTGTAGCTTCCTTTTCTCTGTACTTACTGAGTCTTGTTCTTCACCGATCTGATTGGGCTTTAAGACTACAATTCAATAACCACACTATATGTTCATTCATTAACTAACATGTTCCTTCTTCATTCATACCACTTTTCATCTCAGATCCAATGCATAAAGCTCTTTAGAAATAGTCATTAACTCCATACTAAAAGTACAATTCAAGCAAATTGAATAGGGACAGAAGGTGATTTTGGTCACTACATGGCCTCCACACTGAGCACCACTTCATATTGAACTATTAGGAACTGGTTTCATCTCACTTGGATTTCTTGATTGCATTTAGGAATCATTGAAAACTTGGTTGGAAGAAACCATTGGTACACTATAAGTTTGGACTGAAAGCTTCAACTTCATAATTTTCAAAGGAAATCCTCCAAATGAGAAGAAAATTTTCTTGTAAGCTATGTACCATCAACAATATGTATGCACATTCCCCAGTCAACCAAATCATATTTTCCTTTATCAAATGAATTTCTTCAAAATTGAGCACTGATTCCTAGGTAAAAAGGGGGGTCTGGTCATAGACTTTTCCCAAAATTTCCATGGATGTTGGTGACTCAATCAAAGATCATCATATAAATTTTCTAAGTTTTGGTCATGCTTCATAAGATCTCATAATATGAAAATCTATCCTTCCAAAGTTTATAAAAAACACAGCCATTCTCAAGCAAAAATCCATACAAGTTCTCCGCAGTCTGTTTTACATCTTTCAACATACATATAAATTCTCTAAATTACCCAAATAACTTCGAGAAGACTGTAGGTACCAATATAGCCCCTTCTTTCTCAAGTACCAACATATCCATATTCATTATATCATGATTACTCCAATACATACATGCATACATACATATATATATGTGTGTGTGTGTGTGTGTGTATAACATTACCAATACATACACCTTACCATTCACATACATTAATATACATATGCTACACATAATTATTTACTTTATACACCATTTATATATCATATATTACAACATATATACTAATATATGCTAATATATTGCATGTACTAAAAGATCCATAATCTCTTAACCTTTGAAATTAAAATAAATAAATAAAAATACATTCAAATTGATCTCTGAAGTAAGGCACTAGTTGAGCCTTCTTATTCTTTCATTAACATAAGGGGGATTAAATTTATTTCACTATGCATATATTGTAATCTCCAAATGCATATAAACAGAGTTATGAATCCATAATAGGCCCAATAGCCGCAAAGTTGGAACCTAAGCTCGGATACCACTTGTAGTTTACTTGAGCCCGAAACCAAGATCATAGGCACATGTAAACCCAAAGGGAGGCTAAATAAAGGTATTGAACAGTTGAATAGGTTCAACCAAAGGTTAGGCTAACATAACATCAAGCCAATTTAAAACAACATTCAACCATTAAAATAAAATGTGACACCTTAAAAACAATTATAAAACTCCCCAAAAGCTCATGCAGATGCAAGAGTGTGCAAGCATGAAAATGCAGCCATATTTACAAGCTCATTAAACTTAGACCTTAGAATTATTAAAACATTCATGGGTGAGCATAATCATCCCAATAAAACTTAGATATCAGATTTACGGATTCCTTTACGATCATTCACAATTCAATATTTTCAACAGATAAAGTATGCAAATTAAGACACTTCCCTAAATCCAATCTATGGCACCTTCATTAATAGTTTTGCATTACTCATTGGATCAAATCTGAATCTAACACCTACAGCCATTCAATAATACAAAATCATAGGTATAGAGCTACCATATACAACCATTAATTCATAAAAAAGATCAGATCTACCAATTGCTATCGAAATCACTACCGAATCATTCGGCAAGTATCCAAATACCTGCAAAACCAATCGGGGATCCCAAATAGAAAGCATAACAGATATATGGGGCACTCTATAGCCACCAAGGGCACACTAGAAATTTCATACACAACCATACAACTTCATATAATCAACTCTACATAAAAGCCATCCATTCAATCTAGTTTTTAAGCAGAAAAACCCATTTCCCAGTAGTCAAAACTTAATATTTTCATTGTAAAATCATATAATAGATATGAACATCCATCGAAGGTGAACTTGAAAATTAATCTAAAACAAATAACACATGTATATGATATTTCAAGATGCCATCAAGATCATATCTCAAAATCAAGGAGAAAACCACTAATTTCCAAGCAGGATTACTCAACAAATGTTATGAAAACAAAGCATTTTCATCTATAATTGCATCCATGGATTTGATCAGCCATAGAGGGTGCATTTGTAGAGTAAGATACAGAAAATAACACATGAATAAACATATTTCAAGCTGACATCAAGATCAAACCTAAAAATCAAAGAGAATACACCAACTGCCAAGCAAATAAACCATCAGATTTGCATCCAACCATTGATATCTCTACCAAGCTTTTCAACAGTAAATAGTTCAACTATGGAAACAGTGGAAAAATCATGTAAACATATGAATTTATATAATAATAAAAAATAAACCACTTATCTTATTAATGTGCAACTGGCATCAACCAGACCACGTTCCACCCAGCCAAAGGCACTGCCAAGCCAAATCTCACTTTGATAGGACATGCAAGAGATGAGGCCACAAATACACAATAGAGGTGCACTCAAGGATATCTCATGTATCACTTTGATAATCCACAACTCAATTCCTCTCTGCCTACTTTCTCCTCCACCCCACTACCAGGTGCAATTGCAATCCCTTCACCGCCTAGGTTCCTAAGGACATCACCCTTCACCATCAGTATTTATGTGTAGGTCCAGGATAGAGACAAGCCGTGGACACCGAGGAACTATAACAGAGTTGTCCAAGCTTGCCACAAACACCATACAAGATCACAATGCTTCAAGCACAAGGTTCTTTCACATAGCAGAGCATACGTGGCTTCCCAAGCTCACAAGATTACCAATCTCTCAACATCAATGGCATGAAAAACCAAGAACAACCAACAATAATCAACAACCTTAATTAAGGAGATAAACCATGTATTTATATACCAAAGAAGGAGATTCTAACCCAAGGGGGTCAAATCAAACCAAGGTAAGCCAACTTGAGTCAACCCAAGGGGGGTTAACTCAACCACAAGAGGCTAACTCGAATCCAACCCAAGCAATTCAAATTTTAAGGAGAGTTCCTCAAGTCACTATTAAAGTTACAGCATCATGATTCATCCTCCAAGTCAATCATGTGGGCCAATATTGAGCCTCGTGTGTCGAGGTATTACCTTATAGGAGAGTGAGTTGGACTCAGGAAACTTGGAGAATAATCTTGAGTTGGACTCAAGAATGAATGAGCCTCATGTGTTGAGGTAACTGCTTTGTATGTCAAAGTGATGGTGTGTACAGTCTTGTTTTTCAAGACTAAGGTATTGTGTGTCAAGACGGATCCTCATGTGTTGAGGTGGTGCCTCATGTGTTGATGTAATGCTTTGCTTGTCAAAGCATGAATGATGTGTGACATACTACTAAACATGTTCTTAGAGATGGATAAGCTATTAAGTCTCCTCTAGATACTAGCCACCTCTAGAGTGAATTACTTTGTCATATGAACAATTGGAACGAGATGATCACATCATTGGAAAATATCCTTAGTATATTTTATATGATAAATAATTAAGTCGGCACTAGTGGACCATGCAGATAAGATGAGCTAAGATAAGAGAAAACTTGAATTTGTTCACTTCAATTATCAAGTGTGCTAAAAGGGTTAACTAAAGTGTTAACAAGAAAGAATTCAATAAAAGAGTTAACTAAAGTGTTAACAAGAAAGAATTCAATAAAAGAGTTAACTAAAGTGTTAACAAGAAAGAATTCAATAAAATAGTTAACTAAAGTGTTAACAAGAAATACTTCAGTAAAAATATTTAGCTAAAGTGTTAACAAAGAAGATTTATTTAACTAAGTGTTTTGCATGACGAAACTTGAGTTAAACTAAAAGACGACACTTGAGTTACGAAATTTTCATGACAACACTTAATTAACCACCTAACTAAGTGATCTGGCATCCAGTTGAAGGGCGAGTTTATCCTGAATTCGGAAGACAAAGTTAAAGCCAATGCATGAGAAGTATGGTGCACTTTTCCATGCAGGATTGATGAAACCAATGTTAAGGCAATTTCTCTCAAAAAGGAAATTTGTGCATGTGACCAAATCAGCAAATTGGTTTTAGTGCATTCTATTATTATGAGCTCATTCACTCACCTCTATCTTTGTTTCTCTATAATTGCACCAGGGGTGCTTGATATTTCTATCTGATATTGCATGAGGGGTGCTTGATGTAATATGCTCATTGTGAAGCAAATATAGTAAAGAATATTTTGCTGGGGTTTTCTCCCTCAAGTTATAGAGGGTTTCCCCAGGGTAAATTTGTGTGTCGACTGTAAATGTTTATGCTTCTGATTATTCTTTGTTTTCAACTACTATTGTAATTCCAAAGTTAAAGATCAAAAATTAACATGGTATCAGAGCTCAGGATGTGAAAGAGCTAAGCTCAGCAGTCAAGCTTGAGCCTACATTGATCCTGGGTGAGCACAGTACTTGAAGAATAATGGCTTCAATCTGTTGTAGGTACAACAGATCCCATGTCCTAATGGAACATGGGAGCCCCCCAAATTTTTCCTAATGCAAAGGTAATGCTTTAGATCTCTCTGTCATGATCAGATTTTATCATCTTTATTAGGGTTTCATGCCTTTGCATTGTTTTGATTGAAATTAGAGTTTTCCCTTTGAAAATTCTTAGTTTTTTACTGTTTTTCTAAAGTTGCGGAAAGCCCTAAATTCTTCCAAAGGGCCTTGTTTTTCTTTTATGGAATTTTTGCCATCCCACAACCTGCAATTGCGGATTGCAGAAAGACTATGTAAATATTTCATTGAACTTTTCGTTCCGCAACCCGCAACCCGCAATTGCGGATTGCGGGAAGTAATTTGAATAAAAATGCGTGGTGTGTTTCCGCAACCTGCAATTGCAGATTGCGGATTGCGAAAATTTTATTTCACATTAAAGGTTGTTTGTGTTCCCACATCCCGCAACCCACAATTGCAGATTGTGGGAAAATGTTGAATAAAGTTTTGAACTTTACAGTCCCGCAACCCACAACTTGCGGATTGCGGAATTAAATTTTCATTCAATAAGCACGGTTTTGATCTCGCAACCCGCAACCCAAAGTTGCGGATTGCAGATTGTGGAAACGATGTACATACCTGCGAAACCAAGCCCCGCAAATCTTAATAACTGATCTCAGCCGTTGATTGGTTTGGATCCGACGGCTCAGATTTTACCCGTTCGATTTATTAAATAGGTCATTTTTCTCATTTTTCCTTATCATTTTCGAATTTGGAAAATTACCCTGTTGCTTGAATTTTACTGTGAGTTCTTACCAACGGTCCTTTGTCCACCATTTTCAGCTGAAGTAGGTTGGTTTTATCTGTTTATTTCTCCAGTTATTTACCATTTTAATCGTTTTGGATTGTTTTTTATTATTGTTCCTTCATTCGTCAGAATTTCTCCGGTCTGCAAACATGTCGCGCAGCACATGTTCTAAAACTGCCCTGAAAGACCAATTGAACAAGGACCCAAATTTTTTCATCTTCTTAGACACCAGTGGCAAAATCACTGAAACTTACTAGGTGGACTGGTCCAAAATCTTTTCCATATTCAACAACGATGACCTATCCAACATTGAGAATGACCGCCAGGCCTATGAGAAGATTAGGAACTCCCAGCTTCATGCAATTGCTGCTAGACCTGCCATATTTCCTTATACTGATGTAGTGAAGTGGATAGTACAACATGCTAACCCTAAAGATCGCTCATTCAATGACAGCGCGGGCTCCCAGTTAACCACATTTTGTCCTGAGGTATTTATCAGGGCATTTTCCCTTAGGCCACCTGTGCAGATCCTCAATGCCGCATTCCTAGAGTCTGCAAACACCATCTTTAATTTTAATGAAATGATCAAATCCTGGATGCACAAACCAGCTAGCTTTATGCGCAGGCCTGATAATTTATACCCAATGTCATGGTTTAAGGAACCCTACTCTTTATTAGAAGCTATGCTTTCTCGGCTGTATGGCCTTCCTAATTCCTCAATCTTTAAAGCCGAATGGGCTCCTATGGCTCATCATGTTTTAACTACCAGTGAATCTTTTCATTGGGCTTCTATTTTGTCTTTGGAGCTTAAAACTGCAATTGAGAAGTATCAGAAGTCCCCTACAACACATAAACCCTCTTTCTTCCTTTCAACCTATGTGATGGATGTGTTATGTGCTGAATTTTAGTATCCCAACATGGGATGGAATTGGACTCCTGCTGCTCCTCCAGTTCATATATATCATTCTGCACTATGGGAGGATAACTATGTCCCTATGTTATATGACATTTGTGATCATTTCCTTGGTACCATTTATCTCAAGATATTCAATCAAGATGCACCAGCTTTCTCAGCTGATGCCAAGTTGTTCATTTCCACTATTGGAGATTGGTATGTAGGAGAATCCTTCTCCTATGTCAGGATCTGGGGGAGCAATGCTGCTCATATGCTGCCTAGAATTGTTCCAGATAGGTTGTTGATTGAAGAAGTATCCTATCATACTGTTATTGAAGGGGTTTACCTCAAACTTACAGGTCCCAAGAGGAGAGGATGGCCCAAATTTCCCTTGAACCTTGGACATTTTTCTATCCCTACTTCTACCTGGGCCCAAGTATTGGGTAATAAGATTGCTTCTCTGAAACTAGGATATGCTCCTAAAAGAAGACATGATCCTAAGAAATTCCTGGATGCTCATTTCAAGCACAACCATATGAAGATGAGCTATGAACATGAAGATCTCCCAGATGACTACATCTACTTGGGAGTTGACACTTTTCCTGAAGTCCTGGAAAAAGCTAAAAGCAAGGATGAGCATAGCCATATTTTTCTATATCAGAAAGAGCTCATAGACAAGGTCTTCAGCTACAGGAAAATGCAATTTGATTTGATAGAGTAGGTAAGAAGGGTAAAAGAAGAGAAGGAGGCACAGCAAGTTAAAACCCCCCTTATGCTAACTTATCCTGATGGTGATAAAGGAAAAGGACCTACGGGGAGCCTCCACAGTTGAAGATTTCTGAACAATACAAAGAATTACTTCAAACTGCCCAACAAGCAAAGAAAGAATTAACACAAATGAATTCAACACTACACACCAAAGAAGTCAATTCACCTAGCTTAGTTGGTGATGTACAGGTAATTGTGGTGAATAATCCAGCAAAGAGACCAAATCTTATAACTGCTACCTCTCAGATTCCCACTTTTGATATTGATAGTGATGAAGAGGGTGAAGTAATTTCTCCTGTACCTGTGTTAGAAGAAATCACTCAAGGTTCACAGGAAATTCCATATTTACTGGACACTATAGATATGGATGAACCTGATTCAGGTGAAGGTATATCTCAGGTGTCTTCTGTTCCTGAGGTAACAACTGCAGCCACATCAATTCCCTCAGCAGAAGTCCCACTTGCCACAACTTCTGAGGTAACACCACCAACAACCATGTCTCAGTTGTTTGATGCATTGTTCACCTCCACACCTCCACCTTCGACAATTCCACTCCCTATTTCCCTTTCAACCATTGAAGAAGTCTAGTCTTCGATTTTCCCCCTGCAATCACCTCCATCCTCTTCATTACCCTCTACTACTAATGTTGCAGACCCCTTACCTCTTTCGTCACCATCAGTTGTTAACATTCAAGATCCACCACAGGAAGTTCTTGATTCCATTCCTTTATCAACCACTATACCATCAACTAGTGAAGCTTCCCCTCCTTCCCAAACCTCATCTCAAGTTGATGTGTCTATTCCTAGCCCTATTGTCACCCAAACACCCCTTTTGGTTACAACAACAGATGTGACTACATCATCCACTAATGTGGTGGACACCTTTGAAGATGATGTTATTGTGCCTCTGGGGGACTACTTTTACAATCAGGCAACTAAGTCAGTTGTGAAGAGAGGAAAGAAGAGAAGCAGAGATCATGGAGGGTTGGAGGCACCCATTCCTGATCAAATAATTTGGGCTTACCAATCTGATGATATCCAGGCAGAAGTAGTTGATGCAACTCAAGGTTTAGCTGCATTTGCAGGAGCCCATTTGGATTCAGTCAAGACCCTGAACAGGGAGATTGACTTGAAAAAAGAAGAGCTAAAAAAGCTTCAACAACAATTGTCAGCAACGAAAGATGAGCATGAGGTTTATGTTCAAGATCTTAGGAAGCTATTTGAAGACAAGTTGGAAGATTTGCAATTGCAGAATTCTTCTCTCCAAGCTAAACTAAATGATGCAAAAACAGAAAATGATGTCAAGGAAGAAAGGATTGTTGTACTTAAAAAGCAGCTTGAGGATGCAACTGCAAGTGCAGCCTCCTCTGCGTTTTCTAGGTTCTCACAGAAAGAGTTCAAGGACCTAGCTCATCAAGTCAACTTGGAGCATCATTAGCTTCTGGATAAGCTATTCACTACTTTGGGTGAAATTCATGAGACTTTCATCGCCTTTATCAAACTGTCTGACACCCTAGCCCAGCAAGTGGAGAAAACTAAACAGGCTTCTAAAGCTGTGGAAGACATCATAGACTGGAAGAAGTACATTGAAGATAAACCAACTGATATTCCTGAGTTAGGAAGCCTCAAATTCAGAAGAATCAGAACTGTTGTGCGAGCTTGGGACAATGTCATTGAGATGGTATAGGATACTATCAACCAGGCTCAAACCTTTTGTCGAAGAAGATGGTACGCCTCAGATAATCTATTGGAGATACTGGCATTCCCTGCAATGGGGCTCATCAAGGAGGCAGATCCGCCAAGATTGATGATTGAGCAGGTCGAAATTCGCTATGATCAAGTCAAGGAGAAAATTTTGCAGATTGAGCACATACAAATTGAGGACGTGGATTGGTTGATCAAGCAACCTATTTCTATGGAGGCTAAGATCTACATGTTCATTCGCACGTGCCATAAAATAGCTAAACATGAGATTGAGGGATTCATGTGTGATGTCTAGTTGGGGCTCGAATCTTCTCATTATCCAGATATAGATGAGTTGATGGAAGTTTGGGACAAGTGGGAGGATTTCCTCACTAGATAGGATATTTTGATTTTGTAATTCATGTTTAAGGGGAATTTATCCTTTGTAATATTTTTGTAATTTACTATTTAAAGGGTAGGTTTCTCCTAGATAGAGATGATCATTTTGGTGTAGAAATCAACAGAAGAAGACTGGAGATGCTCTATTTTGTGTTGAGCTTGTAATTTCTTACAGACTTCCATTAATACAGTAAAGTTTTTCTCTTGAATCATCTTTTGTTCATTCATCAAGTTTATTTGATAAATATTGATTTCTATTTCAGACTGTTATCTATGTTGTTCAATCCATTTGCAACTAATATTTGATACAGGGATCTATGATCTAGGTTTCTCCTTTTTGATTGATCTGTGTATGTATTATGTTTTAATTGAATTTCTTCAACTAAAACATTTTATCAATTTCTGCAAATGATTTACAGTGAATCATAATTTATGTTAATTTTTCAATTGACATATAAGTTACAGGTTAATCTTGAATGAGTTTAAACACTTAATATTGCACTCATTTAATTTTTATTAATTGGTTGTAATTTAAGCAAATAAGGAATTGATCTTCTTCACATTTATGTTAAGTGGATGAATGTACTTATTATTTTTCACAACAAGTTAATCTGCAATACAAACAAGACACCTTTTCAGAATAGGTCTAACTTAGTTTAGATTTCCCTTTCTAGGTAGATTTGTTTCCTAACTGAACACACTTTGTTTTCCTTTTTGGAAGATAGATCCTCTTAGGATCAAAACCATAAGTGCCAGCGGAGGCCTTTGTATCCATGGGAGATCACCATCCCAAACAGCTCGAGGATAGGGTAATACTTGCGTAGGATTATCTGAAGCCTTTGGCTGGGTTTTCTTCCTCTGTTGTGAGCCTTGGAACCCATTCCAGCACTTTGCACAACCTGCACACCCAAGGCCTCAACACAATCTCAATAAGACTGGAAGATAGACTTGAAGGAACTATGAAATTCAATACTTGGAAAGTGAGGATTCTGAATATCTTGGAAGAGCATGATCTGGATGGATACGTATCTAGTGTTTTTGAAGAGCCTACTTCTAATGCAGGGCACAGTACCTTCAAGAAGAATCAAGCCAAAGCAAAGAGAATAATTTATGATTTTGTAAAAGACAATTTGGTGCCAGTGATTACTCCATTGAAGACTGCAAAGGAATGCTTCAACACTTTGACCAATCTTTATGATAAGAAGGATCCCAGTCAGAAGAAAGCTTTGAAGAACAAACTTTGTAATCTAAATATGGAGAAGGACGAAGCCATTGCTTCCTTCTTCACAAACATCTATCAAGTATGAGATCAACTCATGAGTATTGGTGTAACACTTGATGACGATGATCTCATACAGACTGTTGTTGATGGCCTTCCATCTTCATGGGAGACATTCTTGGCTATAGTAAATGGTCGATAAGTGCAACCAAAATTTGAAATATTGTGGCATGATTTCCTACAAGAATAAGGGAGAATTCAGAGCAAATATGCTTCCTCCAAAGAATAGAACCTTGCCCTTACGACACTGATGAAGAGAAGAAAAAAATCCTTTTTCTCGGAAGAAGTTTCCTCATCAAAAGGAAAATTATTGCAACAAGAAATTTGATAAGTCTAAAGTTACATGCTTCAACTGCAATAAGAAGGGTGACTTTGCAAGAGACTGTCGTGCAAAGCAAAGAGGAAAGTTCAAGGGTAGGTTTCATGCTTCTACTGCTACAGAAGATGAACCTACAAGAAATTATTCTTCCAATGATCAGGAGACAAGGAAGGAGTACTTATATCTTGTCTCATCCCTATCTGGATCCATTACCACTAGTGCTGAGACATGGCTAGTGGATAGTGGCACATCCAAACACATGATTGGATATAGGATAATTATAATAGATATGAAGGAAAAGAAGTTCTCTTGTGAGATGGAGATTGGAGATGATACCACCTATTCGATCCAAGGAGTTGGATCCACTTGTTTTCAGTTGGATTGAAGAGATGTACTGCATGTTGATGAGATTATGTTTGTTCCTAGTCTAAAGAAGAACCTCATGTCTGTTTCAGTTCTAGAAGATAAAGGATTCGGAGTAATCTTTATGGATAATAAATCGCTCCTATGGCCTAAGAATATAGACTTGAATTATGCATATGTAATTGGATTTAGATAGGGAGGTCTCTACAAAGTTCCTGGAAAGCTCATTCCAGCCATGATCCATGACACGGGCAGTCCTTGTGAACTGTGGCATAGGACGCTTGGTCATATTCATTCCAAAGTGCTACCTGGCGTGCAGAAGATAGTAAAATGAATTCTTGTGTTTCAATCTGAACATGATGGTATTTGTAGAGGATGCTCTCTTGGTAAGAACACCAAGAAGATATTTCCAAGGAGTACCAAAAGATCCAAAGGGATCCTGGACTTGATACATTCCAATATATGTGGTCCTATCCTTGAGTGGTTATTTGTACTATGTGTTTTTTTATAGATGACTTCTCTCGCAAGTCTTGGATCTATTTTCTGAAGGAAAAGAGTGAAACTTTCAACAAGTTTCAAGAATTTAAAGCATTGGTTGAGAAAGACTGGAAAGCACATTTGTTCTTTAAGATCTGATAATGGAGGAGATTTCAAGTCTCATGACTTTAATGACTTATTTCGAGATGCAAGGATAAGAAGACAATTGACTATACCTTACAACCCCCAACAAAATGGGGTTGTTGAAAGAAAGAACAAAACAATCTGTGAGGCTACAAAATCTATGATGTGTGATCATGATCTGCCCACTTCCTTATGGTAAGAAGCCTCCAGCACTATTGTTTATATATAGAACAAAATTCCTCATGCTATCCTGGGAAAAAAGACTCCTGAAGAGGTTTTCACTGGTGAAAAAACAGATGTTGGACACTTGAATATTTTTGGTTGTCCTATCTACATTCATGTGCCAAAAGAGAAGAGGACAAAGATGGAGCCACACGGAAAGAAAGGCACATTTTTTGGATATAGAGAATCCTCCAAAGTTTATAGAATCTATGTTCCGGGACAAAGGCACATTGAAGTCAAAGAAGATGTAACATTTCACGAAGAGGTTTCCTTCAAGCGCTCTAAAGAACTTTAGTGTGATTCAAATATGGAGGAGCATGAAACTCCCATGATGGAAGATCCATCTTCTGATTCTCCCCATTCAGATGTTGAGAGGGAGAAGCCAGAAGAATCCTTAGATCCGCTTGATCCTCAAGAGCCAGTAGAACTAGTAGAAATATCTCTTGATGAACCTCTTTCTAAGAGGATATCTTCCTGGTGTAGAGACATTCTGCAAGAGGTAGAAAAACATGGAGCACCACCAAGCACATTCAGAGAGAAAAGGAGACCTAGAATTTTTTCAGGATGTGTAGTTCAGATGAGTCACATCAGTGATTCATAACCCACCAACTATGAGGAAGTTGCTCAGTAGTAAGTTTGGAAAGATACCATGGTGGAATAATACAAATCCATCATGCAAAATGATGTGTCGAAAGTGGTTCCTAAACTGGAAGGGAAGTCTGTAGTAACTTCCAAGTGGATTTATAAAATCAAACGTGCAACTGATGGCAGTATTGAAAAATATAAAGCAAGATTTTTGGATTGTGGTTTCTCACAGAAATAAGGGATAGACTATGATGAGACATTCACTCTTGTGGCCAGGTACACCACTATTCGAGCCATAATTTACCTTTCCTCAGTTCTAAGGCAGAAACTTCACCAGATGGATGTGAAGAATTCCTTTCTCAATGGTGAAGTTGAGGAAGAAGTATACATACAACAACTTGAGGGGTTTGTAGTTCATGGGAAGGAGTCCCATGTGAAAACTTAAGAAAGCCTTATATGGGCTTAAACAAGCCGCTAGGGCTTGGTATTCGAGGATTGTCAGCTATCTTCAGAGCTTGGGATTCTCCAAAAGCGAAGATGACCCCAACTTGTACTTCAAGGTTGTGAAGAACCAACCATTGATCTTAGTTCTCTATGTTGATGACTTGTTCCTTACTAGAGAGGAACAAGATATAGATCGGTGTAAGAGGGAGCTCACTTCTAAGTTCGAAATGAAAGAGTTAGGTCTTATGCACTATTTTATTGGTCTAGAAGTTTGGCAAAGGAAATATGAGATCTTTCTTTCACAAGGAAAGTACACAGTTGATGTGTTGCGCAGATTTGGTATGATGGATTGTAAGTTCATGTATACACCAATGGTGTCTACTCTGAAGAAGCTACATGAGTCAGATTCCAGATTAGATCTAGTGGATCCTACCATGTATAGAAATCTCATTGGTTCCTTGATGTATTTGATACATACTAGACCAAACATATGTTATGTTGTGAGTATCTTGAGTCAGTTCATGTCTGAGCCAAGACATATACAGTGGGTTGATGCCAAGCATGTGCTTAGACATCTTCAAGGTACTATTGCTTATGGAATCAGATATGCTTCCAGTGGTGGAGTGATGCTACTTGGATATGCCGACTCTGACTGGGGTGGAGTACTATGGATCAGAAGAGTACATCTGGATTTTTTTTAGCTTGGGATCAACTATGATCTCTGGTTCCAGCAGGAAGCAGGGCTCCATAGCCTAGAGTACTATAGAAGTAGAGTATATTGCAACCAGTAATTCCTACCAAGAAGTTGTGTGGCTTAGGAAGCTACTTGATGAGTTTTTCGATGAGAACCTTGAGACTACCATCATTTGCTATAACAATCAGAGTTCCATTAAGCTCTCAAAAATCCATGTGTTTCATGACAATTCAAAACACATTGAGATGAAATACCACTACATCAGAGACATGGTCCAGAGAGGTGCCATAAAACTTCAATACATTGCTACTAATGAGCAGATAGCAGATATGTTGACTAAGCCTCTATCCTTGAGGAAATATAGGTACTTCCGAAACAAGCTTAGCATGGTAGAGAATGTCTCCCTCGCTGAGAGGGCATGTTAAAGTTACAACATCATGACTCATCTTCTAAGTCAATCTTGTGTGCCACGATTGAGTCTTGTGTGTCGAGGTAGTGCCTTATAGGATCCTGAGTTGGATTCAAGAAACTTGGAGAAGAATTTTGAGTTGGACTCAAGAATGAATAAGCCTCATATGTTGAGGTAAGTGCTTTGTATGTCAAAGTGATGGTGTTGTACAGTCTTGTTTTTCAAGACTAAGGTCTTGTGTGTCAAGACAAATGCTCATGTGTTAATGTGGTGCCTCATTTGTTGAGGTAATGCTTTGCTTTTCAAAGCATGAATGATGTGTGACATACTACTAACCATGGTCTTAGAGATGGATAAGTTATTATGTCTCCTTTAGATACTAGCCACCTCTAGAGTGAATTACTTTAGCATATGACCACTTCGAATGAGAGTAGAACAAGATTATCACACCATTGGAAAAATATCCTTAGTATATTTGATATGATAAAAAATTAAGTTGGAGCAAGTGGACCATGCCGATAAGACAAGAGATAAAGATAAAATGAGCTAAGATAAGAGAAAAACTGAATTTGTTGACTTCAGTTATCAAGTGTGCTAAAAGGGTTAACTAAAGTGTTAACAAGAAAGACTTCAGTAAAAGAGTTAACTAAAGTGTTAACAAGAAAGACTTCAATAAAAAGAGTTAATTAAATTGTTAACAAATAATATTTAGTTAACTAAGTGTTTTGCATGACGACACTTGAGTTAAACTAAAATACGACACTTGAATTGTGACACTCGAGTTACGACACTTGCATGCTGACAATTAAGTTATCCACCTAACTAAGCGATCTAGCATCCAGTTGAAGGGCGAGTTCATCCTGAAGTCAGAAGACAGAGTCAAAGCCAATGCATGAGAAGTATGGCGCACTTTTCCATATAGGATTGATGAAACCAATGTTAGAGCAATTTCTCTCAAAAAGGAAATTTGTGCATGTGACCAAATTAGCGAAATGGTTTTAGTGCATTCTATTATTATGAGTTCATTCACTCTCATCTATCTCTCTTGATATGTAATTGCACCAGGGGTGCTTGATATTTCTCTATGATATTGCACCAAGGGTGCTTGATGTAATCTGCTCATTGTGAAGAAAACATTCTCTGCTATCTATCAATATACTAAGGAATATTTTGCTAGGGTTTTCTCCCTCAAGTTATAGAGGGTTTCCCCAGGGTAAATTTGTGTGTCAACTGTGAATGTTTATGCTTCTGATTATTCTTTGTTTTAAAGTACTATTGTTATTCCAAAGTTAAAGATAAAAAATTAACAGTCACTCTACCCAACTCAAATTCATGTGTGGACACTTCATCCATGTAGTGGAATTGAAAATAGTGAGGTGAGGAGTTACACAAGCCAAATCATCTTCCCAAAATAGAAAAACAGGGGTTACACAAGGAGTTACACAAACCAAGGATAAGAATATCCAGTGAGGGAGAACTTGTGCAAGTGGGGGTTACAAAACCAAGTGTAACCTCCAAAAAGGAGTTACAAAACCACCAAAGGGGCTCATTCAACAAGTGGAATCCACCCAATCACCAAGGAGGGTGCATTCACCAAGGGAGGCCCACTAAATCAATAATTAGGTTCAATAGTACCAACATAGGCTAAAATAATCAAAAGTTGGGTCCGTTTTACAATTTTTGGGTGATCATCAACTAATAAAGCCAACAAGGCATAAATACAGACCAAGCTCAACCAAACAAGTTCTAAAGTGCTAGGAATCTCCCCATTCGCCCTCACATTGTGGATCTATGCCTCCCATACTCTTTTGTGGTCTCTAATGTGCCAGTTTTTTTTATTCATTAAGTATTTACAAAATAATAATGTCTCTTGGTTCTTAAAGACCCTTGTTCCACAATAATAACAATTATTACATATGTATGGCGCTTAATATACGGGGAATTACACCAAAATTGCTTCTAGTTGGAACCAAATGGAGCCTTCTTCATCCAGTTCTTGTAGTTTGAACTCGACAATTATGGACCAGTACCTTCTTCAAACATGACACATGAAATATTGGGTGGATCTTGGAGTGTGTAGGTAGCTCTAATTTGTGGGAAATATGGCCTTTAATTTTGAGAGAGGTATGCTTGTAAGGTTGGAGCTTAAGGAACACCTGGTTTCCTTCTACAAATTAATGCTCAAAGTGGTGTTGGTATGCTTGTTGCTTCATACAGTTATGATCCATTTTCAACTTTTCCTTAAGTGTGCGAAGAGTGGCATCACGATTATGAAGTAGACTATTGTTTGCTTGTAAATTCGAGGTACCTGGTAGATAAGAACCACGGAGGGTGGTTGTTGGCCATAAATTGCATCATATGGTGTCATTTTTGTAGCCTCATGATAACTGGTATTATACCACCATTATTCCAAAGGTTACCATTGCACCCATTGATGTTGCTTTTTGGATGCAAAACATCTCAAATAGGTTTTAAGACACTTTTCGATTGCTTCTATCTAGTTGTCTATTTGAGGATGATAAGAGGTGCTCATTTGCAATTGCATGCCCTGTAGTTTAAATAGTTCTTGACAAAAAATTGTTGGTGAATGTGGGATCATGATCTAACACAATGAAGGTAGGAATGCCATGCATTTTGAAAATTTGGTCTAAAAAATTTTGGGCAACCGTTGCCAGGGTAAATGGGTGTTGGAGAACACAAAAATGAGAATATTTGGAAATCCAATCAACTACTACTATGACAATTGATTTGATACATTCTTTTGGAATACCAACAATAAAATCCATGGAAATGTCAATCCAAATAGTGGTTGGGATTAGTAATGGTTGCAACGCCCCATGAGTCTTTACTATATCACCCTTGTTCCTTTGAAAAATGTCATATTCTACTACAAAAGTAAGGATATCCATTTTCATGTCTTCCCATAAGAAGGATAGATTAGCACGCACATAAGTTTTTTGAAATCTTGAGTGATTCATGAGAGATGATGAATGAAACTCTGTTAATATTTTAATTTTAAGGCAAAGCTAGGTACCCAAAAAAAACATTACCTTTATATTGCAATGTATCTTTCTACCAAGTGTAACCTTGGGGAAGGTTGGTGTCCTTATGGAGGCACTTGATGAGCTGAGGTGTAGCAGCATTGGTTAGCCATTCTTATCGTTCTTCATATAACCATTCAAGTAATGGAGAGGATAAGGCAAAGAATGATTAGTCTTCCTCATGTTTCATTGACAAGGCATCTACCACAACATTGTCTTTTCCCTTTTTGTATATGAACTCATAATCATAGCCGATAATTTTGGCGACCCATTTCTACTATTCTGGGGATGACAAACTTTAATCAAAAAATATTTTAGGCTATGGTAATCCATCTTGATATGGAAGCATCATCCTATGAGATATAACTGCTATGTGTCAACTGCATGTAGGGTGTCCATCATTTATTTCTCATAGGTAGAATTCCCCAAGTTTTTGTCACATAATTGCTTACTTGTGAATGTTAAGGGTCTTCCTTATTGCATTAAAACTACACCCAATCCTTTTCTAGAGGTGTCACATTCCAATACAAAAGTATTAGTAAAATCTGGCACAACTAAGACTGGTGTGGTACACATGGATTTCTTTAGAACTAATAATGTTTGTTTTTCCACTTCATTCCATGCAAAGGCATTTTTCTTGAGCAAGGTTGTCAACAGGGATGCAATTTTACCATAGTTCTTCACAAAATTCCTATAGAATCCCCTAAGGCCTAAAAACCCATGTAATCTCTCTAAGTTTTTAGGGTGGGTACATTCTTGCATTGCTACATTCTTCTTGGGGTGCACTCTTACCCCATATTTTCCAACAATGTGGCCCAAGTATTCGACCTTTGGGACCCCAAAAGAAAATTTGGAGCATCTGATGAACAAGTAATGGTCCCGAAGGAATTGTAAGGCTTTATCAACATGTTGTACATGGGAATCCCAAGTTTTAATGTAAATCAAAATGTCATCAAAGAAAATTAACACAAAATCATGAATATATGACCTCAAAATTGTATTCATGAGGCTATGAAAAGTAGTAATTATAAAGTTCAAAGGGCATTACCAAGAACTGATAATGGCTTTCATGTGTCCAAAAAATTGTCTCTTTCATCTTTATTTGGTGGTATCCTGAGCGAAGGTCATGCTTGGTGAAAAATTTATCCCCATGGATCTCATCCAAAAGATCATCAATGACTCGAATGGGAAATTTATCTTTGATGGTCAACTTATTAAGGGCACAAAAATTAGGACACATGTGCCAAGTGCTTTCTTTCTTTAAAACCATGATTTGTGGGGATGAATATGGGCTATTGTTGGGATGTATGACTCCTACCTCTATTAGCTCTTGAATTATCTTGCCAATGTCATTCTTTTGTGCAAATGGGAGTCTATATGGTCATACATTTAGTGGTTGACTGCCTGGAATCAAGGGAATACCATGATCATGCTCTCCTCTAGATGGGGGTAAACCCTTTGGTGTCTCAAAGACCTGTTGATGTTTTTTCAAAACCCTCTGGAGGTTAGGATGTATTTTAGGTGTGGTGCTATCCATGTCCTGGATGGCATGGAAGTGAGCAATAATTCCATATATCTTTCTTTAGTAATTTTTCCATCCAATGAGAAATTATGATTTCTTGGGAGCTTGCATGGACCCCTTTGAGGGTTTGAGTATGAGAGTCCTGAGTAAATTTCAATTATAATTCCTTGAATTCCATGGTAATTAGCCCCATTGTGTTTATCCATTCTTCCCCAAAAACTATATCACAACCACCCATATCTCTGGCCAACATATGAGTTTGAGATGATAATCACCCAATTGGAGTTTTGTATTTTCAAAATGCCCCCCACATTTCATCATCATGCCATTAGCTATCATAATTTGAAATTTGGGCACTAGGTGGACATAACAATGGAGTTCTTCATCCAATCATTGGTGAATAAAGTTGTTGGTGTTGCCACTATCAACCAAGACTACCACTTTTTTATGCTTTATGTAACCCCAAAGTTTCAAGGTTTGTGTGCATGAAATACCTATAAAGCGTGAAGAGAGATGAGAGGTTCTTCTTGATGGAATTCGGGTTCCACTTCTTCTTACATGGGAGGATTTTGGTCAATAACCTCAAACATAGGGGTATCTTCCATAAATATGTCTTCATAATGGGTAGGATCTATCACACCAATATAAAATAAATTTATTCTTTACATTTATGATCTGGAGCATACATTTCATCACAATTATAGGAAAGTATTCATCTTTGTCAGTTTTCATTTCTAATGGAGACAACTTATGTACTTTGAATGGAGGAGAAGGAATTATGCTTAAGGAATTGACTTATGTACGGCATAAGTGGGGAATGAAAGAGGGTTTTTTGGTCTGTGCATTAATCACCATCTCTACTTCTATAGCCCTCTGTGATGCCTCAAACCATGTAGAAGGATGTTGCATTATAACTTGTGCTTTAATTTCCTCATTGAGAACACTAATGAAACATTATTTATAGAAATAAATTGTTAAGTTCTCTATATGGATGGCTAATTACTGAAAGGCTGAGATAAAGTACATGAATAAGCATGTTTGAAATAACTTGGTAATCCACCCCAAATAGTGAGGATATCACTCATAACACCCATGGATAGCTTTAACAAATAAACTCCAAGCAACATAGCGCCCATGGGCCTTTTTATGCCACTCCTGTTAATTTGATATTTAATTCGGAGCTGTAATAATACTTGAAATCAAATAACAATCATACACATAAGCAATCCCATTCGACACATGAATTTAACCTCAGGAAACCCTCTGTGACTTGAGGGAGAAAACCCCATCAAAACCTTCCTTAGTATATTGGTAGATAGCAAAGAATGTATTTTACATCAAGCACCTCATGTGCAATTATAGAGCAAGAAAAATATAAAGAAGGGAGACTCATAATAATATCCTGTGCAAAGAAAAAGCACCTTGCCTTCAAGAGAGAAGAGAATTTGCTTCACATTGAATTCATCAATCCTGTATAACATATTTATATATTCTTCACATGCATAGGCTTCTATTTTTATATTCTAACTTCAGGATGAACTCTCCCTCCATCCGGATGCATCAATATTTCCTAAAGAAGTGTGCCCCACTTATCATGCAATAGCTTTAACTCACTGTACTGACTTCAGGATGAAATCACCTCGTAACTGAAATCTTACCCACTTAGTTAGGTGACTACCTTAAGTGTCGTCATGCAAGTGTCACAACTCAAGTGTCGTCATGCAAGTGTCGCAACTCAAGTGTCGTCTTTTAGTTTAACATAAGTGATGTCATGCAATAACACTTAGTTAACTAGATCTTCTTTGTTATCACTTGGTTAACTCTCTTAACTAATTATTTCTTGTTAACATCACTGTAGTGATCAATTCGAGTTCTCCTTTGATTTACTGAAGTTTAACAATCGGAATTGTCTCTTTATTAATTATTTATGTGCAATTCGAATTCTCTCATATCTTATCACATCTTATCTCTATCTCTTGTCTTATCTGCATGGTCCACATGTGCCAGCTTAATTATCATATCAAATATACTAAGTATATTTTCCCAATGATGTGATCATATTGTCCTACTATCTTTCCAAGTGGTTATATGCTAAAGTAATTCACTCTAGGGGTGGCTAGTCCCTAGGGGAGACTTAATAGCTCAACCATGGTTAGTAGTACATCACACACCACACATGCTTCAAAATGCAAAGCATCACCTCAACACATGATGATCTGTCTTGACACACAAGACCTTAGCCTTGACTAGCAATACTGTACAACATCATCACTTTAACATAAAAATCACTTGCCTCAACACATGAAGCTTAACCATTCTTGAGTCCAACTCAAGATTATTCTCCAAGTTTCCTAAGTCCAACTCAAGCTCCTATGAGGCACTACCTCGACACATGAGGCTCAATCTTGACACACAAGATTGACATGGAGAATGACTCATGATGTTGTAACTTTAACAACTCCCTCGATTGTCATCATTCTAGATTCAAATACAAGACCCCCACCTTAATTTTCATCATATCATCGGCAATACCATGAAGGGATGAGTAATGTTCCATTTGAGTAACCCATCTTGATGGGTTAGAACCATCAAACTTGTTTAAGTCTACTTTATGAAAATGGTTCTAGGTGTTATTATCCAAAGAGTGTGGTTTATCGCTATGAGGACCTGAAGGAGGTTGTTGTTAGCTAAATAGTCCTAGGTGATAAGTATCTACATGGTCTGGCTCATTGTGTTATGCATTCCCGTGTTAATTATTATGCATGTATAGCACTAATTGTCAATTGTGTCAACTTCTCATCCAACTTCTTCTCCCAACAATCTAATTTTGTATCCAACTTATTTTCCCATGCTTGGTCCCAACTATTGATGGTCTATTGAATGTGTCGAATATGATCATTAATATCTATGTATTATATTCCAGGTTGTCCAACTTGTCAACAGTAGAGTGGGTAGTCATATGTTTGGGGTGTTGGTGTGAAGTGGTTTAGAGGGTTCCACCATGGGTGGGATTTATCAGGTCCTAAGGATAAGGAAGTGCCAAGTGCTACAGCGCTCTGATATACATGCAAGGTCCAACAATAGTACTCATCCCAATATCTTAGGGCACTAACTAAGGAGGGTCAACCATTCCCTTAGTCATACTACTCAACTACCCAGGTACCAAAGAGTGATATACCCGAGTGTTGTTCTTGATGTACTATAGCAACAAAATGGTTGATCGTTTTTATCTAAAGTTGGTTCTAGGGTAGGCGATTCTAATATATCTAAGGGTAAATGGAAGTGAAATTCCATATACAGGTTTTATCTAATGAGGTACTACTTGAAGGGGTGCACAACAAAGGTTACAAGGGTGCACAACAAGGTGGCTTAAGTTATACCCTTGTATTTTATGCACGTATGCTTCCCCAACCATGGGTTTACTTGCCAAATGACAAATATCTATGTTATTTAGAGACGTTAAAACACATATCTACAAAAAAAAAAAATTGAGCTCACTAACCCCAGAAAGAGATCTAAATTTATTAGAAAATAATTTATTTTTCAATGTAGGGTTTGAGGCCATAGAAATAAACCCTGCTTTAAAGACGGTTTGGAGGCCTATGTAACTCTGAAATTTCTACACTTTTGAATATAAACTTTTGCTATTTAGTAGTTCGACATGTCTACTATGACAACTCTATAATTCCACAGGTTTCACTGAATTTTGATGTGGCAAACAAAAAATAGGGTAATTTTCTCAAGACTTGTTGATTTTGGCCTTTTAGGAAGGGAAAACTTATACGACCTGCCACTTGTCCAATTTTTCAGTTCCAAATTTGGAATTATTATCACAAGTACTCTGGTCTATATTCCTTCCAATACGGTTGGTGGCACTCAATTTGGATTTTTGAAACTTCAAATATAATAGTTTTACCCATAACACTTGTTTAAGACTAGTTTTTGGGCCATTCAAATATCCTAACTTACACCAAGTGTATCTCTGAAATGGTAGTGACCTAGAAGATTAAAATTGGACACAAGTTACTTACCTATGTCCCTTATGTACCCTACAAATTTTGGACCTTGAAACATCACAAAAAAAAATCAAAAATCCCAAAATGACTCATCTGAAAGAGCCAAACCCTAGGAAACAATCCCTTAACTTTGACCAGGTATATCACCAAAAGTATAACGACCTAGAAGTTGAAATTTGGACACGATAACCTCCATATTTATTTGTTTTACCCTGTTAATTTCATATCCTGAAACCAAAATTTGGAGTGAAAATTCGAAGATGATGTAATGTCCCCATTCAAATAAATCTCAAAAGAAGAAAATTCCACCAATCTACTAGTTTCCTAGGTTGGGGTGGAAACATTGGATTTGGAATAAGGGAACTATAAAACCCCAAATGGACATTATCTTGATCAAATATATTAAATGTGTAATAACTAAATAATTAATATAGGAAAATAAGGTGGTACTTGGTCATGAGGGCACATGGGAGGTGTGGGGCCCATTTAAGCAAGATTCCCCATGCCACATGGCATTCCACTCTCACCCATTCGAATCCTAGGTGGAGTCCACATTATTGGGGGAGTTGGAAGGTCAATATACTTTTCATGACTCAATGAAGGTCGAATTGGAGTGGAAGAGTAACTCCCATGGAAGAGGAAGAGGCATTTGAGAGAAATTGAGACACTTGGGCTAGATTCCCTAGCTTCAATGACAACAATGATGAAGATGCTATGACACCTATGACACAAATCAAACCTGATTTCTGAAATCTGACATATATGACATGTCATGGATAAAATTATCCTCCAAGAGGGAACACAAGGGAGTTAGGGCAGCCAAAGAGTCACCCATTCGAATTGAGTGAAGGAGGAGGCTAGGAATGGAGGGACAAGTCTCACACATTGGAATCACTTCCCAATTCGAGTTGGAATGAAGCTCATGGATGGAATTTGAGTTAAGGAAGCCTTTGGAAGTTTATATAAGTAAATAACAAAGAAGGAGACCATATTTTGATCATTTTCTCATTTTGCATATTGGAGAGCATAGCTTGTCCATACTTGTGGAGTGTTTACTCTACTTGCCTTAGTACCAATTTTGAGGGTGAAAGATTACCATTCTAATTGAAAATTGTAGAGGGAATTCATACCTTTCATTTGGAGCTACAATGGATTCATTTGTTTCAGGTTGAATCTACAGGGAAGCTCGTGGCATTCTCTTCTTCAACTTGTTTTTACACCTTTCTCACTTTTCTCTTCATATTTTGGCTCTTAGAGGAAGGGCGCACTTGGTGAGATGTTGTTCTATTTGGGGGAGCTCTTGTGGCCCCATTTATTTGTACTCTGATATATATACTCTATATTTAATTCTCATAAGACTCTCAGGTCGAAATACCCAGTGGAACTATGTAAAAATACCAAACAATGCATAAATGGTGCCATTTTCCCTACATCTTGTTGTGAGAGCTTGAAGTTGCTTTATTTCGACTTGTATCAATTCATATATATGATTTCTATGATGTATGGAGAGTCATTAATGCCTTGAATCATTTTAATATACATTTCATAATCCTTTGGAACATAAATCTCGAATTTCATAGCAAGTGGTGAAGTTTACTAGCATTTCCCCCTATGTGAAGACATGTCCACAAACCTCTTATTTATGGGAGTTGAAGAAGCCTATAGAAATTGAATGATGATGCCTTTGGAATCCCATTGAATTCCTTTAATATTACCATGTCCCTTTTCTTAAATTGGGGAAGTTCGTACAACATTTGAAAAGTCATCTTTGTCCCCTACCCTTGGGGGTTTTGAACCTTGATTTGACCAGTAAAGTTCCCTATTTTTCCCTGATTATAAATGAATGTTGCAGGATTTTTTTGAGAGTTTCCAAGCATCCATATACACAATTTTTATGTCTTAATACCTTCCAAACACATTAAAACCCAATTTGGAATCATTTAGAGCCATTTGGAATCATCTGAGTCATTACTAGTCTAAGGGTCGAATTGGACAAAAATTGCAATTTTTCCTAATTTCTACAAATTCATTAAAAGGGACACTACAAGTGGTATCAGAGCATGATCCTTGCTCTTTATGTGGTTTACCATTCATGAGGACAAGAATTCAGGGACCACCCTTAGAAGAAGAACCTAAAAGTACTTTTGTTGAAGAGGAATAAGTAGGAAAAGAAGTGCATTTTGTTGAAACTGTGTCTAAGGATGAGAAGGGAACCTTAGAGGAGAATGAGGAGTTTAGGAAATTCATGAAACCATTATTTTAAGACATTACAAAACATATTATGAAAGGGTTCGAATTGTTGGCTAGTCAACTTGGAAGCAAAGGGGCAATAGGAGGCAACGGTAGTTCTCCTTTCGAGGAAAAGAAGGCAATGGATGAAAGTATTTTCTCAAAGATAGGACCTGATAATCGACCTCGTGAATTCCAGAGTTCAACAAGGCCTACTAAACCTAAATTTATTGAGGCCAAAGAAGAACCTAACACCCAATATGATATGCAAGAAGTTATAACAGAATGGCAAAAGTTGTGTGAAGATTGTAGAAGGACTCTACCATTTGATCAATACTTTATTGTCTCAAACAAACTCAAAATGAGGGAAGGTAATAGGACTCCCTTTCAAAATAAAGAATTGAATTATTCCATAGGTAAATTCCCCTTCCTACTTTTGATGGCTCATCTCAAAGTTCTGCAAATACTTGGGTACAAAAACTAGATGTGTATTTTTAGTTGAATCCAATGGTTGAAGAGGATGATCTAAAAATGAATATTTTTCATATAGAAGGAGAAGACAATGATTGGTGGTTCCATGGAATTAAAACTTTGGGACATGATCAGGTTACAACATATGGATAATTTTTTGACAGGGTATTAGAAAGATTTGAGCAAAAAGACCCATAAATCTCTTTCAAAGAACTAGCCCAATTGAAGCAAGTTGGAACCCTTGCTGAGTATATGTTGGAATTCCAAAAACTATTAGTTAAGGTGGCAAATATATTTATGGTCAGATTAATATTTCTCTTTACTAAAGGTTTGGCTGAACCTTTGAAGGGTTTAGTTAAGGCCCACAAACCTACCTCATTGAAATATGCCATGAACTTGACAAGAGACCTGCAAAATGTGCTACCCAAGACAAGGTTTCCTCCCAAGACTAATTTTCCTTCCGAGTTCAGATTTTAAAAGAAGCCATGGAAAAAAGATACATTTGGAAAGGATAAAAAAGAGGGACCAAACAAGGAAGAACTCGGAAGAAAGAAACTATGTTACATATGCTTCCAACCATGGGTACCAGGGCATAAATGTGCTAAGGGGAAAGCACAATTCATTGATGTATTTTCTGATGATGATGAGTATGAAGGGGGTATGGAGGAAGAAGGACATATTTCATCCCAAGAAGAGGGATATGACACATCAAAATAATAGAAACAAGAAGAAGATCACCCATCACCTGACAAAGAGAGAATGGCAGTGCTTTCAGGAGTGCCTCATTTTCACACCATTCGATGCAAGGGAGTAGTACAAGGACAAAGGGTTTTGGTATTGGTATATGGAGGAGCCACACATAACTTAATTTATGCATCCATGGTGGAGGAGATAAAGATACCTACTAAACCATTCGAGAGATTCACAATCATCATTCCAAGTCACAATACTATGGAGTGCAAAACATGGATTCCAAAGCTACAACTCACCATAGGTAATTACACTTTTTTTGATTGATTTTACGTGGTTGATGTTGCTGATACTAATGTGGTCTTGGTAGTGCAATGGATTTACTCTATAGGGGAACATACAATGAACTATCAAATTCCTGAAATGAGATCCAAAGATTCGGAAGGAAAACAAAGGGTTGTGAGAGGAATGCACACCTATCTGAATCAAGTATGGTCCTCCCAAAGTATGAGGTCCATATTGAGGCATGGAGATATTGAATGGGTTGTTGAATGTTGCATAACTTCACCCAAACAAAAAATAAAGATTTCAGAACATCCAAAAGAGATAAGGCATCTACTACACAAATATGAAAAGGTTTTTGGAGACCTTCATCCTGGAAGACCACCTGATAGAGGAGTTGAGCACAACATTGTTTTGGAGGTGGAAACTTCAACTATACAAATACCACCATATAGAAATCCCAAAAAGTTCATAGAGGAGACTGAAAAGGCTATTCAAGATCTCTTGGAATTGGGACTCATTAGACCAAGCTCTAGTCCCTATGCTTCTTCAGTTCTTTTGGCAAAGAAAAAAGATGGGACCTTGAGAATGTGCATTGATTTTAGAGCTCTAAACAATAAGACAATCAAGAATATATATCCCATCCCAAGAATATATGAGCTCATGGATGATCTATATGGAGAAAAAATCTTCTCAAAAATTGATCTTAGATCTAGTTACCATCAAATTCGAATGAAGGAGGAGGATGTACAGAAAACAGCTTTCAGATGTCACTATGGCCATTTTGAGTTTCTTATCATGCCTTTTGGTTTGACCAATGCTCCAACCACATTTCAATCATGCATGAATCAAATATTTTGCAAACATCTCCGTAAGTTTTTTTTGGTTTTCTTTGATGGCAGTTTGATTTACAGTAAAACATGGGAGGAACACTTGCACCATCTAGAAGTTGTCTTGAAAATTTTGCATGAACAATCTTTGTTTGCTAAGTTGTCCAAGTGTGAATTTGGGTTGAAGGAAGTTTTACATATTGGGCAAGATGGAGTGAAGGTGCACTTGGAAAAAATAAGATCTATTCTTGAATGGACATCACCCAAAAACATCACAGCATTAAGAGGCTTCATTGGAATATGCACTTAATATAGAAAGTTTGTGAAGGGGTTCTCCAAATTGGCTGCTCCACTTACTGATTTGACCAATAAGGATGCTTTCAAGTGGTATGAAGAGGCTGAAAAGGCTTTCCAAAGAATGAAAGAGGTAATGAGTAGTTGTCAAGTACTTGCATTACCTTATTTTTCTAAACCATTTGTCTTGGAATGTGATGCATCAGGAGAATGGATAGGGGTGGTCCTAAAGAAAAATCAACACCCCATAGCTTTTGAGAGAAGAAATTTGCAGACACATGAGAAGCTCTACTCCATTTATGACAAAGAGATGTTAGCCATCATGCATTACTTGGCCAAATTTAGACAATACTTGGTGGGAAACAAGTTTGTGGTCAAAACTGATCATAATTGTGGTCAAAACTGATCATAACAATTTGAAGCATTTTCTCACACAAAAGGACCTCAATGAAAGGCAACAAAAGTGGGTAAGCAAATTCCAAGCTTTTGATTTTGACATTGAATGTGTTAAGGGGAAGAATAATATTGTAGCATATGCATTATCTAGAAGACCATCATTTTCTCTTATGGACATTTCAAAAGATTGGAAAAATATGCTAATAGTTGAATATGCCAACGATAGTTTTGCTTGTGATGTGGTAGATGGGGTCAAAGGTGATGATAGGTACAATATTTTGGATGGTATAATCTACTATAAGGATAGAATATACTTGGTTCATGGTTCGAATCTCAAGCACAATATTTTGAAGGAAGCTCATGATTCTCCTTTAGTAGGCCATCCTGGTTTTTTCAAAACATATAGGCAATGAAGGGAAAGGTTCTTTTGGAAAGGGATGAAAGAAGATGTTCTAAAATATGTGAATGAATTCAAGTTATGTCAGCAAAAAAAATATGAACATACACATCTTGTTGGTCTATTACAACCATTGCCCATTCCACAACAAAAATGGGAAAGCATCTCCATGGATTTCATCACAGGTTTTCCCAAGGATTTGGGTAAGGATTGCATTTATGTTGTGGTGGATAGAATAACCAAATTTGCTCATTTCTTTGTTGTTACATCATATTTTACTGCTGCACAAGTGGTTGATCTATTCTTTAGATAAATTTTCAGATTGCATGGACTTCCCAAGAACATTGTGAGTGATAGAGATAGCAGATTTATGAGTTCCTTTTGGAAAGAAATTTTCAAGTTGGTGGGAACTCAATTGACTCCAAAAACAACTTATCATCCTAAAACTGATGTCCAAACAGAAAGAGTGAATCAATGGTTGGAGGGGTACTTGAGGAACTATGTTGATGAGCAGCAGAAAACATGGGCGAAATGGCTACACTTGGGAGAGTTTTGCTACAACACTACTTTCCATATGTCCATTGGCATGTCTCCTTTCAAATCACTTTATGGTTATGAAGCACTCACATTTTTTGAGCACATATTTGGTGATAGTAGAGCCCCAAAAGCTAAGGATTGGGTGGAGGAAAGTCAAGAGATTTTGAAACTTCTAAAAGACAATTTGCAGGTTGCCCAAAATCAATAGAAACAGTATGTGGATCAACATAGGGTGGAAATAACTTTTCAAGTGAATGATTTGGTCTATTTGAGGCTACAGCCATATAAACAAACATCCTTGAAAGTGAAAGGATCAGAAAATCTCAAACCAAGATATTATGGTCCATATAAGGTAGTTCGGAAGGTTGGGGAGGTGGCTTATGAGTTGGAACTTCCGGAAGGGAGAAAAATCCACAATGTATTTCATGTTTCATGCCTTAAGAAGGCTATTGGTCAAAAAATATATGTTTCAGAAACCCTCCCTCTATTAGATGATGAAGGACAACTCATACTTATTCCAGAAAAAAAAAATTTGAAGACAAGAGAAAGGAAATTGAGGAGCAGAACCATAAGGGAGTATTTGGTACAATGGAAAGATTTTCTAAGTGAGGATGACACATTGGAGGAGAAACAAATTTTGCAACATCTTAATTTGGAATTGCTTGAGGGCAAGCAATATTGGGTGGGGAGGACTATAATGTCCCCATTCAAATAAATCTCAAAAGAAGAAAAATCCACCAATCTACTAGTTTCCTAGCTAGTTGGGGTGGAAACATTAGATTTGGAATAAGGGAACTATAAAACCCAAAATGGAAATTAGCTTGACAAAATATATTAAATGGGGAATAAATAAATAATTAATATAGGAAAATAAGGTGGCACTTGGTCATGAGGGCACATGGGAGGCGTGGGGCCCATTTAAGTAAGATTCCCCATGCCACATGGCATTCCACTCTCACCCATTCGAATCCTAGGTGGAGTCCACATTCTTGGGGGAGTTGGAAGGTCAATATACTTTTCATGACTCAATGAAGGTCGAATTGGAGTGGAAGAGTAACTCCCATGGAAGAGGAAGAGACATTTGAGAGAAATTGAGACACTTGGGCTAGATTCCCTAGCTTCTATGACAACAATGATGAAGATGCTATGACACCTATGACACAAATCAGACCTGATTGTTGACATCTGACATATATGACATGTCAGGGCTAAAAATATCCTCCAATAGGGCGCACAAGGGAGTTAGGGCAACCAAAGAGTCACCCATTCGAATTGAGTGAAGGAGGAGGCTAGGAATGGAGGGACAAGTGGCACACATTGGAATCTCTTCCCAATTTGAGTTGGCATGAAGCTCATGGATGGAATTCAAGTTAAAGAAGCCTTTGTAAGTTTATAAAATTCAAGAACAAATAAGGAGACAATATTTTTATCATTTTCTCATTTTGCATATTGGATAGCATAGCTTGTCCATGCTTGTGGAGTGTTTACTCTACTTTCCTTAGTACCAATTTCGAGGGTGAAAGATTCCCATCATAATTGGAAATTGGAGAGGACATTCAGACCTTTGATATGGAGCTACAATGGATTCATTTGTTTCACGTTGAATCTATAGGGCATCTCGTGGCATTCTCTTCTTCAACTTGTTTCCACACCGTTCTCACTTTTCTCTTCATATTTTGGCTCTTGGAGGAAGGGCGCACTTGGTGAGATGTTGGTATATTTGGGGGAGATCTTGTGGCCCCATTTATTTGTATTCTAATATATATACTCTATATTTAATGCTTATAAGACTCTCAGGTCAAAATACCAAGTGCAACTATGTAAAAATACCAAACAATGCATAAATGGTGCCATTTTCCCTACATCTTGTTGTGAGAGCTTGAAGTTGCTTTATTTCGACTTGTATCAGTTCATATATATGATTTTTATGATGTATGGAGAGTCATTAATGTCTTGAATAATTTTCATATACATTGCATAAGCCTTTGGAACATAAATATTGAATTTCATAGCAAGTGGTGAAGTTTACTAGCATTTCCCCCTATGTGAAGACATGTCCACAAACCTATGATTTATGGGAGTTGAAAAAGCATATAGAAACTTATTGATGATGAATTTGGAATCCCATTGAATTATTTTATCAGTACCATGTCTCTATTCTGAAATTTGGGAAGTTCGTACAGCATTTGGAAATCCATCTTTGTCCCCTACCCTTGAGGGTTTTGAACCTCGATTTGACCAGTAAAGTTCCCTATTTTTTCCCGATTATAAATGAATGTTGCAGAAGTGTTTTGAGAGTTTCCAAGAATACATAAGCCTCATTTTTATGTCTTAATACCTTCCAAACACATTCATACCCAATTTGGAAGCATTTGGAGCCATTTGGAATCATTTGAGTCATTACTAGTCTAAGGGTCGAATTGGACAAAAATTGCAATTTTTCCTAATTTTTACAAATTCATTAAAAGGGACACTACAGATGACTCATTTGAAAGAGAAATACTCTAGAAAATTCTTCCCATTTGTCCCAAGAAAGAGCTCTGATACCACTTGTAATATGATTAAACCCATAAATTTGTAGAAAAGATGGATCAAAGCTCCGAATAAAATGACAATTCTTCACTAAATATTACATATCTTACTACTCTATATATAGTGTTGCAATATCCAAAGTCCTAAATACTTGTGGTCCCGCTATTAATGAGGTTCCACCATCTAGGGGCATTTTTCATTAAGAAACTATCCACAAAAATCTAATGGGCCTTATGGCCTTCTACATTGATAATGTAAGAGGGTTAGCGTAATACCCTAACAAAAGGCACACTTACTTATGTTCTTACTTTCCTACAAGTCATGCACAAAAGGGTTGATATGTTCAAACTTCAAAACCAATTGTTATCTAATGAATTGAGACTTATTTGACTTCCACATGTTGATCTCATACATCTTCGGCATAATCCATTATTTGAATTACCTATTGACATTGGGCAAGAGGGCATCATGCATGTTCCACTCTGAATCAAATTGGGAAATTTGATGTACACATTAAACCAGATGAAGATGAATTAGATGAAGTAACTAAGGAATTTAAGAAAAATGAAGATGATTTGGATGAAGTCACTGAAAAAATAGATAATGACATCATGACAAATAAAGATGAGGATAGGTTGAAGTATTCAACTAATATTGTTATACCTTGGGAAGAGTTTCACTTAAAAATAAATCGATATGGCTTAGGATATGATAAGGATCATGATAAATTTTTTCATATTCCTAATTATTGATTGTAAACCAATTACATTTGTGAGTAGTGGTTTTTTGGATGATTCCAATAGAAAGATAAAACTTGAAGACAGTGATAAGGAATAGGTCCAAGATGTTGATCAAGATGTTAATGTAGATGGTGATGATGATGTGGTTACTAAGAATGTTGATGATGATACATGTATTGAGTATTTGTTAGATGATGATGATGATTACTTGGACAAAGAACTTGTACATTTCCAAAACTGTCACCAAGTTGGCCATGCTAAGTTAAACAGTTTTGATCTTCACCCATGCATTTTTTGTGGGAAGATCAATCACCTCTCATAAAGGTGTCAAAATAGAAAGACAATTCAACATAAGCAAATACACTTTTAATGTTTAGGGACTTGGCATCAGACTTTGGAAGGTAATTTATTAGAGCGATCTTATCAACAGGATCATACACAAGTTCAACCAAGTTTACGAGGAGCAGTTTCTACAATAGATGGTTCTGAGTGTTTTGGATTTGTTGATTTTAGGGAAATACTACGGCCCACTTGAGGATGTCTTTCAAGTTGAAGATCGAGTCTTTAGACTTTGCTCAAAGATAATGTGATTACCATGGGAAAATATTTTAGTGTCGACTATTATATTCACATGGTGTCCACATGAAAATTTACATAAGGATGCTAAATGTGTGACAAATTGCAACAGTATTATATTTACCCCAATATATGCTTAATTAGTCATTATATTTAATGTAATGTCTACAATTGGAATGAAGTGTACATGTTACCATTAATATAACACCTTTTAAGGAGTTTGAATATGCTGTCAATTGGGGATAAGGAAATCATCAAAGGACAACACATAGATGAATCGTTATGTCGAATATAGGTTGTTAATGTGTATTATTGAGGGGAAATGCAAATTTTTTGTTGGAGTCCAATATGTGGTGGGTTTTATTCAATGGTTTGTAACTTTTGCATGGTTCACATAAGTGTCAGTCTTAGGTCATGGATTCAACATTAAACCAAATCAAACCATATAACTACCTTAACCACTAGGTTTTTAAAGCCATCAATGTGAAAATGTACTAAGACTATTTAATATCAATTGTTGTGAACATTTTCCTTGTAGATTTTAAATGAATGTGGATTAATACCTCTAACCATAGTAATAAAGAATGTAACATGTCAAATTTAATACTGGATAATATAAAAATATATATTAAATAGAACCTAATAATTAAAATATGAAATACAAATCCTATAAATCTAAAATTCTTCATTTACATTATTGTTTTCCTCTATGTCATCTAATGCAACCTTATCAATGTACATCTTTTCTTTCAAGTACTTAATATTATTCTTTGTACACCATTCTACTAAAGCGATATTGTAATCATCTTCATCTTCTTCTTCTTCATTAGCCGAAAAACATTGTTCTTAAATTGGTTATATTGTTACCTGATCTATTTTCATCATTTCAGTATATCATGCATCTTATCACCTACTAGATCATGCAACTCTTGTTGTTGATTGATTCAAATTTCTTTCATCTTATTTCCTAATCCCCCCCCAAGATATTGTGTTCGTCATTATCTTTTTGTTCTAGAGTCATTGACACATCATTAAACACATGCCGTAATTTCGGAACATAATGTATGAGAAATATTCATTTGGGATTCATAGCAAAAGGCTTAACCATGAACATCATACATAAATTTGACAACAATTATAACATTGTTAGTAATTAATAGTCGAATTTTCAATATCCTTACTAAGATAACTATTAGCGGGAATAATTCTAGTGGCTTGGGGTATACCACTAACAAAGTATATTAACGATAACAATCTAATTTCCCAATATCAACAAGTTACATCCATAAATAACTATCTAGAGAATTAAAAAAACATTTACTAGGAGGTTGACTTCAAGAACTTGATACAAAAAACTTCAATACACCTTCACCACTTCTACTAATCACTTGGAAACCACACCTGAAAGAGGAATTAAGTTGGTTAGATGCGTTGCTTGAATTAAGGTTTCTCTTTGATTTATTGGATTGCTCAATGGATTTGAGTAAACATTTAAAGAAATCCATATCAAGAATTATAAAATAGATATGCATTTTTTATGGTTAAATAGAAACCTAAAGAATTATAAAATAGATGTGCAATTTTAATGGTTAAACAGAAACCTGGAGAATATCAATATTTCCTTGAACTGGATGCCCTAAAGACTCTCCTATTAGATGCATGGAAGGTTGAGCAATGAGTTGACCTACAACTTCTTCTTCTTGTTCTCTCAATTTTGCTCCTCTTTGTCTCATTATCTCTCTAGCTTTCTCTCGTACTTTATTTTCATCAACTCATTGGTGATAAAATATCCTACTGTGCTTTTTAATATTTTCCACCTTGATTGTTGATTAATTTATTCTTTCAAGGGCATTTTTTGTTGTTGTTGATTGTTGATTAATGCTTGCTTCACCTATGTTTTATCTTTTTTTTAATCAACAAATGGCCAAATTTGTGTAATATATAAAAATGTTGTTGATTTTGCAGAAGCTTGATCGAGCTCCTTAACACTCAAAATTGTTTGATTTAACACTTTAAATTGATGGTTTCGATTTGTTTGGAAGATCTCGATTGAGCTCCTTAACACTCTGAATAGTCAATTGTGGTGTTTTTACAAGAGCTTGATCGAGATAACACTCAATCGAACAGTCTTTCAAACCACAAAAACCCTCAATCGAGGGTTTGCTTAACCCTCAATTGATTTATTTGGGAAACCTTTCAAAATGCTTAATTGATCCTTTCTAAATGCTCAATAGAGATATATGGCTTGATCAAGTGCTTAAATTGCATAATTTCCACCCTCTTATTGCAAGATTTTATGCATATTCAACATCTAAAGAGTGAAAACCCTTTATCACAATCATCTTTGGTGGAAAATTTAAGGCTATTGGATTCCACAATGAATCCTATATCGAATGGCATATCATTTTGATACTTTCAATTTCATATTGTATTTTTTATTTAATTTCTTTCAAAACTTATACTGAATTTTTTCCCACAATTTCAAAGGTGCTCAGATAAAAATCAATAGCATTAAAAATACACAACTAAAAAGTATAAAAAAATATGTGGGATCCGCATAGATCATTCCTCTTCAAAAGGGTATTTTGTATTTACCAATTTATGTAAATAGTTGGAAAAAGGTTGACACAAACACAAATGTGTATACATTGTGATTCAAATATTAATGGGTCAACTTCTAAAAAATAATAAAAGATAGAATTTAAAATATAAATAAATAAGTGGGATCTACTACGTTTTGTGTAGACCATCCTCCCATATCTATATTTGAAAATTATATATTGAACATTGAATTATTTGATGAGAACAAAATTGTTAGAGCATTATTACCACCTAGGACCATAGTCACTGTTACATCATAATCTTCCACCCTGTGAGCATCAGCATTATTTGGCCTGTAGGATCCATTTCAGTGACTCAGATCCACTTATATCCTTCAAAGATATTAGTTTGCCCTATTTTTATTCCTACCCGCCTGTTGCATCACTATAGCAGACGTACCCGCGAGTTGCATCATTATAGCCCGCGGGTATCAAGTAAAAAGGTAAAAACCACTATTAATTACTTTTTACTCCCAAAAAGCGGTCATTGGGTGACCTTTGGCTCTCCATCTGCCCGAGTAACGCCTCGATGTGTCCTTTCACCTACCTTTGAGAGGACTATATATTGAGCACATATGGCTTATGGACGGGAGGAAGAAGAGAATAACAAGAGAACTCTAGTGGATTTTTTCCCTATCTTGAGTCTACACTCATTGATCCTTGTAGTTGTGAACCCTTTATGTTCACCTTCCAAACTCCTATCTAGTTTGAGTTTGCCATTCATGGAGGATTGAAGTGGTGGAGGCACAAGTGGATTGATCTAGATCTTGGTTCAGATTGGTTGCTGACAAGAGGTCGTATCACTTTGTACTTCTTCTTGTTCATTAATAGAAATACTCATATTCTCGTCCATTCATGGTGTGAATGTTGTTTATTATACATTGGGTTACATTTGCTTGTGATATTATGGACCATTGTTATTGATAATGTTAATGTCATTTATATATTATATGTACTTGTTGGATATTGGCTGTCAAGACTAATTTGCAGATTTCAAGTGCATGGATTGAAAGCTCCAACGGGGATCTACATCAAATGTTTGGATCGAGGTTGGTTACATTTCTCCATTATCTTAACATTGTCATTTATAATAGCATTGTTTTGAGAATTGAGTTGATTTCTGGTAGTCATCTGTCTGTTGTGGTATTCCCAAGCCATAGTGAGTTTTCTCCAATACAGTCACATTATGATTTTATTAATGACTATTGGTTCAAGCAAGGTTAATATGTTTGCCTAAGGTTGTTAGACTCATTTTGACTAGTTCCACTCAGATTGGCGCCCATATTCAGTCAACCAATGGATAAGGTGCCTCATTATGGCCACCAACCCACTAGAGCATGCCTCATCCCATAATTTATTGTTGTGGCTTTGACTAGGGGTGCACATGCAATGAATGTGGTCATTTTGCCACTTTTTGGAAAATTTAGCCAATCCTAGGCCACATCCACTCCACCATTTTCTCCACCACTCATGGAATACCATTATTATTGACCACTCATTGAATCCCAACATTCATATATTCCATTCGTAGACGTTTGGTGTGATTTGGGAGCCTATTGGTCAACCTAGGGGAGATTTGGGTCCAATGTAAGCCTGCCACTTGTATTTCATTCAAATGCCTCCAAAGGATAACGATTTTCTCCAAATGTAATATAATCATGATCCCAACACATTTATGGGTTGGACGATAATAGAAACTTCATCTATTTGCACCATTTGATTGTGTTATTGAGCTTCTTTTTCACTGTTTACATGCAATACTTAGCCAAGTTCTTGTCTTGTGAGAAAATTCTTAGCTAGTAGATCCTGTTGTGTTTAGAATTTCACATGGTATCAGAGCTCGAGGAGCTTCCATTCGAACCAAGACTGCTTCATAGGTGCACCAGAAGCAATGGAGCAACCACAGAAGTCATAGGGTCTGTGCATTAGTGTCCTTAAGGGCCCTTCCTAGGTGTGACACGCTCCCGAATGTGCCCTTTGTCAATGCAGGGTTCGAATTGGTTATCTAGGATTTCCTTCTGAGTGATTAAGTGTTTGCATTTGCAGGTTTTCAATGGTTCTTTGTCAGCAAGTGTGCAACAGTAAAAATGGAGCAGTCTCATGTCACCTTGCTCGCTCCATTCAACTATTTTGAGTGGAAGGATGAGATGGTAATCCATTTGAGATATAAGGGTCTCTTCAGATTTACTATGGGGACAGAAAATAAGCCGAACTCTGTTGTTGAGAAGTCCAAATTTTTCAATGGGGTGGATGAAGTGTATGGCATGCTTTGTCTCAGTATCTCAAGATACCTCTTCTTTCATGTTAACAGTATTACTACTCCAAATGAAGTTTGGATCAACCTTGAGTCACTGTTTGGAAAGACTGATGAGTTGAGGGGCCATCAGCTTGAGAACGAGTTGATCTCTCTGATCCCTAGCAGTTTTGAGACCATTTAGGACTTCTTCACCAAGTTTAAATCCTTGGTTCTTCAGCACAAGCAATGTGGCATTGACAAAAAGGAGGAGGAGATAATTTTGTCCATACTTTCGAAGTTGGATCCTGAGTATTCTCTCTTTTTTTCGGCCTTTCATTCCACCAAGCTCACAGTTCAAAACTGGAGGATGCCATCTTTGGAAAATTTCATGGAGTCTCTTACTCAAGAGCAAGACAAGTTGGTCCAAATGGGCACCATCAAGCCATCAAAAGACCAATATTTACTGTTGGTGATTCGAAGCAAGCAAATGGAAAGAAGAAGGCTAAAGATTCAAAGCATCCAAAGAAGAAAAAAGACAAAGAGAAGCCCAAATCATCTAAAGGGGTTTCGAATCCTAACAAGGAGAAAGGGAAGAAGAAGGAGAATTTGAAATGCACCTACTGTCACAAGGGTTGGCACCCTGAGAGTGCATGCATGAAGAAGACCATTGACATGATGGCACATCTCTTAGAGAAGAACAATATCCCTCTTCTAGATGGAGCAAAGAAGAAGGATGGTAGTTCAAATTCTGAAGACAAGGAGAGATGCCATGCACTGACAGCTAGTACTTTTGAATCTTCCTCCTCCATCATTGATTCAGGTGCTTCAAGGCACATGGATTCTGCAATAGAGTCATTCTCTGCTCTTGAACTCTATATTGGTCCTTCTATTCTCATGGGTGATGACTTAGAAATCCCAACAAAAGGAATTGGAAGGATTAATCTTGACAATGGGTACTTCAACAATGTGTTGTATGTGCTTGATCTTGCAGCAAATCTCCTCTCTGTTTACCAAATGACCCATACTGGTTTGGCCAAGAGAGTGATATATTCACACAAGAATATGTGGAAATTTCTGAAGTTTCCACTGGCAAAGTGGTTGCAGTTGGTGTTGCAATTTTCACACTTTCTTCCTTACTCTACACCTAATGCACTTCTGTCACATGCTAATGACGTCAGTAGACTATGGCATGAGAGGTTTGGACACCTCAACTACATATATATTCAAGCTTTGAGCAAAGAAAATATGGTTGAAGGACTTCCAAGCATCAAATTTGCCAAAGGAACCTACAAGGGTTGCATTGTTGGGAAGCATGCAGAGCGCAAGTTTGAGAAGGGGAAGGCAATGAGAGTTGCACAACCTCTCGAGTTCATCCATTCAGGTGCGATAGGACCTCTTCCCACACTTTCCTATGGCAACTCAAAGTATGTCCTAAATTTCATTGATGATTTTTCAAGGTATTGTTGGGTATTCTTTCTCAAGTTGAAATCTGAATTTTTCCAAACTTTCAAAGTTTTCAAAGCTTCTATTGAGAAATTTAGTGGAAGGAATATCAAGGTCCTAAGGAATGATAATGGAAGGAAATATGTCAGTAAGGATTTGTAGTAGCTATGTGAACTAGAGGAAGGCATTCACATGCAACATTATGTGCCTTACACACCCCAACAAGAGCGCGAGAATAGATCATTGAAGGAGATGGCTACTTGCATGTTGGAGGCTAACTATTTGTCTCCTAAGCTATGGGATGAGGCAATAAATTGTGCAGCATATGTTCATAACAGAGTGGCACACAAAGCTTTTGAATACATGACACCATTTGAGTATTGGATGGTACATAAGCCTTATGTGTCTCATTTCAGGGTGTTTGGCTCAAGAGCATGGGCTAGAATACCTCCTGAGAAAAGAAAGGCCTTGTAACCTCAAAGAAAGGAGTCCATAATGGTTGGGTATGTTGAAGATTCCAAGGGATACAAGCTCTTTGATACCTCATATCAAAATACCTTCATTGAAAGAAGTGTTCAATTTGAAGAAGAGCCTTTGCAAGCAGCTCACCAAGAAGAAGGGGAATGCTCAAATCCCCCACTTGCAGATGATGTAAGTGATGTTTCTCAACCTGATTTTTCTGATTCTAATATTGAAAATGAAGATGATGAAAAACATGCAGATCATGATCCTCCTACAAGGCCGAAATGGGCTGAGAAAACCATACAAGATGCCGGTGAACTTTCAGGAGATCCATAAGACACTAGGAAGACTAGATCTCAATTTCACAATGCATTCTCTACTTGTAATCTGAATCTTCCCGGGAGGTGTTTCTTGATGGTTGGATATGATCGAAAATCATATGAAGAAGCATCACATGACCCAAGATGGAAATATTCCATGCAAGAAGAGTTCAAGTCTCTTCAAGACAATGAGACTCGGGAGTTGGTTTCTCTTCCTCCTAAGAGGAAATTGGTGCAATGCAAGTGGGTGTATAGGACCAAAATGGCTAATGATGGTTCTGAAGTGAATTATAAGGCCATATTTTTTGCTAAGTTATTCTCTCGAGTCCATGGAGTGGAATACATAGAGACATTTGCACTTGTGGCAAAGATGGATTCAATCAAGTTAGTTTTGGCCATTGTTGCATCCAAACGATGGGAGGTGCACCACATGGATGTGAAGAGTGCATTTCTCCATAGTTATATTCATGAGGATATATATATGCAGCAGCCTAAAGGATTCATACAAGATCCTTCACTTGTGTGTAGATTGAAGAAGTCTCTCTATGGCCTCAAGCAAGCTCCTAGAGCTTGGTATGCCAAGATGTACAACTTTCTTATGTCTCAAGGATTTGAAAGACACAAATCAGATCCTAATGTCTATATGCATCATTTTGGTGACTCTATTTTGATCATTGTCTTGTATGTTGATGATATTTTGATTATTGGAAATTCTGTAGATGACATAAGTTCAGTAAAATCTGCTTTGCATAGTGCTTTTTCTATGTCTGATCTTGAAATGTTGAGACAATTTCCTAGCTTGGAGATGAGAAATATAATGCAGGTATCAAGGTCTCACAATAAAAATACGCTTCATATCTGATCCAAAATTTCAGAATGGTTGATTGCAAGGCTGCTAAGTTTCCCTTCCTTTTAGGTGTAAAACTAGAAGATTGGGGTTCATCACCATTGGTGGACAGTTCGTTGTATAGGCAGCTAGTTGGGATCTTGTTGTATATCACACACTCTCAACCTAATTTGGCTTATGCAGTAGGTTTTTTTGCTAGATACATGAAAGAACCTCATGAGATTCATTGGAAGGATTCCAAGAGGATATTGCATTATGTGCAAGGAACCAATCATTTTGGGATACACTATGCAGTTAGTTCTTCGCTTGAACTTGTTGGATTTACTGATTCAGATTGGGATGGAGATACCACTGACCGGAAGTCCACTTCTGGTTATGTTTTTATGCTCGCACATGGTCATATTTTCTATTCTAGCAAGAAGCAACACACTATTTCCTTATCTTCAACTAAGGCCGAGTACAAAGGAGCAGTGAATGCAGCTACACAATGTATATGGCTGCAAGGTATTCTTGGGGAGTTTGGCTTTGCCTTTGATTCACCTACAGTCATATGGTGTGATAATAAAAGTGAAATAAAGATCTCCATAGATACAGTACATAAACAGAGGACCAAGCACATAGAGATACGCATGCACTACATCAGGATCTTGGTGCATGACGAGATCATCTCATTACAGTACTTCCCATCTTCTGAGTAGACTGTTGACATCTTCACCAAGAATTTTGCTGAGAAGACCTTCATCTGCCTTAGATCACTCCTTGGGGTGGGTGATACATGGTGAAGACTGATATTTGTTTCATATTTTGCTTCATGTCCATTTTTTAGGGGAGGTTTTGTTCCCATGAGGTTTTCCTCCTTACCTCGGTTACATGGACTAATAAATTGCAAGAGGTGACTTTGGCCTTTGTTGCCAAGGCCTCATTTTTCTGATTTTTGGCTACATAATTCAAGCTTAAGGGTGGGTTTTAGAGCATTATTACCACCTAGGACCATAGTCACATTATTATTTTATTAATGGCTCCTAGTTCAAGCAAGGTTAATATGTTTGCATATGGTTGTTAGAAACATTTTGACTAGTTCCACTCATATTGGCACCCACATTCATTCAACTAGTGGATAAGGAACCTCATTTATGGCCAATAACCCACTAGGGTGCACCTCATCCCCTAATTTATGGATGTGGCTTTGATTGGGGGGCACACATGCATTGAATGTGGTCATTTTTCCTCTTTTTGGCAAGTTTAGCCCAATCTTAGGCCGCCTCCACTCCACCAGTTTCTCCACCACTCATGGGCCACAATTATTATTGACCACTCATGCCATCCCAACTTTCATATTTGTCATTCATAGTTGTTTGGTGTGATTTGGGAGCCTATTGGTCAACCTAGGGGGGATTTGGGTCCAATGTAAGCCTGCCACTTGTAGGTCATTTGAATGCCTCCAAAGCCTAACGATATTCTCCAAATGTAATATAATCATGATACCAACACATATCTAGGTTGGATAGTAATATAAACTTTAGCTATTTGCACCATTTGTTTGTGTTATTGAGCTTATTTTTCACTGTTTACATGCAACACTTAGCCAAATTCTTGTCTTGTGAGAAAATTCGTAGCTAGTACATCCTACTATGTTTAGAATTTCACAAAAACTCACTTGTTAATTTTTCGTAAATTTGCAGGGACGGGCATTTAATTAAATGAAAAATTGGCACATTAAAAGACACTGATATTATTTGAAAAAAAAATATCGTTAGGAAGACAACACAATTCCCTACGAGTTTCTTTTTTACAACACATCAAAATTCACAAGGTTTATATGGGTTTTGATGGCTTCATTCTAAAAAATATGTAAAATACCAAATTTTCATTGTTACATTTCATTGAAAAGTGTTAACCATTTTCATGGATTCACCCAGCGACCTTCGTCCAAAAATAAATAAAATTATGTTGAAATGGTGAATGGGGTTTTAGGGTCAAATCAAATTAATGAATTAGGTTCTTCACATGCAGGTAGAAAAATCCTTCCTTTTTCATGCATGAGCCAAGGCTTTAAAGAAAATAAAACAAGGTCATAAAACACCCATTAATGGGGTTCTTAGAGTGAATCAACCCCTGAAAACTGTAGTGTCAAGAAGATCATTTCTACAAATATAAGGGGTTTAGGTAGTAAGCCCAAAAAAATTGCCTTTGCTAGATTAATGGAGATAGTGAAATACAATATCTTATTGCTTCGTGAAACAATGTGTAGGGGCGAAGCCATTATGAATTACCTGGAGAAAATATACAAGGGATAGGATTTTAAATTTAATGACTCAAGTAGTTTGTTAGCTAGACTCATTTTCGGTTGAAAAACTGATTTAATTTTAACTAGTTATTATTATGTAGTTTGTTAGATGGACTCAAGTAGTTTGTTACCTTTATTGTATTCAATGTGCATGGGTCGTATGGTGACAAACAACCCTTTTGGGAGAAATTTTTCAAGTCATGAGTTATTGGAAATGGGAAAACAATTCTTAGGGTTGATTTGAACTTTTATTTTATTTCTCGGCAGATTGAATCTATTGGTTTAGTTGATCTGGACCCTATCTCTATCAATCCCACAGGGTGGAACAATATAGATGGGGGGATGCAATCTCAAAGCGGTTGGATAGATTCCCAGTTTCAACATCTTTATTACAACAAGTGGATAGATGTACAACCTAGATAGAGGGGGGTTATACTATCGGTCCATTGGCCAATTATATTTCAGATTGATTCAAATGGCAAGAAGCCTAGTGTTGGTGCCCAATTTTTGGTTCAATTGGACCAATCAAGACAGTTAGAAGCAAACTGCACATCAAGTTCAGTTAGACACTGCACATCGAGTTCAGTTAGAGATCGCATGCCACCAGTAGTTTTGAACTTAAGCCTATATAAAGGCACATTTTGTAAAGTCCTAGCTTATGTCATTTAATTAGTCAGTTATGTTCGAAGATAGTCGGTTATGTGATGATAGTTCTGATGTTGTTCTAGATGTTGAGTTTTGGGATGTTTATGTGTTATATTGTATGATGTGTTATACGTTGTATATGGTGCGATGATCGTAATGTTGTATAAGGCAAGAACCATTAAGTTGTTAAGTTGCATCTATAAGCAATGGACTGTAGCTAGTTTTGATTATTAATACAATGAAGCTAATGTCTCATATTTTCCTTGCACAACATCTTGATGATTGAATGTATGATTGAATGTATGATGAATGATTAGTAGTTTAGAAGATGGATGTTAGCTAGTTAATTATTTAAAGTCGTGGTTAAATGAAGGAATGAATGCTCTAATGATCAGAAAGACCCATCCTCTCATGCACATACCTGTAATGTCTCTGTAATTTCCTACGTGCGTCAGTGAGACCTTATCCTATTTACAAGGTATTGAAAATGTCGACGCCTGTAGGGTGTTTTTGTTGGTGATGCAAGTTGAACCCTAGGTCTAACAAACCACCAATCAACACCTAATATTTGCTTTAAATTCAATTCTAGCTAGTTGCGGGAGAAGGATTTTCAAAAGTAGATTCAAAACACTTGGAGGAAGCATAACCTTGATTTAATAGAACCATCCAATGAATAGTTTGTGGGGGATTTGAAATAATTTAAAAGGAAAGTGGTATCCTAGGATGGGGAGAGATTTCAAAATAGGGACAAATATGTAAGAAACTTAAAGTGAAATCTGTGAGATTCTCAACAGGAATGGGATGGGGAGTTTTGAAGAAACAAAAATCTACAAACTCAAAATGTTGGAACAGAAAATAATTAAGTTATTGAGAGATAGAGAAGCATACCAGAGATTAAAGAGCATGGCAACTTGGCTAGAGTTGGGGGATGAGAAAAGCACATTCCTCCGTAATTATGAAAAGCATAAAAGGAGTGTCAATACATATGGGGAATGGAGAAGAGAATGGTTCAATGATGACAAGTTTCGGTAATTTTGTATAACTTAGTGTAAGCCTAGTTTGGGAGAATATATCAGGAGCCAACTGGTGTTAATATTGCAAAAAATCATAATGGTGGCCTCCCTCTTTCCTAAACTGGTGACAGAAAAGGACAACAGGGATATGTTTGAGGTGATAAGTTTTAATAAACTAATGATTTTTCTCACATATGTTAAGAGATAGCATAGTCCAATCCTAGATGAGTGGACTATAGAGTTTTTCTTGGGCTTCTTTGATCTATTGGGGGATGATTTGCATAGGGTGGTGGAGGAGGTAATAAATACTAGTAAGGTGTTGATATCATTTAGTTCTACTTTCATTGTGTTGATTATGAAGGTAGAGAAACCCTCTCCCTTTGACGATTTTATGTGCATATCCATTTGCAATTGCACATATAAGATCATACCCAAAGTTGTGGTGATAAGGTTGAAGAAAGTGCTCTCCGCTATTATCTCCCGTAAGAAATTTGGATTCTTAGAGGGTAGATAGACTCATGAAGCCATAGGCTCTACACAACAAGGGTTACATTTAGTTAAAACTAAAAAGTTGGCTTCTATTATGGTTAAAATATACCTATTAAAGACCTACAATAGGGTTAGATGTCTCTATTTAAGGTTACTAATTATTCATATTGGTTTCAATTTGAATGTGGTGAACTAGATTATGGGAAGCATATCCTTTGTATCATTTGTTGTTCTCATTAATGGTTATAGTTCTTCCTTCTTCTAGCCTTATAAGGGCTTAAGGAAAGGTTGCCTCTTATCGCCCTATCTATTTTTATTGGTGGTTGAGGCCCTTAGTTGAACCATGTAAGAAACAAAGAGGTCCAAATCCATTAAAGGGATAAATGTTGGGAGTGATACCTCACACATATTTTATTTGTCAATAATGTCTTACTTTTTATTAATAGTTCTTTGATGGAAGGTCGCGGGCTTCAAGAAACTTTATAATTATATTGTCAATACATGGGCATGGAGGAAAATTGTAACAATTCTTCGATCAGTTATAATGAGTTGAAAGAGGGGTTGCAACAAGATCTAAGGGAGGTGTTCCATTTCTCTATCCAGTAGTTGGAATTAGGTTTGAAATATATGGGTTATAGTTTGAAGCCAAATAGTTATTCAAATCAAGATTGATCATGGTTAATTGGTAAAATAAAAAAGAAGATTGGGCTTTGGTACAATAGATGGTTTTGCTGGGGAGAGCATTTGAATCCTGTTAAATATATTATAGAGTCCATACCTGTGTAGTGGCAATCCTTAGCTCACATCCCAAATAGGTATTGGAGCAAATAAGTAAAATATGTTTCAAATTCCTTTGGTTGGGTGGTTCGAAGCAGGGGGAATACCATCTCATAAGCTAGCAAAAAATTGCTTAGCCTAAAGGGGAGGGTGGATGGGGACTAAATCACATTCATAAATTTGGTGTAGTGTTGGATGCCAAGAATTTGCAGAATCTCACACATATGGAAAGCCTTTGGAAATGCATCATCATGAAGAAGTATTTCAAGTCAAGACCTCTTTTGGATGAGATTGGGACTGAGAGGAAAAACACTAAAACAATGTCAAATTTTTGGAAAGATTTAGTTATTGCTTTCCCAATCATAGGGATATTTCTTGCATGGAGGGTTTATAATGGGAGATCGGTTTACATTGGCCCTGTGCCATTTTAGGTTGTGGTGATGGAGTACTACTTCTAGTATATATGATTTAATTATTTCATGACATAGGTTCTTTTCACTTATATCAAGTGGCTGGTAGATTTACAATTGCTATTTGGCATCAATGTTGGTTGACAATAGACTTTATTGGGCTACTAGATCACAATGCACTACAATGGATTCAGTTCATGGATGAATAAAAGAGAGGACATATGCACATTAAGGAAGAAGATGATGTTTTAGGTTTCTCTATGAACAAGTCTGGGGGTTATTATAGTGCAAGTTGGGATATTGGGCTTTAAGAGCAATGGAGGTTAAAGATAAGAAGTGGTGGTGGTCCATTGTTTGGAAGATAAAGGCTCCTCATATGTGGTTGGATCTATGCAATGGAGTACTTACCTAGTATGTTATGCAGAAGAGACAAGTTCAAGGGCCTAGTGTGTGTGTGTTATGTAATACTTCTAAAGAAACAAATTCTCATCTATTTAATCATTGTTCTTATACCTTCCAGGAGTGGTTGCTTATCAAACATACCTACAAATTAAATGGTATAGGGATATGGGCGGGTGGAGTATAAAACAATGTTTCATTTTATGGTTTCAGAGGCAAGATTTAAAATCTTTCAAACCCATACCAACTATTGTTTTGTGGGGCTTATGGTTAGCCAACAATGTGATACTTTTCAAGAAAAGGTAAGTTCCCTCGACTCAAATCATTCACCATATTTATGCTACGTATGAACTCTTAAAGAAGGACACTAGTACAAAAAATCCTTGACGGGTGGAGGCTCTGTAGATAGATAAGACTATCCCTAGTCTTTTTTTGATGGGGCTTGTCAAGGTTAGGAGTATAATTGTGGGATAGGTGGTTTACTATTCCTCGATGATTCACTTGTACACAAGTTCAAAGCTTTCTTGGAGATAGACTCAAACAATTATGTTGAATCAATGGTCACTCCATTTGTTAATGATGATTTCATATTAACAATATATTAATAGACTTCAAGTTTTTGGTGACTCCTTATGTTAGAAAAACAAGATCCTAGAACAATAGAATAAAATAAGATGCAGAAATAAAACACATAAAACATAATACAAGAGAGACACCAATATACGTGGTTCACCCAATATGGGCTACATCCATGGAGAAATTTCCAGTCCTTTTAATTATACCATCCAACAAATGAAGGGATACAACCTGTAGCACATTCATTGCAATTTCCTCTTCACTCTCTCACAGCCTCTCTCACACAATCACATGGATCTTTTTCACAATACTACAATACAATACAATACACAGTCGTATTACAATGCCTTCCTTTTAAAGAGGGGTTACCATGGGAAAATACCACGGGTTACCCAATACCATGGTCCTATAAACCATTGGCCAAAAAAACAACCCAAAATTTTTCTTTCGGGAGTGCTTCCCCAGGACCCCCTGCACCCCCTCATTGGGACGAGTGTATAGTCCACCAACACAGCATATAAAACTGGGGTACAAACACAGTTGAACAACAATATCTCTGAATCAGGAAGATAATCAGGCTCCATAACCAACAATCTCTCACTTGGAGATTGATCACAACAACTCCACTGATATTGCATTTGTTGGACTATGCTCCAAAACTTGGAACTGGAAAATTTCTCATCTTCACCTTCATGCCTGAAATCCAACTGAAACTGAGCAGGAACTCAGTTTCTCTCTGGTTACTACCTTTGTCAACATGTATGCAAGAATCTGGCTAGTATGCATATTTTCCAACTTCAACAGTTCATCTTCTAGAACATATCATATGAAATGGTACTTAAGTGATATATGTTTAGTATTAGAATGGAAGGTTGAGTTCTTTGCAATATGAATGGAACTATGGTTGTCACTGTACAACCTGCAATTCTCCTGCTTCTTACACAATTCCTCCATGAGCCTCTATAGCCAAATCATCTCTTTACTAGCCTCTATAGCAGCAACATACTCTGCCTCCATTGTTGAACGTGCAACAACCTTTTGCAATTTTGAAATCCAACTTACTAGTGTTCCACCTAAAATAAAGACATACCATGTGGTGCTCCTCCTGCTATCTTTATCACCTACCATATCTGCATCAACATATCCTTTTAGAATAGTGTCTGAACCTCCAAAACATAATGCATGAGTAGTAGTACCTCTCAAATACCTGAGAATCCACTTTACTGCCTTCCAATGTTCTTTACCTGGATTGTTCATATACATGCTCACAACTCCCACTACATGTGCTATATCTGGTCTTGTGCACACCATCGCATACATCAAATTTCCAACTGCTGATGAATAAGGGACCTTGGACATGTATTCTATTTCCTCTTGTGTCTTGGGACACATCTCCTTACTTAGTTTGAAATTGCTAGCCAAAGGTGTACTAACTAGTTTTGCATCCTGCATTCTAAACCTCTCCAACACCTTTTCTATGTATTCACCTTGAGACAATGTCAATTTGCGATTTTTCCTGTCTGTTGTTATTATCATACCAAGGATTTGATGTGTAGCACCCAAATCCTTCTTCACAAATGAATTAGCTAATTTCCTTTTGAGAACAGTTATATCATGCATGTTAGACTCTGCAACAAGCATGTCATCCACATACAATAACGAGATAATATATCTTCTATTATATAGCCTCTTGAAATAAGCATAGTGGTCATAATGACATCTACTATAACCTTGTTCATTCATAAACTTGTCAAATTTCAAATACCACTCCCTTGGAGGTTCCTTCAAGCCATACAAGCTCTTCTTCAACCTCCATACTAAATTATCCTTCCCTTTGACCTCATACCCCTGTGGATGCTACATATAAATATCTTCCTCCAAATCCCCATGGAGAAAGGTCGTTTTTACATCTAACTGTCCAAGATGCAAATATTCTACTGGAACTAGACTTAAAATAATTATAATTGAAGTCATTTTAACAACAAGATAAAACATTTAATCAAAATCTATACCTTTCTTTTGTGCAAACCCCTTTACAACAAGTATAGCCTTGTACCACTTCTTGCCTCCATCTTCTTTCTTCAACATGTAAACCCATTTATTCTGCAATGCTCTTTTACCTACAAGAAATTGAACCAAATCCCATGTCTAGTTTCTTACCAAGGAGTCCATCTCCTCATTCATGCCTTACTCCCACTTCTTTCTAGTGTCCACCTACATTGCTTCTCATAGCATTCTGGTTCACCAGAATCAGTCATCAATAAATAATACAGTGAAGGAGAGTATCGTTCAGGGGGTCTACTTAACTAGTATATTTTCTAACACTTGCAAGAGTTTGAGGTACCTGCTGTTGTTCTTCATTTTCTGGCACCTTTGGAATTTCATTTTCTTTGACTTCATCAAGCACTGTGTATTCAGTGTTTTGCTTTCCTATTTATTTCCCTACAACTAATATTTATGCATGAACTTTTCATTGAATACCACATCTCTGCTCCTAACGATTTTGTGATTTTCATAATCGCATAAGCGATAACTAAAATCATCAAACCCGTATCCAATAAAGGTACAATTCTTAAATTTAGCCTCAAGCTTTGTTCTATTTTCGTTATCAATATGGACAAATGCTTCACAACCAAAAGTTCTAAAAAATGAGTAGTTTACTTTTATACCTGTCCATGCCTCCTCTGGAATTCCACCATACAATGAGCTTGAAAGCCCTCTATTTATTAAGTAAATAGTAGTATCTACAACATCTACCCAAAATTGTAAGGGAAACCCTGCATGCGGTCTCATACACCTTGCATGCTCCATGATTGTCCTATTCACCCTTTCTAACATGCCATTTTCTTGTGTTTTTCTTAAGATTGTCTTCTCTCTATGAATCCCATGCTATGAACAGAAACTATCAAACTCCTTGCCACAGTATTCACCTCCATTATCAGATCTGAGACACTTCAACCTTATTCCTGTCTCATTCTCAACCAAAGCTTTCCATTTCTTAAAAGTAGCAAAGACATCATTTTTTTGTCGAATGCAATAAACCCAAGTTTTTATAGTTGCATCATCAATAAAAGTAACATAATAATGAGAGCCACCAAGAGATTGTACATGAGTCAGTACCTACACATTTGAAGCTCTAAATTTTCACTCTTCTTTTGCTTCCCAACCCTTAGAAATTTGACTCTCTTCTGTTTTCAATAAACACAAATCTCACATAATTCCAAACTAACCTGCTTCATTTGCTTCATGAGTAGTCTCTTGTCGTCCATCTCTTTTCTTCTTTAGAGATCTATAGTCTTTCTTCAGATGTCCTTTCTTCCCACGGTTTCAACATTCTATCTTTCCCAGTATGGATTTGGATCTACCCTTCCTATACTTCCCACGATTACCTGGGCTCTTTTCTCGTTCCCTTTGTATTCCCCTGCTCTCCATGGTCAACGCATTACCTGATGTCTCACCTATGCTTTTCCTTCACATTTCCTCGCTAAGAATAACCCCAACAACATCATCAAATTTCAGAGATTTTGAACCAGATACAGAGTTACTTACAGCCATGACCAAGTCGTTCTAGATTTTTGGCAATGAGAAAAAAATTAGAAGATCCCTAACGTCATCATCGAAGTTCACTCCTACATAACTTAGTTGATTAGTAACCATATTAAATTCATTTAAATGGTCAGCAATAGATCCACCTTCTTACATCTTCATATTAAATAAACGGTTCATTAGAAATACCTTGTTGGAGGCCAAGGATTTTTCATATAGTGTATCTAATGAGTTCATCAAATCCTCCGTTGTCTTTTCTTTCGAAATATGAAAGCCACCGATGAACCCAAGCATAGTCGTATTTTTCCTTGTACCTTTCTATCAAGAACCTCCCATTCTTCGTCCTTCATAGACGTCAAATTACTTCATTTTTCGCCCAATGGTAGGAATAGATCCTTCTGATATAAATAGTCCTCCATCTGCATCTTCCATAACTCGTAGTTTTGGCCGTTAAATTTCTCGACCTTGGAATTTCGTTCTTCCTCCATTGTTCCCACTCAAACCAGGAACCCTTATTTCCTGCGAGTTTATGCGCTAAATAGGTCTTTGGCTCTGATACCAATTATTAGAAAACAAGATCGTAGAACAATAGCATAAAATAAGATGCAAAAATAAAACACAATACAAGAGAGACACCAATATACGTGGTTCACCCAATATGGGTTAATGTCCATGGAGAAATTTCCAGTCCTTTTTATTATACCGTCTAGCAAATGAAGGAGCACAACTCGCAACACATTCACTACAATTTCCTCTTCACTCTCTCACGGTCTCTCTCACACAATCACAAATATCTTTTTCATAATGTTGCAATACAATACAATACAATACACAACCGTATTATGATGCCTTCCTTTTAAAGAGGGATTACCATGGGAAAATACCACGAGCTACCCAATACCATGGGCCCATAAACCATTGGCCAAAAAAACAACCCAAAAAAATTATTATAGGGGCCTACTGGCCCCTGGACCCCCCAGTCAAGGGGGATGGCCCCCCCGAACCCCCGCGGGGGGGCTAATCCCCCCCACACACCCCCACTGGTACAAGTGTACAATCCACCTGCACAGGACATAAAAATGGGGTACAAACACGACTGAACAACAAGATCTCGAAATCAAGAAGATACTCAAACTCCACAATCAACACCTTACAGCTGATAAAATGGATTCAGAATGGTTAGCTAATACAAAATACAAACCTATAGGCTTGGACATCGTAGATCAAGGACAATACTACAAAGTTTGAACAAATTTATTTCACTCACATCTTTTTAGATTTGAATGCCTTTGCATATATGCTATCAAAATAGGCTCTTCAATCGGAACCAAATCACTACTTTTTTTTTTTTTTTTTTTTTTTTTTTTTTTTTTTTTTTTACAGCCATGACCAAGTCGTTCTAGATTTTTGGCAATGAGAAAAAAATTAGAAGATCCCTAACGTCATCATCGAAGTTCACTCCTACATAACTTAGTTGATTAGTAACCATATTAAATTCATTTAAATGGTCAGCAATAGATCCACCTTCTTACATCTTCATATTAAATAAACGGTTCATTAGAAATACCTTGTTGGAGGCCAAGGATTTTTCATATAGTGTATCTAATGAGTTCATCAAATCCTCCGTTGTCTTTTCTTTCGAAATATGAAAGCCACCGATGAACCCAAGCATAGTCGTATTTTTCCTTGTACCTTTCTATCAAGAACCTCCCATTCTTCGTCCTTCATAGACGTCAAATTACTTCATTTTTCGCCCAATGGTAGGAATAGATCCTTCTGATATAAATAGTCCTCCATCTGCATCTTCCATAACTCGTAGTTTTGGCCGTTAAATTTCTCGACCTTGGAATTTCGTTCTTCCTCCATTGTTCCCACTCAAACCAGGAACCCTTATTTCCTGCGAGTTTATGCGCTAAATAGGTCTTTGGCTCTGATACCAATTATTAGAAAACAAGATCGTAGAACAATAGCATAAAATAAGATGCAAAAATAAAACACAATACAAGAGAGACACCAATATACGTGGTTCACCCAATATGGGTTAATGTCCATGGAGAAATTTCCAGTCCTTTTTATTATACCGTCTAGCAAATGAAGGAGCACAACTCGCAACACATTCACTACAATTTCCTCTTCACTCTCTCACGGTCTCTCTCACACAATCACAAATATCGTTTTCATAATGTTGCAATACAATACAATACAATACACAACCGTATTATGATGCCTTCCTTTTAAAGAGGGATTACCATGGGAAAATACCACGAGCTACCCAATACCATGGGCCCATAAACCATTGGCCAAAAAAACAACCCAAAAAAATTATTATAGGGGCCTACTGGCCCCTGGACCCCCCAGTCAAGGGGGATGGCCCCCCCGAACCCCCGCGGGGGGGCTAATCCCCCCCACACACCCCCACTGGTACAAGTGTACAATCCACCTGCACAGGACATAAAACTGGGGTACAAACACGACTGAACAACAAGATCTCGAAATCAAGAAGATACTCAAACTCCACAATCAACACCTTACAGCTGATAAAATGGATTCAGAATGGTTAGCTAATACAAAATACAAACCTATAGGCTTGGACATCGTAGATCAAGGACAATACTACAAAGTTTGAACAAATTTATTTCACTCACATCTTTTTAGATTTGAATGCCTTTGCATATATGCTATCAAAATAGGCTCTTCAATCGGAACCAAATCACTTCTTTTTTTTTTTTTTTTTTTTTTTTTTTTTTTTTTTTTTTTTTTTTTTTTTTTTTTTTTTTTTTTTTTTTTTTTCTGGAAGAAATAACTTAGGGGGCCTTCACCAAGACTAGAATGTCGAATGTCACTTTAACCTCTTTGCAGTGAATATCATATTGATTTATTCTCTTTATGATTTTGTGTTGTTGTTACAAAAAGAATGAGTCATGCTTGATATTTATGGGGGTATTGTCTTATGGATATTCGTTGTTATGATAAACATATAGTTTTTTACATGGAGATGTATTTGGGTGCAATAAACATGCTCTCTTTTGTTTTGTTTTAGTTTCAGTCTCAAAGAGATTATAGATTATCTTCTTAGAATGATGTATCATGTGCATGAGCACCTAAAGAATGCATTTAGTATTCTCCTTGAATATAAAATTAAAAAAAAATTCTTGGAAAAAAAAACCCTTTGTGTTGTAAACAAACATGAATCATAAATTTATTCACAACTTGCTGAAATTGCCAAAAATGCATCATCCTCACATATATATTAAATCACAACAGTCATAAAATATCATATACATATTCAAAAAACATCATGGATATACCATCCAATTTCACCTCAAAATGTTCAGTCTCATCAAAACATAGTAATAATAAAAAACATATAAGTCAGTTCTATTAATCATCAATAATCAAAGTAAACCTATGGGCATTTCAAGCCATTTGTGTTGTTAATCTAATAGTGTAGAGGTTTCTTGGTCGATAGGTTTTTGGATGACCTTATACCCTCTCTCACTATATGCATACCTGGGTTTCTACGAATCATCCAACTCTATTAAACTTGGATTTACACCTCTTCTCTTTGGTTAAAACTTATCCACAACACATAATATTGCACTTTTGATGTGAGAATCTCTCTAGTCCTTTCTCATTTTTGGATCCATATTCTTTGTCTCTAATTGTTTCGTGACACCTCTTCATTCTTTCTTCCCCCATCCCCCCATCACATGGGAATTAACTCCTCCATATTATCAAATATTATATTTATTACTCCTTTATAAAAGAGAAACATCTGGATCCACAAGGGAATTATTTCCAACATTCTCCATCTCGGTCCTTCTTCAAATTATTTAACTTGTTTCCATCGATAATCCACTACTAGAGCCCATGAATTATCATCTTTATTTACAATTTCAATATTCTCAACAAGGATGTCAATTTGTTTTCCATATTTTCAAGCTCTCGTGCAAAAGGCAGAGAAACTCACCAAATAAAACCTTGTGTTTTTTTTGTAAACCATACATATCTTTCCACCCCTAAGTGTTCACCTATAAATTACGAGACTCTCACTAGGAAAATTTGATATCCTTCTCTTCTAACCACTCTTGAATCTCCTTCTTAGCATAATTAGATGGCATATTATCCTTTCTACACAAAATTTTAGTATGTTCGGGTAAAGGAACCAATTGCTAGCACTAAATCAAAGCCTAAGTTATGCTGAAAACCAACAACAAGACCTAACATGTTAGTATTTTCACCTAAGATATGCAAGATAAATTATACATACATATATGAATAATAAAAAGTAATAACATATCATATACCAAAAACTACCATAAAATATCCATAAATAGAAATGAAAAAATATAAGCATTCACACGATGAAGTAGAATTGTTTTTAAAGGGGAACCTAACCATAGTCATTTAAACATTAGCATTATCAGATACAACACAATATATCCAAGTTCTCCATATGACCCCTACAAGGGACCAATTCCTCTAGTGCCACCCCCCCACCCCACACACACAAGTTTCATTCTTATATATTCAAGAACATACATATCTATACATACATAAAGAACTTACATTTTGTCCAAGTAGTTACAACTAATTATCAACAAAGTGTGAGATTTAGTACATAAAGTTCTAACACACTGAGCAACATTGTGTTTGTATCTATGTGGTATACAAAACTGCAAAATAGGGTACCCACACCTTATATTAAAGAAATACTAATTACCCTAGCCCCATTATCTCTAGCAAGGGAATTGCAACGGGCCTAGTTAAGATATAAGTTATGATGGGTTGGTTGGCACCCAAGAATGCACATGAAGCAAATAACTTCATAGTACTAGTAGGTTATTATAGAAGATTCATGGAAGGGTTATCTAAGGTCACAAAATCAGTAACTTCACTACAAAAAACAAAATTATATGGTTAGAAAAATGCAAGGAATCTTTTGCAAAGATTAAGCACTTGTTAATCAATGTACCCATTTTGAGGGTGCCTAATACGGAAAAATATTGTGTATTATGCATGGAATCTCATTGGGTAGCCTAAGAGAAATTCTTATGTAGAATTGTGGTGTGAATATGTATGCATCCAAAAAATTAAACAATCAGGAAATGAACTATTCCACCCATGCCTTTGAGCTAGAAGCAATCACGCATACCTTAAAAAACATGGAGCATTATTTAGTGGGTCATAAGTTTGAACTTAAATCCAACCACTAAATCCCCCAATATATACCCACCCAAAATTATTCGAATGCAATCCAATGCTATTAAATTGAGTTCCAAAGTGGGTACAATTTTGAGTTATCTTATATTAAGGGGAAAGAGTGTGGTAGATCGATTCATTGCTGGTAGGGTTATGGCCTATGCATTTCACCAACATGGATCCATGGATCCTTTGAAGGATTGAAATTTATTGATGTCCCTACAATATTTTAAAACAATGAGATCAAATGATTTATTGCCAATAAGTATATCGTTACACGATCTATGGACTTAGTTCCTTCAAGAAACTAAAAAAAAAACATGCAAGCTTCGGGTTTGATTATCACCATAAACCAGCCACACCACTTGCCATGTATCTACACTACCAATCAAGTTATTACAAAGTTGCTTGTAACAAAAATATCCCACCCCACTTACAAATGCTTCTCCTTCTATACCGTGCATCCCACTCAATCAAAATGATGGACAACGTGGCATAACATATAACATTTAAAAGATATTACTAAATGATGTAGCCACTCCCATAATGTAGCCAACACGGGGGTAGTAAAATGTTGGGATGTATGGCACATCTTCAAAGGATTTACCATACACAATTAGTGTGGTTTATAATCAATATTCAACTCTCTTGAAGTCATCGGAGCTCCCTCTTACTCAATTCCCATTGCTCACTCCACATAAAACAATTGGGTATATAAGCTAAACAATTAATTAAGTGCATTACCTTCAGAAAAAAGGAATAGTGCTAGTTGCAATTTAAATCGACACATTAATGGTTGGTTGGTTGTAAGCTTAAAATCAACGCAAAACCAATGTGGAAGGGGTGAACTCAACCAAGATAAATTGTTTTGAATGGATCAATTTTGTACAACAATTCGAGGCTTTAAAGTATTGTTGAATTAACCTTTTTAGCTAATGAGATGTTCCACATACTCATAAGCGGTAAGGGTCTCTCACAGTTAGTGTATAAACCTGTCTAAGTTCCCAACGGCTTGGCACATGGGTGATTTACTAACTTTAATTGACTAAAATTACGAATTTGGCTAGGACATTAACATTCAAAGTATCACAACCATTGATCTCAAAGTATACAAAGAATGGATAGTTGACTTTTCAAAATGTTGTTATTAACTAAAAAAAATAATAATAATCAATTTTGTTGACTTTCCAAAATGTTGTTATTAACCAAAAAATAAAAATAATCAATTTTGAGTGGGGACTATCAATAATCACAATTTTCAAGTCATCATATTAATCCATGAAAACACAACTAGGAACAACAATCACTTTACACAATAATTATACAACAATCACATAACATTCTTAGAGCAATTCATGACACAATGAATACATTGTTTACCCTGGAAACTCAAACGGTAAAAGCAACATTCAATTGGATTTAGCCAGTCCTTTATTTCTCAACAAATGTCCAAGTTATAATTAGATCTGACTCTCTACCTCATTCATGGTCTTCACATAGGAATTCCATTAGCCATCCTTCTCAATCTCTAGAAGCCTCATCTTGGCAATCAAACCCTATTTTCTCTAAGTGAAACAAACTTAAGTTAATGTCCTTTTTCCGCTCTTCAATTTCATTAACCAATTCTAATCCATCGAGGCCCTTCTTGTTATCTACATTACTTCCACATGTCCCAATATTAAACCACTCTTAGCCCTATTAGATGAGGTCTCATCTTTAGTTACTATATTTGTACTATGCCTAATATTGAGTGTCTCTAGTTAGCGGGATCTAAAAATCAAAATGCGACTCATTGAGTCGCCATTCTTATAATCCACTAATTTGATGTCCTCTTCATCCATGACGTAGTGTAGGGTATGAAAACCTTAGAGTTAGAAACTTAGGACTATGACAAATACCTGCAAAAACCCTAATACAACACACATCTTTGCCTCCTCTCCAAAATTCAAAAGGTTTGAGATTCTTCTATGGCCAATGCTAGAATTTTGGTTCTATATGTGTGTGTACACACACACACAAATGTGCATATGTGTGTGTACATGTATATATGTGTATATATATTAGACAATATATGTACATATGTACGTGTGTGTGTGTGTACACACAGACATATATATGCATATGTACATGCATGTGTGTGTGTATTAGACAATATATGTACATATGTAGTGTGTGTGTGTACTAGAAACTTTTCGTCAACATGAGCAAACAACAATTGTTATCCTTGAGATCTTTAAAAGATCAAATCGTCTGACCGCACTATGTAAGTCATCCTTTGGCTAAAAGGTTGTGAGTCGGGGTATATATTCCATCAAAATCATCGAGAACTTCTAATGAGCTCCAACTACTATCACAAACATAAGTGTACACTAATCATTAGCATGTCACTTGAGAGAGTTGAACGCCAGTGGGGTCATTAACAATACCTCGCTTTCACTGACCTAACAAGCCCCATTCACATAATATTTTTATATTTTAAAAATATATAATTTTAAATTAAAATTAAAAATGCTTATTGTACAGAGAGGAGCGAGGTGCTCTACAGCCCAGTGTGAGGGAGATGCGTTACTAACGTTCCTAACATAATATAAAAAAATAAAAAAAATCATGTCGACCTAAATTAAAAATTCATGAACCAAAAAAGTAACGAAACATAAGGTTATGTTATCAAAAATAAAATAAAAAAGTAATTAAAAAAATTCATGTCCTCTCATAAAATAATTTCTTGAGATATAATTTTTTTTCGCCGTATAAAAATTTTAAGATAAAAAAATTACACATTAAAATATTGGATCCCTCTCGGTGCTTGATAGATCCGGGTTTAAGATGGATCTATACTAGTTTAATAAATTTGAAGGGTTCCATTGCATTTATGTAGTTGTGTTATCTCAAATTCCATATTTTTGAAAATTCAATGCAATTTTTCATCTTCTTTTTATTATATAACTCATGAGGAAGTATAGTGGTGAGATGCGATTTGAATTGGTAACAACAAAGTCATGTTATAGTTTTCATTAAGTTTGATTTACCAAATAAACTATGTCACGTCCCCTTCCATCAATCCAGTGCAAGGGAGGAAACATGACCAAACATATCGGGCTTATTTGACAATCTCAACCCCATACATTACTAATAAATTCATGGATAAATAAAAACTTATGTATACATATTCATACTCAACAAACACAACGAAATTAAACACTATATATACACACAGTTTCATCATGCATTCAGCATATAAACAACAGTAATTAATTAAAACATTGCAGAGCACAGAATTAACATAACTCATCCACAATAATACTTATCTTGAAATGTAACTGTCCAAACAATTAGCTATGTGAGAGCAATGTTCCACCCAACCATAGATCTCTGTCCAACCTATATTCTTTCAGCTAATAAATCACCCCTGAGCTAGGTTGTGTATCCACTAAGGAGAAAATAAACGAGTTCACTCATAGCCATGGTTTCACTCAAACAATCATGCTAAGCCAACACAAAGTTGGGTTTATCAAGCATGCAAAAAGAAAAGGAGGAGGATGCTAAGCCAGTGAGCTCAACCACAGAGCTACAGGCATCTCAAATGAACTCAACAGTCATGGCACCCACAATACCTACCTCACCCAACACAAGGAAGGTCCCATTCTCTGCTTCACAGTTCCTCAGGTGTCCCTTCCCTCTAGTGCTCTTCAGGGTGGGCATAGAAAGGTTCAACTACTAATTCCTTGAGATTCCAGCCTTCACTGTGTTTATCAAGCAAACCCAACCTCTGTTCAATCATTCACACTTGGATTTCTCACAATTCTGTCATCAAATAACTCAATCTCGTCACTGGATTTCTGGGCTATAAAAACTAGGTTTTCCAATGGATTTCGGGGTATCTAATACTCTCATTTTCGCCCCAAGGTTCATATCTATGGATCCCCCATTGGATTTCACTTTCAATACCAAATTCTGGGCGTTTATGGCACTTCAAAACGTGGGTTCTTGCAAAGTTGCAATTTCTGGTTTTTCTCACTACTGGGCATTCGTAATGGATGAAAACCGATGTTGGGTTGTTCAATAATGGAATGGGAATGAAGAAGAACCAACTCCCATGAGGTAGAGTGACTTATGGTACAAGATAAACTGAGCCCATACATGCCATATGAATTTCTAGGCTGCCCATGCTCTATTGAAGCCATGGACTGATTTCACAACAACTTTCTTACAACTGAAATAAATGTCAGCAAAGAAAGTCAAATGGGTTCTCAAGATGACATTTGGCAGTCTATGGTTCAATCCACAACCCTCTCACCACTCCCAAGTGGAATACACATGGCCCCTTCTCATTAGTTGCTTCCATAGCTAGTTTTGATATTTTATTGCAATATTAAATATTTACATCAATTTACAATATCCCATGGTTTAATAGCACATGGATAACAAAATGTCAAATACTTGTCCATTTTAAATAAAATCTGAACATACACTAGTGGGGCCTTGGCCTTGAGATCCACGAGAGGGAAACATACCTCGCATGTATACAATATTTACATTAAAAGCCAATATATCATAAGGGTCAAAATTAGGGTATTACAATCCCCTCCCCCTTAGAACAACACCATCCTCGATGTTCTCAAAACTGAACAAAAATGGGAATGTCTTTCTCATGGCATCCTCTAGCTCCCATGTAGCCTCATCGGGACTAAGGTGCTCCCATTGGACCTTTACCTGCCCGATGGCTCTGTTCCGGAGCAATGTGACCTTCTTGTCGAGGATGCGCATAGGCTCTACTTGGAACTCTCCCTCGGGTTCCACCTGTATCACATTCTAATCAATCATATGATTAGGATCATGTACATCTTAAGCAAGGATACATGGAAAACATTATGAGCTCTTATATTAGCAGGAAATGCAACTCTATATGCAACTGACCCTACCCTATCAAGGACTTCAAATGGCCCACAATATCTTGGTGCCAGCTTGGCACAACTTCCCAACTTGAGAGAACTTTTTCTTGGTTTCACTCTCAAATAAACATGATCCCCAATCTGAAATTCCTTATGCACTCTTTTTAAATCTGCATAACTATTTTGTCTGTCCTGAGTTTCCTTTAAATTCTGCATGATCTTAGCAACTTCATGTTCCATTTCCTTGATCATCTCTGGTCCAAGTACTACCCTGTTCACCGGGCTGTCCCAATTCACTAGAGTCCTGCATCCTTTGACATACAATGCCTCAAATGGGCTCATTCTCAATGATGCATGATGTCCATTATTGTATGCAAATTCTACCAAGTGTAGGTAATCTTCCCACTTTGATTGTTTATCCATCACATACATTCTTAGCATGTCTTCAAAAACCTGATTCACCCTCTCAATTCGGCAATCTGTTTGAGGATGATATGATGTACTGAAATTCAATCTAGTTCTCAATTCTTGAAATAATTCTTTCTAGAAATTGGAAGTGAACTTTGTATCACGATTAGAAATTATTGCCTTGGGAAATCCATGCAATCTGAATATCTCTCTCATGAAGATATTTGTAATGTCATTAGCCTTGTGAGTGGACTTGACTGGAATAAAATGAGATACCTTTGATAGCTTGTCCACCACAACCATGATTGAATCATGCTTCTTCACTATCATGGGAAGACCTATTATAAAATCCATAGAGATCACTTCCCACTTCCACTTCGGAATGGGTAAGGGCTGCAACAATCCTGCTGGATGTTGGTGCTCTGCCTTGACTTGTTGGCACTTTTGACACCCAACAATGTATTCGGCTATGTCCTTCTTCATACCATGCCAAAAGTATTGCTTCCTTGCTGCTGTTATAGTATTTTGATATCCTGGATGTCCAGAATATGGCATTTGATGTATTTCATCCATCACTAGCTTCTTCAAATCTGCACTATTTGGAATGTACAGTTTGGTACATTGATAGATGAGAACACCATCCTCACCCAGCCGATATCTTGCACATGCTTCATCCACATTACTCTGTTACAACTTTTCTTTAATTTGAAGGCAAGTTTTATCACTGTTTTGGGCTTCAAGAACTCTTGTCTTCAAATCTGATTTACACACAATGTTGCAACATGAAATTTTCTGCTAAGGGCATCTGCAACCTTATTCTCTTTCCCTTTTACATGCTTAATTCAAAATCAAATTCACAAAGAAACTCCATCCATTTAGCTTGCCTAGCATTCAAGTTTGGTTGGTCAAACAAATACTTCAAGCTCACGTGGTCTGTTCTAAGCTCGAATCTTCTTCCCAACAAATAATGTCTCAACATCTTGAGAGCATGTACTATGGCTGCCAATTCTAAATCATGTGTGACATAATTCTTTTCATGCTCTTTTAATTTCCTTGACTCATAGAAAATCACAAATCCTTCTTGAATGAGCACTCCACCTAGCCCTTCAATGCAAGCATCTGTGCACACCACAAAATCCTTCTTTGGATCTACTATCTTCAAAACAGGAGCGTTGGTAAGTAACTCCTTTAACTGCTGAAAACTTTTCTCACATTTTTTAGACCATACAAATTTGATAGTTTTCCTTTGCAATGAAGTGATTGGATGAGATATCTTGGAGAAGCCTTCAATAAACCTTCTGTAGTAACCAGCAAGGCCCATAAAAGATCTAACATCTGAAACGTTCTTGGGAGTAAACCAATCCATGATGGCATTAATCTTCTCTGGATCAACTGCAATTCCTTCTTCAGAAATGATATGACCCAAATATTGCACCTTCTTTTGATAGAATTCACACTTGCTTAACTTGGCATACAACTGGTGTTCTCTAAGGACTTGCAACACCATCCTTAGATGTTCCTCATGTTCTTCTTCATTCCTTGAGTAGACAAGAATGTCATCCAAGAACACAATCACAAACTTATCAAAATATTTGTTGAATACACTATTCATGAGACATATGAATGTAGCAGGTGCAATGGTAAAACCGAATGGTACCACAGTGAACTCATAATGATCATATCTAGTTCTGAAAGCCGTCTTATCGATGTCTTCTTCTTTTATCCTCACTTGATGATAGCCAGACCTCAAGTCAATCTTGGAAAACATTTTAGCTTCCTTCATTTGATCAAACAAATCATCAATTCTTGGCAATGGATACTTATTCTTGACTGTCACTTTATTAAGCTGTCTGTAATCAATACACAACCTTAAAGTCTCATCCTTCTTCTTGACAAATAACACCGGTGCTCCCCAAGGAGACACACTTGGCCTGATATACCTCTTGTTCATTAACTCTTGTAGTTGCATATTTAACTCTACCAATTCCGGTGTGCTCACTCTATAAGGAGCTTTGGAATTCGGCACTGCCCCTGGAACAAGATCGATGGTAAAATCAATATCTCTCTTTGGTGGTAATCCCGACACTTCATCCGGAAACACATCTTGGAATTCTTGTAATATCTGGAAGTCTTCTATCATTGGACCTTTGTCCTCTGACGAATCTGATATATGGACTGCATATAATTGACAACTATGCTTGTAAAAAAAATTCAACTGTAAGGCTAAAATTTGTCTTACTGAAACTTGTTTGGGAATTCCTCTTACCAATCTTGGCCTTCCCTCTTCATCAATTCATTCAAGTGCTTTCTCATAACAGTCCAACTTGGCCCTATGTCTTTCTAACCAATTCATACCAATTAAGGCATCATAAGATCCTAATCGTAGTACATTTAAATTTGCATGTCTGTGGAGTCCATTCAATTCTATGGGGCACTCCACCACTACCTCACTTACTTTTCTCTTGGTCCATGTGGCTAATTGAACTAGCCAAGACTTTTTGTACTTCACTTTTTTAAGAGAACAAACTTCAACCATTTTTGGAGAAACATAACTATGAGTAGATCCTGGATCAATCAAAACAGAAATAGATTGCTTAGCAATCTTACCTTCAACTTCCACCACTGATGATTGATGATCTGCTTGATGATTATCCAACGCTGCATGAATTTGAGGCGTTTCCCTTACCATGTCCTCCACTGTTGCTGCTCCCTTTAAGTTGTGCAACCTTCGGGGATTCTCTTTCTGATGTGGACAATCCTTTAGCATGTGGTTTTCTCCACATCCCCAACACTGAAGTGGCCCTTTAGATGTCTTATCTGCTGCTACTGCTGGATTGAATCCACTCCTTGCTTGCTGCCCATGTGGAAAGGTTCTGGGCTGACTTTTGAATGGTGGTTTGAAGGCACTTTTCTTTTGATCAAACATCCCTCTTGGATTTCCTTTCCATGTTGGGTTAACCTGTGATTTTCCTTTATTCTGCTCATAGCAATGCATTATCATTCTAATGGCTTCATCAAGACTTGGTGGATTAACAAACTCAATCCTATCTCTGAAACTTTGAGGTAGACTCCCAAGGAAGCATTGGATTTTTACTCTCTCATCTTTAATGTAATCCACATACCTCAATAATTCCAAAAATTTATGGACATGTTCTTCCATAGATTTTTGTCCCAACCTGAGTTCATTAAACTCTTTCCTCTTACTGTTATAATACCTAGCAGAAAGGTATTTTTCCTTGAAATACTTCTTAAATCTCTCCCAGCTGATCTTCCTTTCATTGATCCCTTTCACTTGCAAGAGGTTATCCCACCAAATTGAAGCTCTGCCATTTAGATTGTAAATGGAAATTCTAGCCTTTTCATTTCCTGAGTAGTCCTGAATTCTGAAATATTTTTTTATTCCAAGAAGCCATGCCTCTGCCTTTTGGTCAGTCTTGTCTTTTCCATCAAATGTGGGAGGTATTGCCTTCTTGAATTCTCCATGTGGAATTCCTTTGAACTTCTTTCTTCCATCAAATCTCCTTGGCATATGCCTTGGACTTCCTTGAGAGCCTCTGGAGTCACATGATTTGCTAGAAGAAGATCTAGAGGAAGATGTTCTATGCTTCTTGCTCATAGAACTCTTCCTTGGACTTGGAGTCCTCTTCCTTGAACGACCTCTAGATCGACTCTCTGCATCTCTTCCTTCTTCACCTACATTGATTGGGTTGGACCCAAGGTTTATCCTTTGTTGCATATCAGTGAGGCTTTGCAAAATAATAACATTGAGTTGGTTTTGTTCTTCTTGAGCCTTCATCAATATTTCATTGAAGATCACCATGGTTTCAACCAAATTCTGAGGAATTATTTGCTCCCTTCTACCATTAGATTCAGTCTCAGCATTCCCTTCTTGCACATTTTCTCCTAGCACATCTTCATCATGCTAATAAGGATCCTGAGCATCATTTATAGTCACCATTTTCCTATAGGTTGCCTCTGCTACACTATTAAATCTTATGAGCTGCAAGCACTGTGCATTATGAAAAAATTTGTTAGACGTCATAAAAATGCCTATAGAAATATACAACATCAATATTCAATAGAATTAAACTCATGAAATAATTCCCAGAGTTATTATGTCTTCATCTCTTTTTCCCATTCATGCAATTCTGGAAATTGTCCATATTGTCAACAATTGTCAAAACCATCACTGGCACTTTTCTACTCTAAATATCTATGGTGTATGATAACCCTATTCAAATTCCAGTGATGAACCACTATTGCCTGTTGGATCAGATTTCCGATGCCTATCCACATGCTCCATTCCGACTTCAGGTGTGGAAACTACATCACTTCAAAAATGACAATTTTTACCAAAATTCTGCACTTTTACACAGTTGCAAAATATCCTAAACTGCCAACTCCAGCCACCTATAGAAGCAAATATATAAAGATTCAGGAAAACTTTTCTACCAGGCGAAGTTAGTCCATATAACAAGGAACACTCAAAAACTTGTGGATCCCTGTTCCGATGCATCATTCATGTTCTATAAAATTCTGGGTTTGACTACTTTTAATTTTTAACATTTTTCCAAAATTGAAAATTTTCAAATTTTGAGCCAAAAATGACTATTTCCCAAACGGTGCATTTCTGGAAAATCTTTGTCTAACGTGAATTGTCTTTTTTAATGATAATAAGAAATGTTGAGTTCAATAAATTTCTTGAATCCTTCATCTAAGTTCTCTTTCATCCACTGCAAGCTTTTCAAAATTTCCAAAAAGTGGCCCGAAATAATGCTTTTTGGCCTTCTTACTCACTCCGACTCCATATCCTTTGGAGTTTGGCTTCAAAATTCCAAACTTAACACCGTGCCTACTACATGACCGCTCCATATCAGTTTCAGCTCAATCCGACTTTCTGTCAAGCATCGGGACATCGATTTATAAAAGCCATTAATTCCAATTTTATGTCAAATTGGAGCACAATGGGCTCGGGATCTTCACTGGACCTTTCATGGCATTCGTTAATGGCCTCAGAACACCACTGAACTCATCCAATTCTGATTCCGCATGCTCCTGCAATCCAAAAATCAAATTTCGGGCTCTATACTTTTTTTTTAATCCCGCAATCCATAGGTTCCGCAACCCACAATCCGCAGGTTTCGCAATCCCGCAATCCGCAATTCGCAATTGCTAGTGCGAAAAGCCAAGTCGCAATTACAAAAATTTAACCTTTCTGCAATCCTGCAATCTCGCAATTCGCAATTGCGGGTGCGGAAATCCAAGTAGCAATTATGAAAATTTAACATTTCCATAATCCCGCAATACGCAATTGCGGGTGCAGAAATCCAAGTCGCAATTACGAAAATTCAAAATTTTCGCAATCCCGCAACCCGTAATTGTGGGTGCGGAAAGCCAGGTCGTAACTTCGAAATTTTTAACATTTCCACAATCCCACAATTCCACAATTGCGGGTGCGGAAACACCTCTACTCCAGCAACTTGCAGGGCTCATATCTCCCTCGTCCCTTAACCAAATCATGTGAGTCTGGTACCGTTAGAAGGCTCTTGCAGAGCTCTATGCAATGGTGTGATCCTATGCCACACCTGAGAACTCTGATCCTGTTATTTTTTCATTCCAAAATGTCGTCCAAACTTCCTCGATACCATATTAAAACATTCTGATATCTGTTTGCAAACTCAGAGTTTGGCCCAAGCAGCCCCAGTGCTGCAACATGGGCTCTGATACCACTATGTCACGTTCCCTTCCATCAATCCAGTGCAAGGGAGGAAACATGACCAAACATAACGGGCTTATTTGACAATCTCAGCCCCATACATTACTAAGAAATTCATGGGTAAATAAAAACTTATGTATACATATTCATACTCAACAAACACAACGGAATTAAACACTATATATACATACTGTTTCAGCATGCATGCAACATATAAACAACAATCATTAATTAAAACATTGCAGAGCACAGAATTAACATAACTCATCCACAAGAATACTTATCTTGAAATGTAGCTGTCCAAACAACTAGCTATGTGAGATCAATGTTCCACCCAACCATAGATCTTTGTCCAGCCTATATTCTTCCAGCTGGGAGATCACCCCGGAGCTGGCTTGTGTATCCACTAAGGAGGAACTAAACGGGCTCACTCACAACTATGGTTTCACTCAAACAGTCATGCTAAGACAACACACAGTTGGGTTTATCAAACATGCAAAAAGCAAAGGAGGAGGATGCTAAGCCAATGAGCTCAACCACAGAGCTACAGGCATCTCAAATGAACTCAACAGTCATGGCACCCACAATACCTACCTCCCCCAACACAAGGAAGGTCCCCTTCTCTGATGCACAGTCCCTCAGACGTCCCTTCCCTCCAGTGCTCTTCAGGGTGGGCATAGAAAGGTCCAACTACTAATTCCTTGAGATTCCAGCCTTCACTGTGTTTATCAAGCAAACCCAACCTCTGTTCAATCATTCACACTTGAATTTCTCACAATTTTATCATCAAATAACTCAATCCCGTCATTGGATTTCTGGGCTATAAAAACTGGGTTTTCCAATGGATTTCGGGGTATCTAATACTCTCAATTTCGTCCCAAGGTTCATATCTATGGATCCCCCATTGGATTTCACTGTCAATACCAAATTTTGGGCGTTTATGGCACTTCAAAACGTGGGTTCTTGCAAAGTTGTGATTTCTAGTTTTTCTCACTGCTAGGCATTCGTAATGGATGAAAACTGATGCTGGGTTGTTCAATAATGGAATGGGAATGAGGAAGAACCAACTCCCATGAGATAGAGTTACTTATGGTACAAGAAAAACAGAGCCCATACCCGCTATACGAATTTCTGGGCTGCCCATGCTCCATTGAAGCCATGGACTGATTTCTCAACAACTTTCTTATAACTGAAATAAATGTCAGCAAGGAAAGTCAAATGGGTTCTCAAGATGACATTTAGAAGTTTATGATTCAATCCACAACCCCTTCACCACTCCCTAGTGGAATACACATGGCCCCTTCTCTTTAGTTGCTTCCATAGCTAGTTTTGGTATTTTATTGCAATATTAAATATCTACATCAATTTATAATATCCCATGGCTTAATAGCACATGGATAACAAAATGTCAAATACTTGTCCATTTTAAATAAAATCCGAACATACAGGTGTTGGCCTTGAGCTCCACGCCAGGGAACATACCTCGCATGTATACAATAGCTATATTAAAAACCAATATATCATAAGGGTCAAAATTGGGATATTACAAACTAATTTGTGTATTGTTGCAGGGATTATTCTTCCATATGGAATTGTCATTAAGTTTGTGTTTTGTTAAAAAGATCATTCTTCAATATGGAATTGCCATTAAATTCGATTTTTTCAAAAAGTTATCAATGCAATGTTACAAAAAGTTATTATTGAAATTGTCATTAAGTCCAATTTGGAAAAAAAATGACAAATGCATTATTACAAATAACTACTCTTATTATCAAATCAAGGTAGATAATCACATGCCAAACTATGTGAACAATATCTCACAATGTAGATGATCACATGCGACACTATGTGAACAATATCTCTTTTAAATAAGTGGTAAATGCTAACCAAATAAAGTAAAAAAAACCATAAATAAGAAGGAAAAAAATTGTAAATGATATCTCATCTTTAATAAGTAAAAGGTGAGAAAAAAACATTGGAGATTTCTCACTCGAAATTGAGGGAACTAAATAGTTCGAATACTATATGAAAGTCATAACATTAACTTATTCATTTGTTTTATACATAGTTTTCTTTCTAGAACACTTTATTTATGGTGTTAGTGTATATATATAGTGATTCATTGAAGGGTTACATTCTATATATATTAATTGTGGTTTAATGATGTAATATATATATATAGTAATTTATTGAAGGGTTATATTCATCAGGAAATATGTTAACATCTACTATTTCGGAGAATTAAAATATAACCAGAGTTACGTAATACATTTATTGAGGGTAACAATCATTCCTTCCAACCACCCAAGCTACATTTAATAGACTTATATATATAATCTTCAAACCTTACAACATAAGTAAGTTGGAACTCTAGAATCTTACTCAAATTATCATTTCTAAGTTTTGAGCAAAATTTTAAGTTCAATTATCCACACATAACACCACATTGAAATTCATTATTATTAATAATGTTATTATTATTAGTGATATTTATTCATAATTATTAATAATGTTATTATTATTAGTGATATTTATAATGATGTTCATGAGAATGTCTCATCTCACTTTATGTAAGTAAATTGTAAAATATTTATGTTTAATTTGGTTTAAAGTAAATTTTTTATTATGAAGTTGGCATTTTTTTAATCTCTCAAGATTGAGATGCAAATTTCAATGTACTATGGCATGGACCAATGACCAAACTCAAAGGTAGGGAATACGTTGTTTCCTTTGTTAAGAGACCTACAACCCTTCATCATTTATGATAATAATAATAATAATTTTAAGGTCATGGCCTAGCTAGACATGAAATTGGTTTATGAGACCCGCTTGTTTGTGGGAGAAGGGACCCCATTTGCACTACAATCTGACTGCTAAAATCTACATAGGTGTACATACCCTACCCCCTTCAAATTTGAACCTGTGATCTCCTAGGAGGAAACATATGTCTATACAATGACAATCATTAATTTGTTCATTTTCTTACTCTTCGTCCAAAGTTCTCCTCCAACTTCGTCGGTTCATATTTAATAATATATGACATTTATATATTAGAAAAACCTCAAGGATGCTTCCTTTAGATTTTAATATGTTGATCATTCACCACATATCCAAAGGTGGAACACTGTATCACATTGACCTCTCGGTTTGACTTAATGGCCCCCCATTCTTCCCCCAAAATCCCTATTGAAGGGCACCTAAGCTACTAGTTATAATAGTTGTTGGTAACACAATGTGACTTAGCCAAACTCGAACCTCAGTCGAACTAGAAACAAAGACCTCATGACAATCTCCACCTTGAAATAGTTCATTTGAACTGATTAAGCTAATCCATTGGGCTATTTTTAAATTTTCAAGGAAAACCTCGTAGGATCCCCTCCTCTTCCCTAGAATATTCGAATGGAGGGGTGTCTAAACTGCTAGCCACAAAGAACGGTTGGTAACCCCAAGGAACTCAACCAGATTTGAACTTGTAGGCTATGGACTCCTCGCTGGGAACACATGGGCCCCCCCTTCATTGGAATATCCAAATGGATGACAACTCAACTGCCAACCACAATAGCAGTCGGTAACCCCAAGGTAGTAGGTTTTGAACTAGTGAACTATAGTCTCACTCTCGAGAACATGCTTTGAGTAGACGGTTTAACAAATTTGAGCTAACCCTTGGGGATACATACATACATATCATATGTATGTATGCTATATACATGTATGTCTCTCTCTCTCTCTCTCTCTCTCTCTCATGCATGCATGTGCACATGCACACATATAAACTAGATACTTTTGGTCCCATGAGCTAGCAACATTTTTATATTGGAGAATTTTAATGGGGCATTAACATCACGCCATGATATGAAAGTCATGTTTCAACTAATAGGTCATGAGTCGAGGGTATCTATTCTACCAAAGTCACCTAGGACTTGTACCAAGCTCTAACTTATATCACAAGCATATGTGTGCAACTATCATGAGCATGAGCATGTGCATGTCACTAAGAAAGTTGAACTATGGTGGGGGCATTAACAATGCTTGCTTTCACCAACTTGACAAGCCCCATTGACATAACATTTCTATATTTAAAAATTAAATAAATTAAATTTTATTTTAAGAATACTTATTTGATCAATTTGAAGGGTTCCAACCTCTATCACATTTATGTAATTGTGTTATCTCAATTTCCATGTTTCTAGAAGTTACTAGAGTTTTTTCTTTTTCTTTTTGTTATTTAACTCACAAGGAATTACATTAATGAGATATGATTGAGTTGGTAAAATAATGGGTAGTGTTATAGTTTTTATTTAACTCATAAGGAATTACATTAAGGTGTAGTTTAAATATTTTAAGTTTTCAATCTTTTATGAGTTTATGTCTTGTTCTATTCGGAGTCTATTGGAAAAATGTAAAAAATATAAGAATCACATATATTAGCTATGAAAATTGTATAATCTGGGTGCCATGGGGGTATATGAGGGCGTTGAACCTAATTATGGATTCAAAAACAATTTGAACACTTCCAAATTTAGATTTTACCAAAAAAATGTACAGATCCCCACCAAAACTCAGTGTAAAGTCCAAAACTTAGAATAAATAAATTGCATAGTGTTATAATTTTGGTTAGATTTAATTTATCAAAAAAATAGTGGACATAGTGTTGAAAGGGATCATTAATCAACATGGAACTATCATTAGGTTTGATTTCTCAAAATGTGACCAATGCATCATCACAAAAAGTCATTGTTGTAATTATCATTCAAGTATAAATTTTCAAAAATATAACTAATACATTATTGTAAGAGGTTAAGGACTTTTTGTCAATTAAATTGGATGTAATTGAAGTGGTTGTAAAAGAAAGTTGTTCCCTTCCCAGATTCAAATCTCAATTTTTAATATATTTAATTTTAATAACTCAATTATGAATAAACTATATATATACTAATTGTTGAACTGTTGATGGGAAATTACGTTTGTGGAAAAAAAATTACTCTACAAAATATTCCAAATAAAATATCAAATAAATAATGACAAGCATGGAATCTTTTGGCTAAAGTTAAAAGGACAGTTTTGCAATATTCCAAATAAATAATAATAATAATAAAATAACGACAAGCATGGAATCTTTTGGCTGAAGTTAAAAGGACAGTTTTGCAAGTGGGCGAATCGCGATGAAAGGTCACAATTTTGCATCGCTGGCTGGATGACTTTTATCGGGAAGCGTGTCTGGAAGAATGGCCATAATTATATATACGAGAGTGATCAGGGTTTCAAAGTCATACTACCAGTGCTGAGAGGCACCAGAAAACCCCTCTTCTCATCTCTCAGCCTGGTCTTTTTGTTTCTTCACATGGAGGTGGAAGCGGCAGCGAAGGTGTTCTTGACGTCTGGGCCACGATGGTTTGTTTACCATTCACAGGTCTATAATCTATCGTGGCCAGCCGACACGAACACCCTCGCCTTTGCTTCCATGGATTGATTGCCAGTCTTCCTTTCTGGACAAGCCCGGAATTGCATGAACGGTAGGAAGGCAATCGAGATTCTTGCTTTTAGAAGAAGGTAGCAAGAAAAAGTGTGTTTCATCTATCTTTATAGGCTACGCCCTCCCAGAGTAACTGTCTACAGTTGCGCTTTCAGATTTATAAGCACAAAATGATCAAATGGCCCTCTTTTTGGCACTACAGTGAAACCCTGGTACTTTTGGACCGTCCTTCTTTAAACCCTAATGAGGGTTTGCACTTACACATCTACACACACACGATGATGCTTTTTGGGTGTCCATCTTTAAACCCTAACGAGGGTTTGCACTTTCACATCTATATACACAAGATGATCTGTTTATATGGTCGTCCTATCGATGAACACAGCGGCAGATATGGAAGTAGAGGCGGAAGAGGAAAGCCAAGGTGTTCTTCACATCAGGGCCACGATGGTTTGTTTGTTTGTTTTACCAATAAACCATCTGTCCCAGACGAGAAGAGCACCTTCGCCTTCGTTTACATGGATTGCGAATCTGTCTGGAAACTCCTCAAATTGAAGAAGTATTTGCTCCTGCGGGTATTTTCTAATTCCCTTTCTCTTGATAACTTTATTCAATGTTAAGATGCAGCTATCTCAAATTTAAGGAGCATTTGTTCATGTGGGTACTGGGTATTTTCAATTTTTTTTTACAAGATTAAGATGTAGCTATTTTATATTAATAGTGTCAGATCAAGGTTTTAATGATCACTGGTTCATGTGGGTATTTTCATTTTTTTTAATTTCAAGATCAAGATGCAGCTATTTTATGTTAATACAGTCAAATTAAAGATTAATATGGAGTTATATTTTTTTTAAAGATATCAATTAAAGGTGGATGTCTGCCAGTTTGTTTTTATTTTCTGGATTAAAAAATGATTTAAACTTTTGATACTCTATACATCTGATTAAAATGGATTGGATTCATGTTAATTTATTTTTTATTTTTTTTTCATCCAGAAATCTGGTTCAAATGAATAAATGAATTTATGTTAGCTTTTTTATTATTATTTAATTTTTTCTAAGGAAAATGTTGGAAACTATAAGCACTTCCCACCATTTCACATGTTAAGCATTGATTATTGATTGATGTTACTGAGTATGTTGCATGATCTGGTATGCTCTGGTATACCCTGGTATAGACATCAGTAATGGACACAGCAGAGGCAGTCAACCCATAGATCAACCCGAGACCTCCTGCATGAAAATCAAAACACCCAATCACTCCTGCATAAAAATCAAAACGTCCAATCACTCAATCTAGGTCACTACTACCCCTGTTTGATTTGCTTTCTTTGATATACTTGGCTGACAATTAGTTATATATACCGTCTCCTTTGGTTTGTTTGTTTTTTTAATGTTACATATATTGGATTATCCAAACTTAGTATGTACAGAGCCAAAATGAAGATGGAACTATGCTATTTTAATAGATCTCCAGTTAATATGTAGTCAATAGATCCCAGGTGAAGGATCTATGTTATAAACTGGTTGTTGGTTAAGGTGGATCTTTGTTATAACTGGTTGTTATTTATATCATGGAAGGTTCGTATCAGTTTACATTTACTTAAATCTTACTCATTCTAAATAATAGATTCAGAGATAATATAGATAAATGTAAATTGGTTGTTTATTACATTGACTTTGTTGATCCTAGATCCAAAGATAATATAGATAAATGCAAGGTTAAAGATAATATAGATAAGTGCAAGGTTAACATGTAGATATGCTAAATGAAGAACTCTTAGATCTTTGGCAAACTAGCTGTTTATTACATGGAGCAAGTGTGTGCATTGTTTGAGATCTTGGAGGACGTCTTCCTTATGTAACTTAATTCTAGTTATATCAGGCAATATTGATGTTATTACCATCTTGCGAATCAAAGTGTGTTCCATTCAGGAGCTGACTGGCTCTAATAGGGAGAACGTTCTAGAGAGCTTTTTTGCTTGCACACCTTTCACCAGTTCCATCTTGGAATGGGATTTGAATTACTTACAATATTTTTTGATGTGTGCTGCTCATGGGTTGCACGCCCTCATCTTTTCGAGTGCTTGGGAGCTTTTTCATGGGTAAATTGGTTTGGAAGAGTGGAAAGCTCAAAGATAAGTTACTTCGAAACAGAAACATATATGTTTCTTTTCAATGAAAAATTTAAATTTCAAAGAAATTGACATAAATTAATGTAGTTCAATTTTATTTTTTTTAAATGGTACTTATTTTTCTTGGCTTTCATAAGTCAATTTGTTTGTACCAGAGTCCTAAATCAAAACTTAATCCATAAACAGATTCTTTATATACCCATAATCCATTGCCTTTTCCTCCTCAACATAAAGAAGTTAACTTTGCAAAGATTTATTTTTACCAGAATCCTAAATCGAAATTTAATCCATAAACAGATTCTTGATATACCCATAATCCATTGCCTTCTCCTCCTCAACATAACATTATATGATTGAAACTAGTGTTTAAGTCTGGTGGTTAACTTGTGAAGCTAATCTGAAGTAGTTGCGTGCTATTGTTTGGAGTATGGAGTTTTCTATTGTCATTCAAACAGTACCATATAGTTCCATTTCTCACATTTCTCACATGCTACAGGTAATTTTCTTGAGAAAATTACCTGATGTATTAAATAGTAGAATAAAGTTTTATTACTTGAAATTCAGACCTTATTTTTCCATAAAGAAGATTTAATAATGTGTTTAATAATGTGTGTATGATATGAGCTTTAGAACTTTTTTGTTTTTTCACAAGAAAAATGACATACTATTTATATTAAAAATAGTATAAGTGATACAATGTTCCACAAACAGGTACAGCCAAACATGGCAAAAGAAGTACAAGCATATGGCCAACAATGGCCTGACCAAATAGCCAGCAAAGGTCACTACATAGTTGCCAAACTGAGAACACAAAATTCCATAACCTGCACATCTCTCTAAACAAAGGCCAAAACATGACCATCATGTCCATATCCAGATAAAGAACCCCATGAAAAAACAATCCACAACCCCCCTGAAGAGGTAAGTTGTAGTCAAAGAAGGCCACCACAGGTCATGACATAGAACCAAATCGAACTGCAAGACCAGCCAAAACATAATCAAAGAATCCAACTGTCAAGGATCCTGCAAAAAATGTCTAGGATCCTTCACAACAAAAAAGATTAAAACAGTTGCAAATCCACAAAAACCCCACCTCCATGTAATGATACTAAGATAGATACAACAGAAACTCAAAAATATGCCAATGTAATCTGAGATATTAATTGTTCATCACACCAGTCCTCCAAATAAATTGTGCCTTCCTGAACAGATAAAGCCATTTTAAAGAGCTTGTCAGCAATTAAATTGTATTCTTTGTACACGTGGACAAAGAATACCTGCCCAAAAAAGCTGATGAGGCGTCGAGTGTCCCTCAACCAGTAATCAAGCTGAAGTACGTTGAGGGAGCATTTGTCCAATGCCCAATTGATGATAACTCGAGTCCCCTTGGATTTGGAGCAAATGGATGCTATGGACCTTTATCACAAATAAAAGCTTCCAAAGAGCAATAAGTTTGCTTAGTATTTGTTCCCCTGCCACAATTCATCCAAATTTTTAACATTTAATTCTCGTCCAAGAAGACCATTGCACCAACCCCACTTATGTCGGCTCCATTTTGGGAGGCCCCTTCAAAAGCTCCCCTGGGAAGAACATCCTCTACGCTTGGTGCTGGATGTAGAGCACCACTTGGCCTACCAAATGGATGGAGGAAACACCATTGTATTCATTGAAAGATGCTAAAACCTTGCCATTGATCCAGGACAAATTAGGTTGTTTATCTTCAAAAATGAGGAGGTTGCGGGCTTTCCACACCTCCCACGCCACAAAGCATGGTAGTGATGTCCAATGGATTTTTGCCTTTGACCAATCCCAAAATGTTAGCTCCATTTTGGGAGGCCCCGTCAAAAGCTCCCTTGGGAAGAACATCCTCTACGCTTGGTGCCAGATGTACAACACTGCTTGGCCTACCCAAATGGATGGAGGAAACACCATGGTATTCATTGAAAGAGGCTAAAACCTTGCTACTGATCTAGGACAAATTAGGTTGTTTATCTTCAAAAATGAGGAGGTTGTAGGCTTTCCACACCTCCCATGCCGCAAAGCATGGTAGTGATGTCCAATGGATTTTTGCCTTTGACCAAATCCCAAAAATTCTCCTTAAATGAAATAAAATTCCATCTGGTTGCCAATCCTATCCTAGAGCAAACCTCCAACCATAACTTTCGAGAGAAAGTACACTTAAAAAGAAGTCATTGATCGATTCATTGTTGGATCCACATAAGGCACATCTGTTCAAACCACAACCACCTCTTTTGATGATATTATCCCATGTCAGGATCATGTTGTCCATGACAATCTACGTAAAACATTTTAGTTTGAGCAGTAGATTTAGTGACCATACCTCCTTATGCCACCATTGCAGAGGGCTATTTGTCGTAATGAACATTGAGTCTTATGCCAAGCTCGCCGTGACCTCACCAGAAACAGTGTTTCAGGACCACGCCAATTTATCAGGTCAGTCCCACAATTGCAAGTTTGTTCTCTTGAGGCTCAAAATGTACGTTGGCCATTCCTCCCCCATCTGACCATATAAGCCCAGCTGTCGCGCATTAATTAAAAGGAAAAGAAGATCAAAGGATAATATGAAATGTATAGGGCCCCCCAGAATAGGGTCTTCTCCCAGTCGTATCTCTCTATCATTCCTCAGAACCCAGGAAAGTCAATAAGCTATAGTCTTGAATGAACCAAGGAGACCCTTCCATATATTTGATACACCTCTGGTGGATAGCTGACCTTTCTTGAACTAGTGTGTCATCGAGCACTTTTTGAGATATTTATCTTTTATGATGGAACTCCATAGTGAATCAGAAAAGGTGCCCTCCAAAGGCTTTTTGTTGTGAGTGCTTTTGCAAAGAGATCCATATTTTTTAAAGCCCACCCACCCAATTGGATAGGTTGCGCCATTTTATGCCACCATCTTCCCAAATAAAATTGAAAATTATTTTACGGATATTGACCATGATGGCTCTAGGAATTTTGCATAAAGAGAGCCAATATATAGCTAAATTTTGCATAACAGATTATGCAAGCGTAAGTCCACCCCTATTGAAAGCCATCGCCAACACCAGTGGGAGATTCTTTTGTCAAATCTCTTCGGTGACCACCACCAGTCATGAGCCTAATAATCATTTGGCTTGATGAAAAAACAAAGATAGTTAGTACCATCTGCCAATTGCTTGAAGTTGAAAGGCAAGATGTGACCAATCTGCTCTAATATTTCTTCCTCCACCTCAGAAAACAGGAAACACGATTTTTCCTTACTAATTAGCATACCAGAAGCATTGCAGACTAAGTCCAAAACCAATTTTATCGAGGACCACTCCAAGAGTGTTCCATTGCCATATAACAAAACATCATCCACAAAAAAAGTATGAGTCACCACCGAATGTTGAGCTACCTTTATTCCCTGAAATTTTTTCTCCCCCCGTGCTTTGTGGTTAAGTCTGCTAAGACCTTCAATGACCAGTGGAAATAACAAAGGGGAAAGTGGGCAGCCCTACCTCAACCCCTAGAGATTTTGAAGAAATCTGTGGGTGAGCCATTTATGATAACTACAAAATTGACAGAGGATACACAAGTCATAATCCACTTACAAACAACCCATGGGAGTCCAATCTGAATCAATATTAGTCTTAAGAAAGACCAGTCCACACAATCATAAGCTTTCACTAAATCCAATTTTAAAAGGATAGCTTTTAATTTCTTGGATTTAATGGAGTGAAAAGTCTCATGGGCCACACCCATCGCATCCGGTTTTTGTTAATCATGCAAAAAACCAAATTGTTCCTTAGAGATATATTTAGATAGATTTGGCTTCAATCTCATCGCAATGATTTTTGCAATGTCTTCGTATATTAATTTGCACGGAGAGATAGGTCTAAAATCATTGAAACCCTTCGGATGTGAACATTTTGGTATAAGAGTTAGAAAAGTTGAGTTTATTGCACCTGTCACCAAACCCACCGACCGAGATTCCTCCACAACAGATAGTATATCTGGCCCCATGATATAAAAAAAGGTAAGAAATAATTCCACAAACCAACCATCCGGCCCAGGGCTCTTATCCTACGAGAAACCTTTGAGGACATTTTCCACTTCAGTCATAGTGACCGGGGCAAATATCCCATCCCCTTCCTCCTCGATGAAAAGCCTTGGGTATTCTTTGATGACCTTGAATTGTTCCGAGAGAGTGGTTGATTTCGGGTCCTAAAAAATGCGATGAAAGTGTAGAACAGCTTCTGAGTGCAAGTCCTTCACCGAAGAGGTCTTTCGCCCACCACTATCATTTAAATCCCAGATAGCATTCTAAATCTTCTTGGATTTTGCAAATTTATGAAAAAAATTTGTATTATTGTCACCCGCTTGAATCCATAAAGCTCGACTTTTTAAACGCCAAGTCTCTTCCTAAATCCGCAAAATCTTTTGTTTTCTACCTTCTAGCTCCACCATTTTAATAGAATCTGCCACCGGAATGGGAGTCATACAAGAAGCCGAGAGAATGGTTTCAATTTCATTTTCCACTTGTGATAATTCAAGAAACAACAACTTCTTCTACTTTTTCCATTGAATGGTGAAAGATTTGAGACATTCCAATTTTTTTACTAATTTGTCCATAGCTGATACTTCGTCATCCACGACTATGTTTAACCAGAGCTCAGCAATTTTCTCTCTATAATCCAGGTCAGTTAGCTAAGTCGAGTTGAATTTGAAGGGATAACTAACTTTTTTATCTGTTATATCAAACTGGAAAAATATTGGAAGATGGTCACTGATGCAAATTTGCTAAACCCAGGATATATACTTGTAGAAATTTGTTAATAGGTTCTTTGCAATAAAAATGTGATTCAATCTCTTTGAGACAAAATCATCTCCAAGTCTGCCATTATTCCAAGTAGGAGTCAAAGGAGTTAGTTCAATATCAATCAGATTCCTGGATGAGAACATATTCTGAAAGAAGGATCCCAAAGGGTCAATTTTTGCATGACTGCCCCAAACTTCCCCAATAGCTCAAGTAAAATTTAAATCTCCTAAGAGAATTAGATTCTCCATATTTAGAAGATGATCCTCACAAACCGACTCCCAGAAAGGTTGTCTATTTGAATAGGGCCCATAGCAGTTAATAAAATTTAGATCTAGATCAAACCCCACTAACCTTCCTGAGAGAAAGATACTTGCCTTGGACATGTATGTGCAAAGATTTAATACATGAGGAGCTTCAGAACTTCATGTATACGAGCCTAACAACTTTAGAACTTCCTGGCTCTTGTATAAGCATATAAATCCATTATCTCTTTATGCCTATGGATGATTAACAACTTTAGAACTTTTGGGCTCTTGGGTAAGCATATAAATCCATTATGCATAGCTCTTCACCTCTTTGGATGATTAGCACACCATTTGTCAAACCTAGTGCATAATAATCTACATGAGCCATTTTTGTTGTAACCCGGAATAAGTTAAGAGCATATCAAAACCATAGTAGCATAATTTGAGTACAAATACAATTCAATATGGAAAAAAATATGTCATCAAAAAATCTAGTACGAATAAAATACAAAAGTAGAATGCGTAAAACACGAAAGTAGAATGCTTATATATAATATTTTCCATTGCGTCGAGGAGGCGCATTCTACAACCCAGTAGGGGGAGATGTGTAACTCCTTTCGTGTTCATCTTAGCGTTGACATGTGTACTTTTAAATAAATAATAAAATATTATAAAAAATAACATGTCGACTGTTTAAAACATTTACAATGGAATATATATAAAACTACACAAAACTAGCGCAGTGGGTTTTCTCAAGTGGTTGAGAGCTGTGAGTTGTAAGTAGAAGGTCTCGGGGTCAATTCCTCGGGTGGCTATGCATAGATATTTAAGGGTCTCACTTGATGTCCCCACCGGGTTAGGCACCATAATCAGGACCGGTGGTTTACCTTGGGTACCATCCTCAAAATGAGGGGAGGTACCTGAGGGTTTTCCCATGACATGTTCCAAGGAATATATAGATATATATATAACTACACAAATTAGATAACTTAAAATGCTTCCTCAACATTTGCACTTTAAAAAGGGGTTTTCATTTCGAGATATTTGATCCCTCTCGGTGCTTGGTAGATCCCCTTTAAGATGGATCTATGCTGGTCAAATATTCACAAATATACTATAAATGTACACATTTATATAATAAAATCAAACATATTTAAAATACAGAAGTATAAAATCTCAACAACGGGGATATGGTGAGTGTGAGAAAGACAAAAACTACTTATTAATAATTATTTTAATAAAAAGAAGAAATTGAATGGTATTTCTATTTTATAGTGTTTAAATAATCAAAGTTTTTTTTTAATAAGAATTTGTATTCATATTACACCAACACTAAATATTCGACAAATTCGCATTTGTTCTAAATTTTCGTACACAAACTACCATTATGGCTGAATTATGCTACTATGATCAAAACAAGAGGGGATTTGTTGAAATTCCTTAAACAGAAAAAGGGTTTGTATTAGGTGTACCTTTACCTTCGTTTGTTGGACCTTGATCATGAAAGACTTGGATATTGATGCTCTTAAGAGATATGAACAACTTCGTAGAAGGTTTTGGGTATCGATCTGTCTCCTTGAGTAATGCATTCCAAAATCCTCTAGCAAGTCTTTCAAAATACCAAAATGTTTTTCTTTCTTAATTCATATTTTATTATTCCTTATGAAGCCCTTTGGGTGGTTTTTACAATCTTTTCGTAAATGCCCTATCAAATGACAATCTTTCAATAAATGCCCTATCAAATGATAGGCACAACATCTGAAAGGAATCCTCATTTGTGCATAAAACCAAGACTACTATTTAATATCTAATTTATGTTGGAAGACCTTCTCTTCGATCCATTTCCACCCATAGTTTCAAAGCCCTGCAATCTTCCTTGTGCCAACAATTATCCTTCAAGGCGATGAAGTGACCTGGGGTATTCCCTATTCCTTCCGAAATCTTCCACAATTCCGATGGAAATCATGGCATCAATCCCCATATTTGTTGAAAATAGGATGGCTCCTTTATGGGATCAAAGTTTGGGTTCCATCTACTACGACTTAGACCAAAAGGGCCCCAAGTCTAATCTTTCCTAGGGGAAATTTCACATCCTTGCTGACTTTTATCACAAAAAAGATTCAACTATAAACCAATGAATGGAAAATTGGAATATAGCCCATGACTAGCTTCTATGGTTTTTTATCCACAATTCTAGGGTTTCTCATTTAACCAACATAGATCCATCTTAAAAGGGGATCTATCGAGCATTGAGAGGGATCAAATCTTTCGAGGTGCAAACCCTTTTTCAACATTTTCACTTTAAAAAGTAAGTGTATAATGTAATGTTTATGGTTTAAATTTATCTAATATATATATGCCGTTTTAAATGTTTTAAATCTAATTTGAGTCCACATGTTATTTTCTATAATATTTTATTATTTTATATAAAGGATATGTGCCAGTTTCAAATTAAGCACTAAAGGAGTTACACATCCTCCTATTAGACTGTAAAACGCACCTCTCATCACAATGAACTTCCCATGATTTTACCTACAACCATATAAACGTATATAAGCCCATATCTAAACCAACAACCATTTTAACTCTATTGAGATTAACTCCTATGTACTTGCTTTTCTTTCAAAACTTTCTACATTCTTATAAGCCCATATCTAAACCAACAACCATTTTAACTCTATTGGGATTAACTCCTATGTACCTGCTTTTCTTTCAAAACTTTCTACATTCTTGAGATATCCTCCTAAATTTGATTCCCCCTGAAATAACTTTTGTATTGCTTGTAGAGGCCCCTTTTCTCTCGAAAATGACTTTGGATTCCTGAATTCACCTAGCCCTTGGGGTGAACTTTGAGGTTCATTAGAAAAAAGCAAAAAACCTCCCAGCAGAGGGCCATAAACCACCAGATATGATGCTGGTTGAAGCGAAGGAGGGATCCTTGCATATTAGTGATCAAGTCCTAATTTCTTCGGGTGACGCAAACCTAGGTTAAGGTCCTATTTTGGCTCTTCAATGTCATTAATTGTTCCAGCCCATCTAAGCCCTTCTTGATATCTTCATTCTTCGGGTGACACAAACCTAGGTTAAGGTCCTATTTTGGCTCTTCAATGTCATTAATTGTTCCATCCCATCTAGGCCCTTCTTGATATCTTCATTGCCTCCACATGCTACCAACATTAAACAACTTTGAATCATGTGAGAGGATGTCTTGTCTATAGTTACTATCTTTGTGATATGCCAAATATTGATTACCTCTTAGGTGGATTTTGAAGATCAAAATGGGACTCCTTGAGTCACAATCTTTATAATCGACTAACTTGATGTCCTCTTCATTCAAGACAGATTGTAGGGTACAAATACCTTAGGGTTGGACACTTAGGACTAGGACAAAGATCTTAAAAGATCCCATTATCACCTCCTCCCCAAAATCCAAAAGGTTTGAGATTCTCCTGTAGTCAATTTCATGATTTTGGTTTTATTTATTTATTTATTGACCAAAGGTTTTTGGTCAAAAAGATCAAATAATATTGGTTGTTTGAAATTTTTGAGGGGACAATAGCCTCTTACAACATCATTTGGTTATAAAAGGTTGTTAGTTAAAGGGTATATACTCAACTAGTCACCCATGACCCAAGGTATCAAATGAGCTCTAACTACATCGCAAGGATAAGTGTACAACTATCGTGAACATGCCACCTAAGAGAGCTCAACTGTGGTGGGGTATTAACAATGCCCCACTAAACCCACTCAGTGTTTCCTCTCATTTTGAGGATGTATCTAGGGTAAATCGGTTTTTACAAATGTTTGAAATTTTGTCAACATAGTACTCAAGGCCATTACAACAATGTACCCTCATTAAGAGCTCAACATGTCATTTGCGAGCATTGAATCAGATGGGAGGATAAAAATCATTCCTCCACTATCTCAATCCCATGCATTTGGAAGTTGAGGTGGGATTTTTTCTTTACTATTTAATTCTCGAGGAATTATGGTGATAAGTGGTGAATTTGAGTTGGTAAAAGCAAGATTGGTTAGTGCAATGTTTCAAAGAGCATTCTTCAATATATATTTGTTGTTAAATTCAATTTTCTCAAAAAAAAAATCCTAATAAATGTCACAAAGAGTCATTTTTGAAATTATAATTAGGCTCAATAAAAAATTGACCAATGCATTGTTGCAAGAAATCATTGTTGAACGTGAGACCTCATCATCAAATCAAGGTAGTTAATCAAATGCCACACTATGTGAACGGTATCTCACATTATAATAAGTGGTAGGTTCTTGTAAAGTAAAAAAAAAGCATCTCAAGTTTATAGTAAGCATGTCACAATTCTTTCTTTCATTGATTTATCTAGCATGATTGCCTTCTAATTTATAGTAAGGTAAATAAAAAGTTGTCAACTTGGGGGTTTTGTTTGACTTGCAAGTTATTGTGCAATGTATATCGAAGTCACACTCTTTTCATTGATTTATCTAGCGTGGAGTTGTAGTTCAAAAATCTCATTTACGAATATCAGTATGGATAGTTAACAACCTTGGCAAGAAACTAGGAAGCTAATCTAAATTGCCGGGAAAACAAATTACATGACAAGGATGTAAATTGCAAAAGCATAAATCCACATTTAGTTGAAGAGTAAATTTTTCGTTGCATTAGAAAGTAAATATTGAAAATAAATTCACTGTGTTAGAAAGTAAATTGGCTTATGAAGCCATTCTGGAATCTAAGGAAATGCAGGAGCGAAAATGGTGGTACACCACTCTATGGAAATGGAATTGTCCAATTAAGGTGAAGTGTTTCACGTGGCTACTCCTTGAGAAAAAACTGTTGATTTGGGAGAATTACATCAAACATGGAGGTTGGGGACCGAGCATATGTGTGCTTTGCAGATCAGAGGTGGAGGGTGTTGATGTATTTGTAACTTCGGAAGATATTCACTTGTATATTTTATATTGTATTTGTATTTTATTATTGTACCTCCGACGGAGATGTTTATTCCTCCGGTCGGAGAAGTCATTATTGTATTTGGGTCATGTAAAGTCAATGAGGTTAACCCTCCATTGTATGACGGGGCATTGACCCCAGAGTTGAGTCTTTCATGGGTTATTAGACTCTCCTAGAGAAGTCGGCCCAGTCAGTTACACTTAGGGGCTGACCTGTCTGGGGTTAAGGCTAAGTGAAAGGTAAAGTATAAACAGAGAGAGTGCTCCTCTCTATTTGATCATTCACACACTCACTCACTTTGCATTAGTGAGAGAGAGAGAGAGAGGAGTTTGCACAAGTGAAGGAGGAGGAAGTTGCTAGAGACCATCTATTTGTTTTGGGGTTTTGTACTATTGCTCATTCTATCTTTGAGGAAGTTGCGGGGTTTTCTCCTTTATGGTTTCCCTGGTGAAATGCTTTATGTCTCGTCTCTTGTGTTTGATTTGCTATGCATGTTATTCTCTCAGTTAAGATCCTAGATCATATTGAATTAAATGATAAAAAATTTACAGAGGGTACATAACATCTCTTTTTCGCTCTGTGGCTTTACGAGGGGAGTCTGGTCAGAAACCAAAAACCTGCTGGGTTGTAAGTATCCTCAAAAAGTAGGGTCTTATGAGAAGGCATTGAAGGAATGGTTAGAGGCCGACAATAATGGATAGAACTGCCCCTTTTTATTTCTTGGCAAATTTGGAAACATAGGAACATGGTCTTGTTTGAAGACAAGCAGGTGAGCCTCCTCAGAGTAAGCATGGGGTGGCATCAACTTTTAATCTCCATTTTAAGGAAAAAAAGCAGATCAAGAATATAATTCACTACCAGTTGTTTGCTAGGAGCTCTCAACCTGCAGGATTCTTTGATGGGGGCATCCCAAAATAATGGAGAAAGGGCGGGGGCAGGGCTTTTAATCAAATTGGATGAATATTTTAGTTTCTTAGGTTGGATGGGATGTGGTCTAGGTACTGATACCAGAAGTGAACTATTGGGGTTGTAATCATTGCTTTCGGTGGCTATCTGCTTGGGCATCCCGATGATTCAAGTCTTCGGTGACTCAAGAGTGGTTATATAATGGGCGATAGGGCATTATTCCATCCAAAACCTGGCATTAGACTGCTGGCTGTCAATCGTAAGAAGTTCCATTCATACTTTTCAGGCTATTAGCCTCAATCACATCTTCAGGTGCTTTAATTTGGAGGTTGACAGATTATCAAAAAATGTTTACTCTCAGAGTCGGGTGTAGTCTTCCTTCAGCTCTATCAGAGCACTAGGCCTGTGAGCACCAAGTCCTTCAAATTGTTTTGAATTGAGCTACCTTTCCTATCTTATGGTAAGTAGGATAACAGTTGTTTAAAGCTAATTAATGTTGAACATAATAGCGACGACTTTGGTTCTTCCTCCTCACAGGTCAGAACTCTCAGTCTGTTTTGGTTAGCATTCTGGTTTTTCAGAGACTTATTATAGAACCGACACTGTAATGGTAAGGATATTATCAACACATTATGCGCTGCCAATTGGGGTTGTTATTGATCTTGTATGGCCTTATTAGATATAGAGTAGTCTTCTGGCAGACAATATTAATACTGTGGTTTTTCCAAAGGATAACTTTATGATTTTGTAGAGACTTCACGCAATATAGACTCGTTTATGTTAAGATCTTAATGGCACGTTACATGATCATTGATGTCTTGGCTTATACTTGGAGAATGCCCCTAGCAGGCAATGGAATAGATGGTTTTGGATAGGCCTTGCCTTTTTCTGAACTCTTCGTTTAAGCGTAGCAGCTTACTTGTATTCAAAAGCCAATGTAGCTCAAAGAATTGTGCACTTTGATTCTTTTTATAGAATATCAGGTGTGGGTTTTTCAGTGAAAAAAAACATTTAATAATAAATTCATTGTGTTAGTAAATATTGAGTTAAAGGTATGCAGGTTAGTAAAAGCAAATCGGTTTTTGTGGGCAATTTGAACGATGGCCCTGTGTTACAACAGATTTTAAATCTTCTCCCTTTCAATTGTACTATGCTGGAGGATGGGGTTAAGTATTTGGGCTTTTATATCAAACCAAACCGTTATGGATTGAACGACTGGAGGTGGTTGGTCCGGAAATTCGAAAAGAGAATCAATCTCTGGTGCCTTAAATACTTGTCATTGGGAGGCCGTCTCATTTTATTGAATTCGGTTTTATGTAGCCTACCGGTGTATTGGGCGTTAATGGCACAACTCCCGCGAACTATTATGCACAAGCTCAAAAGTTTAATGTTTTCATTTCTTTGGTCAGGAAACAAGGATGGTGGCTAATTCCATTTAGCAAAATGGGAAGTGTTAGCTATGCCGAAGAAATTCGGAGGTTGGAACATAAAAAACATTTTCTGGTTCAACATCGCATTGTCTTTGAAAAGTCTCTAGCGGGGACTGTTTGGAAAAAATCTTTGGTATGATCTGCTACATGTTAAATATAAAAAAGGGACTTAAACAGTTGGATCAGAAGACCATCCAGAGACCCTCGTATTTCTTCTTTCTTTTGGAATGGTTTTTTGAAATTGTCTTGGATTAGTAAATTTTTGGCTTAGCAGGTAGGAGATGGCAAAGCGGTGAGGATCGAAGTTGATCCCATTCTGGGGTTTGATACTGATTTTATTGTCTTGGGAGATTCGAAATCTTTTCTCTGAATATGGTCTTGTGACTCTTAATCAATTCAAACGATCTAGCAGACTCATTCCCGATTCTTCTTACTGGCTTACTAATTCTGATCTTGGTCTAGCGGGCAGCTGGGTTGTTGAATAGAATAGGTACCTTCAGCATCTGAATCTTGTTGGTATTCGGCTTTCTTCTGAAAAAGATCGTCTTGCTTGGTCCAAAAATCCCTCCTCTGGTCAAGTCACAGCAAGTTCTGCTTACCAGGTAATTGTGGAAAGTCATGTTGAAGGTCACAAGAAATGGTGGTATCGTGCGCTCTGGCAATGGAAACTCCCACTTAAAGTCAAATGTTTTCTATGGTTGGCGTTCAATGATAAAAATTTAACGCGGAAAAACTTTAAACGTCGTGGCAGACAAGGCCCGAACATCTGTATCTTGTGCAAGAATCATAGTGAGACGGTGGACCATCTTTTTTTTCATTGTAGTTTCTCCAGAGGGGTATGGATGAAAATCTATGTGGCTCTTCATATCAAGGACGTCTTGCCTATGAACAGATTTGAAGAGGCTTACCATTTATGGTTACAGAAGCATCAACGTTTAAAAAATACCCTAGTTTAGTGGCTTGGTCTATTTGGAACACACGTAATCAGGTCATCTTCCAAGACTCTATTCCCTCTGAGAATTTGGTCTTATGCAGATTTTGGAAATTGTTTCATTTATACAAAAATGCCCTTCAGGTGGGCCATAATCCTAAAAGAGATATCTGAAGGTAGCTATCAATTTTGGAGTACCAAGCCCTAGGGGCTTGCTTAAGCCCGTATAGAGATTTCTTTAGCTTGCAAACATGGGACTCCTTCCCATGCACCACAAATCCTTCAGGTCACTGAATATAAACCTCTTCCTCAAGCTCACCATTTAGGAAGGTTATCTTCACATCCATCTGGTGAATTTTCCATCCTAGAATAGATGCAAGTGCAATCATTGCTTGGATTGTGGTGTACCTTGCCACAGAGGAAAAGGTCTTATCATAATCGATGCCTTCTTTCTAAGAGAAATCTCTGGCAACGAATCTAGATTTATACTTCTCAATGCTACCATTTGTAGCATGCTTTATCTTGTAAATCCATCTGGAAGTCACAATGGACTTCCCATCAAGTTTGGGAACAACCTCCCAAACATCATTCTTCATTATAGAGTTGTACTCTTCTGTCATTTCATCTTTCCAAACTTGCTTCTTTGTAGCTTCTTCATATGAGGAGGGTTTTGAATCACTGATGTGAGTCATCAACACAACATACCTTGAATATCTGTCAGGTTGCTTGCTCTCTCTAGATGAGCCTGCTGGTGCTCCATGTTTCTCTGCATTTTGTAAGATATCTCAGCACCAAGCATATCTTCTTTTAGCGGGAGGTTCATCAAGTGACCTCTCAATCGGTTCTATTGGTTCTTTAGGATCTAATGAATCTGAGGCATCTTTTGGTTTCTCCCTCTCAAATTATGAAGGGGGAGAATCAGACTTGGGATCCTCCATCTCTGAATCACATTAAATTTCTTTCGATCTTTTGAAAGCAACTTCCTCATGGAAGGTAACATCTCGGCTCACTTCAATGTGTCTCTCACGAGGTACATATATTCGGTATTCTTTGTATGACTCGCTATAACCCACAAAGGTGCATTTCTTTCCAGAAGGCTCCATCTTTGTTCTTTTTTCTTTTGGTACATGAATACTGGACTCCCGAAGATCCTCAAGTATGAGATATATGGCTTCTCACCGATAAACACTTATTTTGGTGTCTTCTCGTCTAGAATGGAATTCGGGCTTCTATTTTGGATGTACACAACTATACTGGTGGCTTCTGCCCATAATGAGGTAGACATATCTTGATCATGCATCGTGGCTTTTGCAGCCTCACATATGGTTCTATTCTTCATTTCGACAACCCCATTTTGTTGAGGGTTGTATGGTACTATTAACTGTCTACATATTCATGCATCACTACATAGCTCATTAACTACAGGTGAATCAAATTCACATCCATTATCAGACCTTAATGCACGGATGTGCTTTTATTTATGATTTTCAACTAGGGCTTTAAACTCCTTAAATTTGCTAAGAGTTTCACTTTTAGCCTTCATGAAATAAATCCATCACTTCCTAGAAAAATCATCTATGAACAGTACATAATATAAGAAGCCACTTAGGAAGGGGGATGACATGGGACCACATACATCAGAATGTATTAAATCTAAAATCCCTTTAGATCTAGTAGTACTACTAGAAAAACTTTTCTTAGCATTATTCCCAAGTGCACAACCCCGACATACACTATCATGATCAAAATTAAATATGGGCATGCATTTTACCATCTTTTGAAGTCCTGGTAGCGCTTTGTAATTTAGGTATCCAAGCCTTCGGTGCCATAGCTCACATGGACTAATAGTGTGGTGAATCATAGCTTGTATTTACCAGGTACCTTGTGGAGTCCTCCGTCTCGAACTCCAATCATAGCAACAAATTATATGATTTTTTTCTTTGGCCATAAAAGTTCTTTGTTATCCATGAAGATAACTCGAAAGCATTTGTCTTAAGAACCGAAACTGACAGGAGGTTCTTCTTCAAGCTTAGAACATATAGAATGTCCTCCACATGTAAAATATCACCATTTCTCAGCTCGAATGAGATGGATCCAACTCCTTGGATCGAATATGTTGAGTTGTTCCCCAACTCTACCATGCACGTTAATTTTTTCTCCTTTAGGTCAGTGATGGCACTCTTGTAACCAGTCATATGTGTTATTTCTAAGGTTGTTTCTTAGACTACTACAACCTTTACCTAGTTTTCATTCACTTTTCACCTTAGTGTTTCACTTTTCCCATTTGCCTAGTTTATACATTCCTTTCATTTTTTTTTTGAGTTTTATATTATCCTAGTCACATTTTGTCATATTTTCATAATTAAAATAGGATAAGGCTCTTGTTCATGTTTATTTGCGAAATAAAGTTTAATTTCTTTGTTCAAAAGGAATTTCAAATGTTTGAAAACATTACAATTCATCTATTTGATTAAAATGATAAACTGACAGCATATGCCAAAAATGAATTTCAAATGTTTGAAAACATTACAATTCATCCATTTGATTAAAATGATAAACTGACAGCATATGCCAAAATTTCAAATGTAAAAATGTTGTCAGTAGTGTAAAAATGCTGTCAGTATCACAAAAATATGAAATAATGATTTAAACAGGGGTTTAAGTTTGTAATTATAATTTGGATTTATCATAATTCGAAATGAATTATGAATATTCATGCATCTTGTACCCCCATGAAGCGTGGAAGCCCATTACACATGCCAGATAGCACTTGAACAGTACATGGTGATGGGTACAATTCTCCAGGCATCAAGATTATCAGACTTGATGGATAGAGCTATTCAGCTTCAGGAATGAAACCTGCAGTTTAGGGTTATTGCAGCACTGATTCATTTTGCTTTGATTAGGGTAAAAGATGGAAGAAACCTCGCAGGGCCAGTAGAAAAGGAAACCAGGTGGTCTCCTTTGTAGGGCTGAACCAAATAACATTTAGTGGCTTATGCAGTTTCCGAGATCAACAAAATTGATGAGAGATGCAGGATGGCTTGTGTACTGCGAAAAATTACAGGGTTACAACCTCCAGGTAACCAAGGCTTTCATAAAAAATTACAAGGATGGAGTTGTTGATTTCAAAAGTTTCAAAATTGCAGTTGATGAACAGTCCATAGCAGAAGTCATTGGCATTCCAGCAGAAGGTGAGAAATGGTTTAAGCAAAAAGAATTTGAAGGGGATTACAGTGAGTTTTTGCTACCAGGGTTTGAGGATTTGAATTGGCAGAATGGAGTACATATCAGCAATGTGAAACCCAATTGGAAAATCCCTCTGGAAATGATCCAGAATTACATTACTTGTGATGGCCGTTTTGAAAAGGTCCTAAGATGCCATATTCGATTGTTAATGCATTTGCATGGAAGCAAGAAATTGAATTTGCCATACTATTTGTTGAGAAGTTTACAGAAAATGGTTTTGTGGGTTCAAAAGCACCCAAAGCATACATACTGCTCTATCTTTCATCAAGGTCTTATCAAGCTCTTGGTCCTTCATCATTTGAACCAGGTTAGGCAAAATTGGGACCATTTTCTTCTCGAAGAGGGTTATGAGGTCAAGAAAAAGAAGAAGCCATCTAAGGATAAAGGGAATGAAACAAAGCTGTCAAACAAACAGGTGCATGCTGAAGATCCTGAAAGAAAAGATGAGGCAGGGCAAGCCACATTGAATGATGATGAAGGTAAGACAGCTGCTAACCAGTCCAGTATAGAGAAATCTGATATGTTTAGTTTGGTCATTAAAAATCCAATTTCTGATGAAGACGAGCCAATAAAAACCATAAATACAGGAAATTTAGATTTGGGGCCGAGAACTAGGTCTAGAACCAAGATGGTTGCAAAAATTAGATTGTTGAAGAAACCTATGAAGGGAGATGAAATTATTCCGGTGAATGATTCTGACAATGAGAAAGATATTCAAATGTCTGATACTTTTATTGTTGAGAATGAAAACTTCATAGATTGGCAGGGGAATACAGGGCATATACCCGAGGCATTTTATGTGAAAAAACAGGTTAATTTTGGAAATGAGGCATCAAGTTCGAAAGGTGTGCAAAAGGAGGATGTTGCAATGAATATTGAAGAGATGGAAATAGTCCCAGAACTGGATCAAGTCAAGAAAACTCTACAGTCTTATAAAGAACAATGCCAGTACCTTCAAAATATAAATGAAAATTTAATGTTGGCTAATAAGAGACTGTGAGAAGACTTAGGGCAAAAAGATGCAGATTATCAGAAGTTGGCAGCCATATCCAAAGAGACATTACAGAAGAAAAGGGCCATGTACAAGCAATGGAAACAAATGAAGACCCAGCTGGATGAATTGCAAGGTCGGGAGCAAAATGCTGATGCTGAGTACACCAGGCTACATAAAAGCTCACAAGTTCTTGATGATTTAGCTGTGTTAGCTGAGTGTTCTAGAAGCATCTAGTCCATTGCTAAGTTAGGATGATAAGGACTCATAGGTGGCAGTTTGTTGTTTTTACTTTGCTTATGTTAATGATTCGAGAGACTTAAGTTCAAAGGTCTTTTCCATTTTTGAAGGGATTCGATCCAATAGAATAGGATCTCCAAACTGTTTTATTTTGAAAAACTCTTGCATATATATCAAACAGTAATGAATTAGAAAGTGTTGGAACTTGAACAATATGATGGAAGTTCGGTTTTAAAGCTTATGTACATGCATGTATACTGTTTTTTATGTTATCTTTTGCAGAAATGACTGTTTTTGAAGTAAATTATGATCTTTGAGCCTGTCTTATTTTAATTTATGAAGTATATACTGTCAATATTCTGTTTATGCATGGTCTTAACATTTCATGTTGTGATTCTCTTGACTAGTATATAACTATGCCCCTATTCTGAAATGAAACTTGAGCTCTTATATTTATAAGGTTATTATCACGGTCATTTTCTGTGCTTGTTTAAGTACTGAAACTTTATATCATTCCTGTCTTTTGATTTTAAATATCCAACCTAAGCCATACATTCATTTGCCACCAGAGCTTTATTAGAATTACTGTGTAGATGTCTTATGTCTACTACCTAAGATTTCCTTAAGCTTGAACCTCAGTAGTCTAGGTTCAACTTTAGGGATAACAATATGTTTGGATGTGCCACTGCCAATCAACCATGTGTCTATACTTGTGATGATGGATCCCGAAAGGGATGATACAAGGTAATACTCCCTTCTTGTTTCCTTTTTTTGGGATGCATTCTTTTGAGTGGTTTTATCTTCTATAGCGGTAGAAGCATGAAAATTTCCTTTCCGCTTTGATGTGCACTCTCTTGAGAAATGGCCTTTCTTGTTGAAATTGTAGCATCTAGCTTTTGACTTGTCAAAGCTTTGTTGAACTCCTCCTTTGGATGAGAGAACTTCTTTTGGAAGAAGGGTTTCTTTCCTTTCTTCATTCTTACCGCGAGGGAAAGATTTTCTTCTTCAGTGCACATAGATTTGCTCTAGATTTGCCCTTCCTATTGGATATAGTCATGCCACAATATTTTGAACCCAAGTTGCACTTCTCGGCCATTGATAGCAACCAAGAATGTCTCCTGTGAAGATGGGAGACCATCAATTGTGGCTTGGATGAGACCATCTTAATCCACTGCAACGCCAATGTTAATAAGCTGATCTCTTACCTGAGAGATCTTAGTCAAGAAGGGGGCCACTATCTCATCCTTCTCCATCTTGAGGTTTCGTAACTTGTTGTTCAATTCCCTCTTTTGAGTTGGGGCCTTCTTCTCATATAGATTAGTCAATGTATCATAACATTCTTTTGGGATCTTCGGTGGTGTAATCACAGGCATCAAGTTATCTTTTACCGAATCATAGATGATCTGTTTGGCCTTAGCTTGACTCTTTTTGAAGTTGATGTGCCCTACATTAGATGTAGGTGTTAATATTTGGTTGAGCTTTGATCTTTAATTCTTTTAGATGTAGAGACTTGAAGCAATGAGACAATTCAATCCATGAAATTCATACAACCATAACACAAGATATGCCCTGGGGAAAATCCTCAAAATTATGAGAACAAAAACCCCTACAATTCTTCTCAGTATAATATAATGGATAGCAGAGAATGCTTTCTTTTACAACATAGCAGATTGCTTTCGGAAGATAAGAGATCACCAAACACTTTTGGTGAAGATATGGAAGCAATAGAGAAGAGAGATCAATCGGATGTGTGCCCAACACACCAATAACAAGCACAAACAATACCCTACACAAAGAGAAGCGCCTTGCTTTAAATGGATAAGGGAATTCGCTTCACATTGGATTCATCAATCCTGTATAACATATTTATACATTCTTCTCTTCTATTTTTAACTTCTAACTTCATGATGGACTTGCCCTCAGATTGGATGTATCAATCTTGCATGAAGAAATGCGCCCCACTTCTCATGCAGTGCTTCATCTCACCGAAATATCTCTTAGGATGAACTCCCCTCTTAACTGAAAGCTTGCCCACTTAGTTAGGTGGCTAACTTAAGCGTTGACATGTAAGTGTCACAACTCAAGTGTCATATTTTAGTTTAACATAAGTGTCGTCATACAATAACACTTAGTTAACTAGATATTCTTTGTTGTCACTTAGTTAACTCTTTTTAACTGAAGTGTCGTCTTTTAGTTTAACTAAAGTGAAAACATTTTAGTTAACTAGTCCTTCTTATTTAACACTTAGTTAACTGAAATCATGTTGATTGATTTACTTGAAGTGACCACTGTGAGTTCTTTAGTTAACTGAGGCATATCTTTAACTGATGCTTTAACTAAAGCATTGATACTTAACTGAAGCTTTATAACTAAAGCTTTAACAATTCGAGTTCTCTTTAATTAGCTGAAGTGTCTACATGGGCAATTTCGAATTCTCTTGATCTCTATGCTTTATCTTTTATTTCTTTATCTTTTACTACATGGTCAATATGTGCTAACTTTAATTATCCATCACATTACATTATACTAAGAAGAATTATCAGATGTTGTGATCATATTATATTATTCCGTACCAAATGATCATATGCTAAAATAATTCACTTTAGAGGTGATCAACCTATAAAGGAGACTTAATAGCAATCTGGTGATCATGGTTAATAATACATCACACAACATTAAATGTTTTTTACCAGTAAAGAATGACCTTTATACGGAAGGTCCACCTCTATACGACGAGGTTCATCTCATGGATACCTGTTATCACACAACTTGTAGTTGCCCCTAGTAGTATCGCATCTAGGACGGTAGAGGAGATGGACAACTAAAGAGGTGACCCAAGAGATGCCACAATTCCCAATGCAAGGTGGGAGTCACGTCAACTGAGGCACTCTTCACTTTAGATCTAGATAAATCAAGACCTAGGGGGAGACCCTATTACCAATCAAAGATGATTGGACCCAAACAAAGGTTCCTAGGGATAAGTTAATAATGAGTTACGAAAACCAAGGCAAGGTTGAGTGGACCTAGAAGTTAAAGTATGGTTGAAGGTTGTTTGAGAGATGATTAGTGTTTCAACCAATGTATGATTTAGGCCACATGATGAGCTAAAAAGACAAGATCTAGTACCATGTATTACAAGTGGGACCTACTTTCTTGGGATATGTGAATGATTCAAATGGGACCCACAAGATGAAATTAAGAGATGCAATTGGTACTAGTGGATATGTAGTGAGTAGATCTATGGATCTAAGTTGAAATTAGGAATACCCACATATGGGATCTAAGGTTTGACATAATTCCCAAGGAGTGCGACTTGCCTAAGGAGGACTAGTGCCTTGTTGGATGGGTTAATGGAGTCAAAAGATATGTCAAAGTGTAGATCAGGACACCTAGTATGCAAATCAAGTGGGCTAATTGGGATATGATGGTTGGATTTTATTAGATCTAGGGTTTCATGATATGACCCAAGTGGACCACAATCCCTTAAAATAAGGAATGCTATCCCCAAGGCAGATCGTCACAAAATGATACTCTAGACCTAGGCTTCAAGGTATGCCCGTTCCAAATCCCCAAAAATCTCAACTACCCACGTCCTCAAAGTGGGTAACTCAATCACCCAAGGAAGTGCGACCTTGCTCAAGGAGGGCTAAAAGATGGGAAAGGGGTATCAAAACAAGTCCAATGGCCACCAAATTGTAGATCCAAGTAGTTTAGGCAATGATCTATGTGAATCTAGAAAATCAAGACAATCCAAGGATCAGATCTTACTAGATCTGAGTTTTAAGGTGCCAAGTAGTCCAAAATGGGGTTTTAATCCCTTGAAAATGTGGAATGATGCCCACAAGGTAGAAATCACCAAAGTAAGAGTCTAGGGGTAGGTTATCAAGTATGTAGATTGCAAATCAAGTGGGATCTCACCTACCCATATGCTAGATCTAACCAAATAAGCCTCACCCAAGGAAGTGTGATTTGCCTCAAGAGAGATATTGCCTTGACAAGTGTGTAAATTTTAACACAATCACCACCAAACTATAGATCCAAGTAGGGGTGGATGCTATAGAGGTGGGTTCTTAAGATCTTTTCAAAAACAAGGCTAGATCTAAGTAGATATAAGAAAAACCAAAATTTGGGGTTTTGATTAATTAGGGTTTGTGACCAATGAAGAGAGAATGGATGGAAAGAGGCACATACCTTGTAGATCTTACCTCAATTGCTTATGGCCACCTTGCAAATTGATAGCATTCTCCTATGTGTATATTCAAGAGTGAGATCTAAGAGCTCCAACCAAAACGTCCTCCTCCAAGATAGCCAAATCGTCCTCCTCCTACAAGACAAGATCACATGAAACAAGCCAAGTAAGATGATTATGAAAATGATGGAAAGATGTAATAGAAAGCATCAACTATGTCACAAAGATACAATAATGATACTCCCTTTCACCAAGATCAACCCAAGAGAGACTATGTGGATCCCTCCAACAATAACACTCAAGAAATCGCCCTCCTCTCCACCAATTCGACTTTTCTGCAAGAAAACTAGTAGAAGCACCAAAATCCACAATGATACATAGAAGAGATACTGTATACTCAAGATGCAAGAGAATCCACAAGACAAGAGGGATATGCTCCACAAAGGAGTGTTCTATTCCAATATTCCAGAGCTCCAAAGGTGAGCTATACAATAGTGGGTCTCCTCCTTATATAGGATAATAAAGACCAAAACCCTATACCACTTTACAATACTACATCAAATGAGTGGTTGAGATTAAAAGATCTCATCATACAATAAATGGCTAAGATGAACCATAATAAAATAACACATGGATCACTCCTAAAGTGATGACGTCATAGTCTAAAAATAATCATGGAGGGTGACGTCATCCACTAGAGTGGGTAAAAGTACCAAAAGCCACCTCATAATAAATAGGACATGACATAAAGAGCACATGGTTGGGCTAGGAGGCATCAATCCTTACTAGCTCATCCCCAAGGCACAATAAAATAATAAAATATGTCCAATATAATATAAATGACCCAATCTGTCCTCAAAATATGTGACAGACAAACAGTAAAAGACCTCTTGTGATCTCTGTGGGCCTACCCACATGGTGAAAACTGGTTGGAAGATAGTGGGATCACCCTGGAAGACCTCTGTGAAAACCAAGTGCCAAAACCTTGCCTCAATTGCCCAAATCAAATTCCTCAGTGACCACTTTATCCCATTTTTTAACTGCCTCGGTAACTGTGAAAGTGCCAAAACTGCCTCCTAGGGCATCTGCGCTGTCCAACTGAGCCCACCAGGCTCTCCAAAAGGGGGGGTGAATGGTAAAAATAAGTGGCTGGACCACCCCCTCCTCATACAGCGGCCTAGGTGAACTAGCCTCTCCTAGCCCCTGTTGCTCAGGCTGGGAAATCAACCCCAAATCTGGTCAACAAGTGTAAAACTGCATCAATCACTGTCAGAAGTGCCCGGAACTGAAAGATAAGTGTTTCATTGGATCCAAAAGACCCAAATCCACCAGGAATGTGTACTCATACACCATGGGTTGCCCTAATGGGCCAGCTGTAGGGTCCACCATATATGGACAGTGTATAATCTGATGTTCTGAAGTAATAAATAAAACTGTTGAACTGCATCAATCATCATCTGCATCATATATCCATCATATGGCATCATCATCAAGAGTATGTGGGTCCATCAATCATCATCTATAAGCATATGTGGCCCACATCATCACGGATCCCAAGAAATGACCATAGTCAAACTAGATTTGACTAGGTCCATATATAACCAAGGAAAAATCATGTCAGTAGACTAAGACATGTTCCTCTAATCATTCTCACAGCTTAGCTCAAAGTATAACATCCATTCAGTGGCATTAATCAAGTTAGCATATTCCTTTATTATATGAAATTACTTGCACAATAGTTCAAATGACAAGCTCACCCATTGGACATGGTCAAACTGCTAGTGAAGGATGAAGGCTAGGAACAAGGTTGGGCCAAGGGATTGACTTGTCTAACTCAACTCAAAAATACTTTGGACTGGGAGAAGGGGAAAGCTACAAACTCTGTGCTGGACAAAATAACACAGGGAATGGTTGTGCCTCACAAATGGATAAGTTGTTTAGAGATTGCTTATTCAACTTAGGCATCATGTCTACATCAAGTTGATCCAGGTTCATTAGGATCATTCATTTCATTTCATGACCTTTTTGGCCTACATAACCCTTCGGATCTCAGGTGTGCTGATAAGCACAACTAATTGCAGCTTGCATCCAGGGCATGTTTTCATATACATATAAGGTCAACAATTGTTTAGATATAGCTTTTAAGAACCATTGCTTTTTGGACCTTTCATATACTCTTCAAGGAGTATTTTTAGCAGTTCATCGCTCTTGCCCTTTTTAGTTTCCATGGGCGAATTTATAAGTTTCCATAAGTAGTACATGAGCTTTCAGTTTTATTCAACAACATCTCAAGTGACTAGGGGTAGTTCGAGCCAATGCCAAACATCGGGACAACCGACCAGAATGATTTAGGCCTACAATCCAACTCACCAAAGGCAAGTTTTGTCACCAACTTAGAGTCGAGACACCGAACATACAAGGATGCAGTCCAAACACAAAGGTAGAAAATGGGGAAGTCCTCAGTGTCAAAAAGTCAAATAAAACAGGTCAAGGTTTAAAGTCAAATAAGGAAAGTCATGTATGGATGGAGTCAAATGAGTATGGAGCCTAAACTACCAGACAACTGGTGTCAGGAAAGACCATATCTATGTAAGGTGGTAAACCAGTGAGTTTTGTCAAACAACCTAAATGTGCAAGTAAATGTCCATTTTATAATTTATAGTTCATTTTAAACAGTTTGCCACATCAGGAATAATATACCAAGCAGATGCTGTGATCATGATTAAATTAACAAGATGATAATCCACAGTCAATGATAAAATATCCATAGGTCATATAACATCATCACAATAATAATCATCATATATCATCTGAAACACTACTGCAATATATCTCTGAGCACTGAACTGAAACTGTATGGGATACAGGGTCACATCGGTCATCAAATCTGAACTCTCAAGGCTCAACCTTGACACAAGGTCTAACATAAGTCTGAATAATACACTGCTCTGATCATGAGTGATCTCAAAATATACAATCATCATAGCCAAACTCTGAATAATGGAAGCTCTGGAATGTGCAGATATCTGCTAAGCAAGAATAGTAGCCCTGCTACTATGGTGTGATAACATCTGGCTCCAGCTGGGACAAGTGCTCTAAGGGAGAGAGCGCTTGAGAACCTCAGAATCTCTGGTCTCGATCTGCTCTGCATCAATCTTCAATCCAGCACTGCACCATCCTTGCTTTCAGCTTTTATTTTGCACCTGTACCTGCGCTCACAAACACTAGAATACTTCATGGAGCATGTATGGGACAAATATAAAATAAAACTAAAACTGAAATCTACTCTAGAGCATAATCTGAAATGCGTAAAAGAAAAATTCAAGCTAAACATGGCATATATCATTTATTCATCATTCATTATTATTATTTTTTTACTGTGCAGGAGGATAAGAAAAAAATTTTAAGCAGGCAATCTCACTTGCACAGGCAGCCAAAAATGTAAACGGAAATTAAAAATTCTTTAATGCATGCAGGAGAAGAGACAAGCTTAGAAAGGAGCAACGCTCAACTCAATCAAAAACAAAAACAAGCAGACACTCCAAGAAGAAAAGAAAAGGGGGCAATACTCAGCACACAGAAAAAGAGAAAGGCACACAAATCCTACTGCTCAAGTGAGCTTATTCAAAACCTACCTACCCTACTCTAACCAGTTAACACAAATGTTAGGTAAAATCATAAATCCAATGCAACCATTCATCAAATAGGTTAATGATTCTTATTTGATTTTTGTTGATGAAGCAAGTCAAGATTGGATTAAGGAGTACTAAGTTTGTAAGCACAATCTTCCTAACTTGTTCATCAATTGAAGAAGGATTTGAATGGTGCAAAATGAGATCAAGCCAAAGGGAATATTTGTTGAGGCCAACATTCTTCATCCAAGAATTTATAGGATCAATAAATTCATGCAAGCTAATCTTTGAAATGGATGGGGGAAAAACATGAGGTATGCGACTTAAATCCTTTTCCCACAAATTACCCTCCTTATTCATTGCTCTCATATATTCAATTTGGTTTAAATGATGATCATTGACAAGACAAATTGGTAACAATTCATAAATTAGCAGTCTGATAAACAAGATTAACCCAACTTGTTGTTCTATAACAGAGAAAAAGTGAAATTGATTTTTATAAAGTTTCTCAATTAAGCAACAGATGGAGTAAAATGGAGATGATAGGATAATAGAATAAAATGTTACAAAATAAATCAGATGGCATCCCATAGAACCATGCTTCAGAATCTTAGAAAAATTATTCAGACACAAAACCAAGCAAAAAGATTTAAACAAATGGGAAGGGAGGGTGGATTGAAAACTTATGTTGCTTCTCACATGACCGATGATAGCAGATCTGGAAATTTTAAATGATTGAGAGGCATTAACAATACCCTTGATTTCAGACAGAGTTTCCAAGATCATTATATGAGGAAAGACTTTAATGGAACTATCCAACCCAAGATATTTAACTAACTTGCCCTGATTAATGATGGAATCAAATGGCACAGGAACACTTAAAGATTTATCATACAAAGTTGGACAATGATTCAAGCATCTGATTTGATTTTCTAACTCAATCTGACCTTGAGACTTTTGTTTTACTGATTTATCATTAAATTCATGCAAGGACAAATGAACACTATCTATGGATTGATCAGGGGAAAAGTTTACAAGTTTATTTCTTATGTCCTGATTATTTATACAGTGATCAAGTGAAATCATCTCAAGAGGGTCTTGGCTTATGTCCTCATTTTCTTCTTCTTCAAAAAGATGATGAGAAATTAAATGATTGTTAATGATAAAATGATTAAGGTGTTCTTTTTCTGAAGGATCCACGGAATCAAAAATTTCTTCAAGGTCAGAAGAGGGGCTACTCAAGCACTGATTTGAAGTGTCATTATTATCATCATGGTCCCTATCAAATTGATCTTCAACAATACACTTATTGCTTGATGGCTCTGTTAAGAATTCTTCAACATTACAACCCCATTTATTCTTTAATAACCCAGCAAACATATCATACCCAATGATGGATCTCGGGGCTAAATTATCAAACCATAAACCGGCATTTCCACCTAATGTCTCACCCTGGGCCCGCATATAAACATCTTCATCATCAACACCCCTAACTTCCATATAATCCCAAAATCTTTGTAAGTGATTTTCAATTGACTCAAAATAATTTCCATAGAAACGAGGCAACCTTTCAGAGTAATTATTTGGCATAAGATGAGGTGCCCCATGAATTTCAGAAAAGTCAAAAGGAGATGGCTTAGTTGGATTTCTAATAACTTTGGCCATTCTACTAGGGATTAGTTGTGGATGTCTAACTGGAATACTAGAGTCATTTGACCGAATGCTTTGGTTGTAAGGCCTTGGTTGAGATTGAATTTTGTTTGAATTAATTGGGTTAATATTTTTACTTGAAGAATGAAAAGAAAAATGAGAGTCATAAGAATTGTGTACATAATCACTCCCATATTGATATGTTGACTGACTTTCATTACTTTCTTCCAACTGCCCTCTATAGTGAAATAGATTCTCATATATTTCATTCATACACCTTGTCATTTGGAAGAAAACGTCTGAATTCATTTATGATTTACAAATTACAAAATTGAAAGATGGGAATGGGGTCGATCCTCAGCAGAGTCACGAATTGGAGTTGCCAGGTAGATTTTTAAACTCTTCTACCAAGATGTATGTCATTTGAATTGCAGGGAGAGAGTAAGACAAAACATGTATGTTGAACCAAGGTAGGCCTCTACCTCCCCGGCAACGGCGCCAAAAATGTTATCACACAACTTGTAGTTGCCCCTAGTGGTATCCCATCCAGGACAGTAGAGTAGATGGACAACTAAAGAGGTGACCCAAGAGATGCCACAATTCCCAATGCAAGGTGGGAGTCACGTCAACTGAGGCACTCTTCACTTTAGATCTAGATAAATCAAGACCTTGGAGGAGACCCTATTACCAATCAAAGATGATTAGACCCAAACAAAGGTTCCTAGGGCTAAGTAAATAATGAGTTACGGAAACCAATGCAAGGTTGAGTGGACCTAGAAGTTAAAGTATGGTTGAAGGTGGTTTGAGAGATGATTAGTGTTTCAACCAATTTATGATTTTGGCCACATGATGAGCTAAAAAGACAAGATCTAGTACCATGTATTACAAGTGGGACCTACTTTCTTGGGATATGTGAATGATTCAAATGGGACCCACAAGATGAAATTAAGGGATGCAATTGGTACTAGTGGATATGTAGTGAGTAGATCTGTGGATCTAAGTTGAAATTAGGAATACCCACATATGGGATCTAAGGTTTGACACAATTCCCAAGGAGTGCGACTTGCCTAAGGAGGACTAGTGCCTTGTTGGATGGGTTAATGGAGTCAAAAGATATGTCAAAGTGTAGATCGGGACACCTAGTATGCAAATCAAGTGGGCTAATTGGGATATGATGGTTGGATTTTACTAGATCTAGGGTTTCATGATATGAACCAAGTGGACCACAATCCCTTAAAATAAGGAATGCTATCCCCAAGGCAGATCGTCACAAAATGATACTCTAGACCTAGGCTTCAAGGTATGACCGTTCCAAATCCCCAAAAATCTCAACTACCCACGTCCTCGAAGTGGGTAAACTTAATCACCCAAGGAAGTGCGACCTTGCTCAAGGAGGGATAAAAGATGGGAAAGGGGTATCAAAACAAGTCCAATGGCCACCAAATTGTAGATACAAGTAGTTTAGGCAATGATCTATGTGAATCTAGAAAATCAAGACAATCCAAGGGTTAGATCTTATTAGATCTGAGTTTTAAGGTGCCAAGTAGTCCAAAATGGGGTTTTAATCCCTTGAAAATGTGGAATGATGCCCACAAGGTAGAAATCACCAAAGTAAGAGTCTAGGGGCAGGTTATCAAGTATGTAGATTGCAAATCAAGTGGGATCTCACCTACCCATATGCTAGATCTAACCAAATAAGCCTCACCCAAGGAAGTGTGCTTTGTCTCAAGAGAGTTATATTGCCTTGAAAAGTGTGTAAATTTTAACCCAATCACCACCAAACTATAGATCCAACTAGGGGTGGATGCTATAGAGGTGGGTTCTTAAGATCTTTTCAAAAGCAAGGCTAGATCTAAGTAGATCTAAGAAAAACCAAAATTTGGGGTTTTGATTAATTAGGGTTTGTGACCAATGAAGAGAGAATGGATGGAAAGAGGCACATACCTTGTAGATCTTACCTCAATTGCTTATGGCCACCTTGCAAATTGATAGCATTCTCCTATGTGTATATTCAAGAGTGAGATCTAAGAGCTCCAACCAAAACGTCCTCCTCCAAGATAGCCAAATCGTCCTCCTCCTACAAGACAAGATCACATGAAACAAGCCAAGTAAGATGATTATGAAAATGATGGAAAGATGTAATAGCAAGCATCAACTATGTCACAAAGATACAATAATGATACTCCCTTTCACCAAGATCAACCCAGGAGAGACTATGTGGATCCCTCCAACAATAACCCTTAAGAAATCGCCCTCCTCTCCACCAATTCGACTTTCATGCAAGAAAACTAGTAGAAGCACCAAAATCCACAATGATACATAGAAGAGATACTGTATACTCAAGATGCAAGAGAATCCACAAGACAAGAGAGATACGCTCCACAAAGAAGTGTTCTATTCCAATATTCCAGAGCTCCAAAGGTGAGCTATACAATAGTGGGTCTCCTCCTTATATAGGATAATAAAGACCAAAACCCTATACCACTTTACAATACTACATCAAATGAGTGGTTGAGATTAAAAGATCTCATCATACAATCAATGGCTAAGATGAACCATAATAACATAACACATGGATCACTCATAAAGTGATGACATCATAGTCTAAAAATAATCATGGAGGGTGACGTCATCCACTAGAGGGGGTAAAAGTACCAAAAGCCACCTCATAATGACTAGGACATGACATAAAGAGCACATGGTGGGGATAGGACGCATCAATCCTTACTAGCTCATCCCCAAGGCACAATAAAATAATAAAATATGTCCAATATAATATAAATGACCCAATCTGTCCTCAAAATCTGTGACAAAACCTCCTGTGAGCTCTGTGGGCCTACCCACATGGTGAAAACTGGCTGGAAGATAGTGGGATCACCCTGGAAGACCTCTGTGAAAACCAAGTGCCAAAACCTTGCCTCAATTGCCCAAATCGAATTCCTCAGTGACCACTTTATCCCATTTTTTAACTTCCTCGGTAATTGTGAAAGTGCCAAAACTGCCTCCTAGGGCATCTGCGCTGTCCAACTGAGCCCACCAGGCTCTCCAGAAGGAGGGGTGAATGGTAAAAACAAGTGGCTGAACCACCCCCTCCTCATACAGCGGCCTAGGTGAACTGGCCTCCCCTGGCCCCTGCTGCTCAGGCTGGGAAATCAGCCCCAAATCTGGTCAACAAGTGTAAAACTGCATCAATCACTGTCAGAAGTGCCCGGAACTGAAAGATAAGTGTCTCATTAGATCAAGAAGACACAAATCCACTAGGAATGTGTACTCATACACCATGGGTTTCCCTAATGGACCAGCTGTAGGGTCCACCATATATGGACAGTGTAAAATCTGATGGTCTGAAGTAATAAATAAAACTGCTGAACTGCATCAATCATCATCTGCATCATATATCCATCATATGGCATCATCATCAAGAGTATGTGGGTCCATCAATCATCATCTATAAGCATATGTGGCCCACATCATCACGGATCCCAAGAAATGACCATAGTCAAACTAGATTTGACTAGGTCCATATATAACCAAGGAAAAATCATATCAATAGACTAAGACATGTTCCTCTAATCATTCTCACAGCTTAGCTCAAAGTATAACATCCATTCAGTGGCATTAATCAAGTTAGCATATTCCTTTATTATATGAAATTACTTGCATAATAGTTCAAATGACAAGCTCACCCATTGGACATGGTCAAACTGCTGGTGAAGGATGAAGGCTAGGAACAAGGTTGGGCCAAGGGGTTGACTTGTCTAACTCAACTCAAAAATACTTTGGACTGGGAGAAGGGGAAAGCTACAAACTCTGTGTTGGACAAAATAACACGGGGAATGGTTGTGCCTCACAAATGGATAAGTTGTTTAGAGAGTGCTTATTCAACTTAGGCATCATGTCTACATCAAGTTGATCCAGGTTCATTAGGATCATTCAATTTCATTTCATGTCCTTTTTGGCTTACATAACCCTTCGGATCTCAGGTGTGTTTATAAGCACAACTAGTTGCAGCTTGCATCCAGGGCATGTTTTCATATACATATAAGGTCAGCAATTGTTTAGATATAGCTTTTAAGAACCATTGCTTTTTGGACCTTTCATATACTCTTCGAGAAGTATTTTTAGCAGTTCATCGCTCTTGCCCTTTTTAGTTTCCATGGGCGAATTTATAAGTTTCCATAAGTAGTACATGAGCTTTCAGTTTTAGCCAACAACATCTCAAGTGACTAGGGGGAGTTCGAGCCAATGCCAAACATCGGGACAACCAACCAGAATGATTTAGGCCTACAATCCAACTCACCAAAGGCAAGTTTTGTCACCAACTTAGAGCCGAGACACCGAACATACAGGGATGCGGTCCAAACACAGAGGTAGAAAATGGGGAAGTCCTCAGTATCAAAAAGTCAAATAAGACACTTCAAGGTTTAAAGTCAAATAAGGAAAGTCATGTATGGATGGATTCAAATGAGTATGGAGCCTAAACTAGCAGACAACTGGTGTCAGGAAAGACCATATCTATGTAAGGTGGTAAACTAGTGAGTTTTGTCAAACAACCTAGATGTGCAAGTAAATGTCCATTTTATAATTTATAGTTCATTTTAAATAGTTTGCCACATCAGGAATAATATACCAAGTAGATGTTGTGATCATGAGTAAATTAACAAGATAATAATCCACAGTCAATGATAAGATATCCATAGGTCATATAACATCATCACAATAATAATCATCATATATCATCTGAAACACTGCTGCAATACATCTCTGAGCACTGAACTGAAACTGTATGGGATAAAGGGTCACATCGGTCATCAAATCTGAACTCTCAAGGCTCAGCCTTGACACAAGGTCTAACATAAGTGTGAATAATACACTGCTCTAATCATGAGTGATCTCAAAATATACAATCATCATAGCCAAGCTCTGAATAATGGAAGCTCTGGAATGTGCAGATATCTGCTAAGCAAGAATAGTATCCCTACTACTATGGTGTGATAACAATACTTTTATACTGAAGGTTCACATGATAATCATGACTTGACACACAAGTTTGGAGGCTCGTCCAACAAGACTTTACAACAATATTAGTTTGATCAAGTACCTCTATATGGGAGGAATAACCTTTACATGGAAGGCAATCAAAGTGCTCACCTATATACAGGAGGATCAATCTTGTCTAAACAAGATTGGTTTGGAGAATGTCTCTTGATGCTGTATATTTAACACTCCCTCTCAACGAGGGAAGCATTCTTCGCCATACCAAGCTTCTCTCGGAAGTACCTGAACTTTGTCACTAATAGAGGGTTTGTTAACACATCTGCAATATGCTCATCAGTAGCAATGTACTGAAGTTTCACTGTACCTTTCTGGACCATGTCTCGGATGAAGTGATACGTCATTTCAATGTGGTTCGACTTGTCATGAAACACTAGGTTTTCGGAAAGCTTGATGCAAATCTGATTGTCACACCTAATAACTGTAGGCTCAATATTTTCACCAAACAACCTTGCAAGTAGCTTTCTGAGCCACACTACTTCTTGACAGGCAACGCTAGCAGCTATGTATTCTGCTTCTGTAGTGCTCTGGGCTACGGAGCCCTGCTTCCTGCTGGACCAAGATATGATAGCTAATCCTAGGCTATAACATTAGCCTGATGTACTCTTACGATCCACAATGCTTCATTCCCAGTCCGAGTCTGTATAACCAAGTAACATGACTCCTCCACTGGAGGCATATTTGAGTCCATATGAAATTGTACCTCGAAGGTACCTAAGTACATGCTTAGCAGTTGTCCAATGTTTGTGTCTCGGATCAGACATAAATTGACTAAGAATGCTCACATCATAACATATATCAGGCCTCAAATGTATCAAGTACATTAGCGAGCCTATAAGTTGTCTATACAAAGTGAGATCTATTGGATTTGATCCAGAGCCTAACTTATGAAGTTTCCTCAAATTGGAAACCATCGGTGTAGTCATAGATTTGCATTCTATCATGCCAAACCTGCACAATATATCCACAGTGTACTTCCCTTGAGATAGAAAATTTTTATCTTTTATTTTCCAAATCAAAAGGCTAAGAAAGTAGTGCATTAGACCTAAGTCTTTCATCTCAAACTCTGAGGTGAGCTCCCTCTTGCACCAAACAATCAAATGTTCCTCTCCAATGAGAAACAAATCATCAACATACAGAACTAATATCAATGGTTGGTTCTTCACTACTTTGAAGTACAAATTTGGATCAACTTCACTCTTACATAAACCTAGTTTCTGAAGGTCGCTATCAATTCTGGAGTACCAAGCCCTGGGGGCTTGCTTAAGCCCATATCGAGCTTTCTTTAGCTTGCAAACATGGGACTCCTTTCCATGCACCACAAATCTTTCAGGCTATTGAATATAAACCTCTTCCTTAACCTCACCATTGAGGAAGGTTGTCTTCACATCCATCTGGTGAAGTTTCCATCCTAGAACAGATGCAAGTGCATTCATTGCTCGAATTTTGGTGTACCTTTCCATAAGGGCAAAGGTCTCATCATAATTTATGCCCTCTTTCTGAGAGAAACCTCTGGCAACGAATCTGGATTTATACTTCTCAATGCTACCATCCGTAGCATGCTTTATCTTGTAAAGCCATTTGGAAGTCACAATGGACTTCCCATCAGGTTTGGGAACAACCTCCCAAACATCATTCTTCATTATAGAGTTGTACTCTTTTGCCATTGCATCTTTCCAAACTTGTTGCTTTGCAACTTATTCATATGAGGATAGTTCTGAATGACTGGTGTGACTCATCAGTGCAACATACCCTGAATATCTTTCAGGTTGCTTGCACTCTCTGGATGAGCCTACTGGTGCTCCATGTTTCTTTGCGTTTTGCAAGATGTCTCGGCACCAAGCATATCTTCTTTTAGCGGGAGGTTCATTAGGTGACCTCTCAACCAGTTCTATTGGTTCTTCGGGAGCTAGCGAATCTGAGGCATCTTTTGGTTTCTCCCTCTTAAACTTTGAAGAGGGAGAATCAAACTTGGGATCCTCCATCTCTGAATCACATTGAATCTCTTTCAATCTTTTGAAAGCAACTTCCTCATGGAAGGTAATATCTCGGTTGAATTCAATGTGTCCCTCACCAAGTATATATATTCGATATGGTTTGGATGACTCGCTATAACCCACAAAGGTGCCTTTCTTTCCAGAAGGCTCCATCTTTGTTCTCTTTTCTTTTGGTACATGGATGTATATTGGGCTCCCAAAGATTCTCAATTGTGAGATATCTGGCTTTTCATCGGTAAACACTTCTTCTGGTGTCTTCTCATCTAGAATGGAATGCGGGATTCTATTATGGATGTAGATAGCTATACGGGTGGCTTTTGCCCATAATGAGGTAGACATAGCTTGATCATGGATCATGGAGTTTGCAGCCTCACATATGGTTCTATTCTTCCTTTCAGCAATCCCATTTTGTTGAGGGTTGTATGGTATTGTTAACTGTCTAGATATTCCTGCATCGCTACATAGCTCATTAAATGCATGTGAATCAAATTCACCTCCATTATCATACCTTAATGCAAAGATGTGCTTTTCTTTTTTATTTTCAACTAGGGCTTTAAACTCTTTAAATTTGCTAAAAGTTTCACTTTTAGTCTTCCTGAAATAAATCATCTATGAACAATACATAATACATAATCATCCTAGAAAAATCAATGTGAACAATACATAATATAAGAAGCCACTCAGGGAGGGGGGTGACATGGGACCACATACATCAAAATGTATTAAATCTAAAATCCCTTTAGACTAGTAGTACTGATAGAAAAACTTTTCTTAACATTCTTCCCAAGTGCACAACCCCGACATACACTATCATGATCAAAATCAAATACGGGCATACCTTTTACCATATTTTGAAGTCCTAGTAGTGCTTTGTAGTGTAGATGTCCAAGCCTTCAATGCCATAGCTCACATGGACTGATAGTGTGGTGAATCATAGCTTGAATGTACTTCCCAGGTACCTTGTAGAGTCCTCCCTCTCGAACTCCAATCACAACAACAGATTCTAGGCTTTTGTTCTTTGGCCATAAAAGTGCTTTGTTATGCATGAAGATAGATCAGAAGCCTTTGTCTTCAAGAACCATAACTAAGAGGAGGTTCTTCTTCAAGCCTGGAACATATAGAATGTCCTCCATATTTAGAATATCATCGGTGCTTAGCTAGAATGAGTTGGATCCAACTCCTTGGATCGAACGAGTTGAGTTGTCCCCCAACTCTACCATGCATGTGGATTCTTTCTCCTTTAGATCGGTGATGACACTCTTGTAACCAGACATATGTTTGGATGCGCCACTATCAATCAACCATGTCTTTGCATTTGTGATGACGGATCCCGAAATGGATGATACAAGGTAATACTCCCTTCTTGTTTCATTTTCTTGGGATGCATTCTTTTGAGTGATTTCATCTTCTATGGTGGTAGAAGCCTGAAACTTTTCTTTCCGCTTTGCTTTGCAATCTCTTGAGAAATGACCTTTCTTGTTGCAATTGAAGCATCTAGCTTTTGACTTGTCAAAGCCTTTGTTGAACTCCTTCTTTGGATGAGAGAACTTATTTTGGAAGAAGGGTTTCTTTCCTTTCTTCATTCTTGCCGTGAGGGAAAGATTTTCTTCTTTAATGCACATTGAATTGCTCTAGATTCGCCCCTCCTCTTGGAGGCAATCAGGCCACAACCTTTTAAAGTTAAGCTATACCTATCGGCCATTTACCACAACCAAGAATGTCTCCAATGAGGATGGGAGACCATCAATAGTGGTTTGGAGAAGATCATCTTCATCCACCACTATTCTAATACTAACAAGTTGATCTCTTACCTGAGAGATCTTGGAGAAGAAGGAGGCCACTGTCTCATATGTCTTCATCTTTAAGTTTCAAAGCTTAGTTTTCAATGCCCTCTTTTGACTCAGGGCCTTATTCTAATATAGATTAGTCAATGTATCATATCATTCTTTCGTGTTCTTCAGTGGTGTGATCACGGGCATCAAGTTATCTTTTACTGAATCATAGATGATCTGTTTGGCCTTAGCTTGATTCTTCTTGAAGTTGATGCGCCCTGCATTAGATGTAGGCTCCTCCACCACAGTGGATACGTATCCATCCAAGGCATGCTCCTCTAGGATGTTGACAATCCTAGCCTTCCAAGTGTTGAAGTTTGAGGTTCCCTCAAGATGGCATTTCGGTCGTACAGAGACTGATGCCATAGTCTTCAAATCTTGTACTTAACTTTTCAAGATCAATGTAGGCTCTAGCTGGCATGCAAAACTGATCTCATTCACGCCCTGAGCTCTGATACCATGTTAATATTTGGTTGAGCCTTGATCTTTAATTCTTTTATATGCATAGACTTGAATCGATGAGACAATTCAATCCATGAAATTCATACAACCATAACACAAGATATACCCTGGGGAAAATTCTCAAAATTATGAGAACAAAAACCCCAGCAATTCTTCTCAATATAATATAATGGATAGCAAATAATGCTTTATTTTACAACATAGTAGATTGCGTTTGGAAGATAAAATATCACCAAAACACTCTTGGTGAAGATACGGAAGTAATAGAGAAGAGAGATCAATCAGTTGTGTGCCCATCACAACAATAACAAGCATGAACAATACCTTGCACAAAGAGAAGCGCCTTGCTTTCAATGGACAAGAGAATTTGCTTCACCAATCTCGTATAACATATTTATACATTCTTCTCTTCTATTTTTAACTTCTAACTTCAGGATGAACTCGCCCTCAAACTGGATATATTAATCTTGCTTGCAGAGGTGTGCCCCACATCTCATGCAATGCTTTATCTCACTGAGTTGTCACTTAGGGTGAACTCACCTCTTAACTGAAAGCTTTCCCACTTAGTTAGGTGGATAACTTAAGTGTCGACATTAAGTGTCACAACTCATGTGTTGTATTTATAAGTGTCGTCATGCAATAACACTTAGTTAACTAGATATTCTTTGTTGTCACTTAGTTAACTCTCTTTAATTGAAGTGTCGTCTTTTAGTTTAACTAAAGTGAAAACACTTTAGTTAACTAGTCCTTCTTATTTAACACTTAGTTAACTGAAATCATGTTGATTCTTAAAGTGACCACTTTGAGTTCTTTAGTTAACTGAGGCATATCTTTAACTAATGTTTTAACTCAAGCATCGATACTTAACTGAAGCTTTGACAATTCAAGTTCTCTTTAATTAGATGAAGTGTCTACATGGGCAATTTCAAATTCTCTTGATCTCTATGCTTTATCTTTTATTTATTTATCTTTTACTGCATGGTCAATATGTGCCAATTTTAATTATCCATCACATTACATTATACTAAGAAGAATTATTAGATGTTGTGATCGTATTATATTATTCTGGACCAAATGATCATATGCTAAAGTAATTCACTTTAGAGGTGATCAATCCCTAAAGGAGACTTAATAGCAATCTGGTGATCATCGTTAATAATATATCACATAACATTAAATATTTTTAACAAGTAAAGCATGACCTTTATATGGAAGGTCCACCTCTACCTGGGAGGTCCATCTCATGAATACTTGTATACGAAAGGTTCACATGATAATCATGACTTGACACACAAGTCCGGAGTCTTTTCCAATAATACTTTACAACATCATTACTTTGATCAAGTACCTCTATACGGGAGGAATAACCTTTACACAGAAGGAAGTCAAAGTGCTCACATCTATACGGGAGGATCAATCTTAGCTACACAAGATTGGTTTGCAGAATGTCTCCAGATGCTATAAATTTAACAGTAGGCTCCTCCACCACAGTGGATATGTAGCTATCGAAGTCATGTTCCTCTAGGATGTTGAGAATCCTATCCTTCCAAGTGTTGAAGTTTGAGGTGCCCTCAAGACGCTCTTTCAGTCGTACAGATATTGATGCCATAGTATTCAAATCTTGTGTTCAACTTCTCAGGATCTACGTAGGCTCTAGATGGCATGCAAAAATGAGCTCCTCCACACCCTAAGCTCTGATACCATGTTAATATTTGGTTGAGCTTTGATCTTCAATTCTTTTAGATGTAGAAACTTGAAACAATGAGACAATTCAATCACATGAAATTCGTACATCCATAACACAAGATATACCCTGGGGAAAATCCTCAAAACTATGAGAACAAAAACCCCAGCAATTATTCTTAGCATAATATAATGGATAGCAAAGAATGATTTCTTTTACAACATAGCAGATTGCTTTTGGAAGATAAAAGATCACCAAAACACTCTTGGTGAAGATACAGAAGCAATAGAGAAGAGATATCAATCGGATGTGTTTTCCAATGTGCCCAGCTGATCTAAAACGAATATACACAAGACAATTGGCTTCAGCATAGGCTCAATGAGAATTGGCACCAGGCACCAGGCAATGAAAGGATTATGTGTTGTTGTAAATGTAACTTTGGAAGATATTCTTTGTATATTATTATTGTACTTTTATTGTACCTCCGTCGGAGATGTTTTTTCTCCGTTTTGGGATGTCATTATTATATTTGGTCATGCTAGAATATCGAGGTAAAACCTCCATTGTAAGTCGGCGCAATAGCTCCCCAAAAGATAAACGTAAAATGTATTTTTGAGTCTCCCTAGGACAGGTCGTCCTAGTCAAGTTAGAGAGGTTGGCCCCATTAGGAAAAAGCTCACCCACACTTAAAGTATAAATAGAGAGGATCACTCTCTCATTTGGGAACACACTCACTCAAGCAAGCTCGCATCAAGTGAGAGAGAAGACAAATTCGTTGGAGGAAAAAGAGAGAGAGTTGCAGAAGACAACTTATATTTTGGGTTTTTCATCTTGCTTGATATTGTACTAGTGACGAATCTATTTTTGAGGAAGTTGCGAGGTTTTCTCCATTATGGTTTCCCCGAGGAAATATCTTGTGTCTTTTGTGTTTTGTTGTGCTTGTCTATCTTTCATTGTAAATATCTAACTAAATTGAATTAAAGTGCAAACTCTAACATGGTATCAAAGCCATCCTGAAAGAAGGCACTGTACAACAATGGGAAACTAGGGCTTCCTAGTTCAAAGTCTTCTCTCCATAGTTCATCAAGAAAAGAGTGTTAATTTTTCAGAATTTACTTCAATCTGATATAGGATCTTAACTGAGAGAACAACATGTATAGCATATCTACAGCATATCAATCATGGACACAATAATGCAAGCACACAAGAGACACAGAGTTTACTTGGGGAAAACCATCAAAGTGAAAAACCCCAATAACTTCCTCAGAGATAGATAGAGCAATGATACAACCCAAGCATAAGAGATAGACATCTCCTAGTAGCAGCTTCTCCTCCTCCACAAGTGTGCCACTCTCCCGAGAGTGTGAGAGAGAATAGAATGATAAAATAGAGTGCCTCCTGCACTCTATTTATACTTGACTTGACTTGCCTAATAACCTTTACTAGGTCGGCCTTAACTTAACCACATAACATAATGCTGACTGGGCCGAAACCCAATAGGGTGGTCTAATAACCCTTTGACCCACATGGCCAACCCCTAATAGGGTGGTCTAATAACCCTTCGACCCACATGACTTATACAGGGCCGACCCCAACAAGGTGGTCTAATAACCCATGAAGTATAAGTTATGACACTTACAATATAAATGACGACACTTCCGTATAGAGGAATAATAACATCTCTATAGGAATACAAACACTTTCGTATAAAGGAATAATACCATCTCTATAGGAGTACAATATATATATGAAATACATTCCGAAGTTACATATACATCAACACTCCCTCTTAACTAGGAAGGTATTTCTCGACACAGTTCTTCTAGCACAAGTCTTCTTCTCTGGATCATCGTCACTAGATAATCGTCATCGAGTCATCGTGATCGTCACTGCTGCTACTATCTCAGTTAATCTCTGAATCTACTCATCATAAGAAGTTCTACAGAGCCAGTCATTTTTCATACTGGATGTAGGCCCACCACCTGCAGGTCTTCGTCATCACTAGCCATACTGTGGAATCCTCAGGACTTATTACATGTGTCACAAAACCTTAAAAGAGTCTCTTGACTAGCAAGAACCCTAAAGAGCATATGAGGCCTTTTTCATCCTATCAAGATCTCCAGGACTTATTACATGTGACTGTCAGAAAACCTTAAAAGAGTGTCCCAGGAACGTTTATGTGCATAGCACGACCAACAAGAACTCTAAAGAGCATCCTAGGAACATTTATGTGCCTAAGCACGACCGGCAAGATCTCAAGGACTGATTACATGTGACCTCTGCTACAAACCCTCGAAAGAGCATCCCAGGACTTATTACGGGCACACAGCCCAACCTATCGGATCTCCCAGGTCTTACATGTAGCAGCCCACCACAAACCCTCGAAAGAGCATCCCAGGACTTATTACGAGCACACAGCCCAACCTATCGGATCTCCCAGGTCTTACATGTGGCCCACTATCACAAACCCTCAAAAGAGCATCCCAGGACTTATTACGGGCACACAGCCCAACCTATCGGATCTCCTAGGTCTTACATGTGATACACAGTGCCAGTCCTTTTTCATATTGGATGTGACCTAGAACAAATCTAGGATTTCCTTTGCACAACCTGTCCACGGCCACAGAGTATCAACCTGATACTCACCATACATCATCCTGATGTACACATGATCATCCTGATCATCATCACTGCATCGTCCTGATGCAAGTCATCTGGAGCAACATCCCAAAGCTCGTCATCCATGATCATCCTGATCATACAATGCATCTACCTGATGCATTCCAAGTATCTACCTGATACATATCACCATACATGATCCACCTGATCATACAATGTATCCACCTGATACATACATAGATACATGATCCACACAATGTATCCACCTGATATATATCAACATACATGATCTACCTGATCATACACAGTATCTACCTGATACATATACAGATACATGGTCCAAGCATCCAACATGATGCATATACAAATACATATAAATGATCCAACTGATCATATCCAGCATCCAACATGATGCGTACATACATATACATATAAATGATCATATCCAGCATCCAACATGATGCATACATACATATACATATAAATGATCCAACTGATCATCTCCAACATCCACCTGATGCATATACAAAGCAGTAACTGGAGCATCGTCCTGATGCTCATCATCCAGCACTTACATCCAAAGCCATGGGAAGGATCCTCCTCTCACCATGCTTGGAATGGCTCCTGCAAATGTGTCCATCACTTCTTCCTCGAAGTGTCATCAATCTGAAGAACACCAAGCCTCTCTCTAAAGTACTCGAACTTCACTCTAGCTAGTGGCTTCATCAGCACATCTCCAACCTGCTCATCTGTCGCAACATACAGGAGCTTCACTGCTCCTCTCTGCACCATATCCATGATATGGTGATATTTGATCTCAATGTGTTTCGACCTGTCATGGAACACCGGATTCTCAGACAGCTTCACACAACTCCGATTGTCACAAAAGATACCAATAGCCTCCAGTGGGAGATCAAATAACTCAGACAGTGGCTTCCGAAGCCATACTGCCTCACAACTAGTTGAACAAGTTGCAACATACTCTGCTTCAGCTGTACTCAGTGCTACGCAGGACTGCTTCCTGCTAAACCAAGAGATCACACCTGATCCCATACTGAAGTAGCACCCATAAGTGCTCTTCCTATCTGCAGCACTGCCTGCCCAATCTGAATCAACATAACCCTGCAGGTTACACTTTTGATTCACATCATACTTGAGCCCATAATCAACTATACCCTTCAGGTACCTCAGAATATGCTTTACAGCAACCAGGTGAACACTCCTCGGATCCGTCAAGAACTGGCTCAATCTGTTCACCGCAAAGCAAATATCTGGTCTCGTGTTTGTCAGGTACATCAAGGACCCAATCATCTGACGATACATAGTGATATCAACCGACTCAGATGAAGCATCACACAGAAGCTTCAGGTTTGATGCCATAGGTGTGGCCATGGCCTTGTAGTCCATCATCCCGAACCTCTTCAGGATCTCTACTGCATAATTCCCTTGTCCAAGGAAGATTCCATATGCACTCTGCCACACCTCCATACCTAGAAATAGTGCATCATCCACAAGTTCTTCATCTCGAACTCGGCAGCAAGATTCCGCTGCGTGTCGACAATCAATCTATCTTCACCTGTAATAAACAGGTCATCCATATACAAAAGTAGTATCACTGGATTGCCTTCTTTGACCTTGTAGTAAAGGTTGGAATCCGCTTTACTCTTGGTAAAGCCCAAGCTGGATAGAAAGTTGTATATCCTACCATACCAAGTTCTGCACATATATGACTCCCTGTCATGTGTCTCAGAACCAAGTGGCTGCTCCACATACACTTCTTCTTCAACTACACCATTCAAGAAAGCTGTCTTGAAATCCATATGGTGTATCTTCCATTTCATCACTGCAACCAGAGTAAGTACGGATCTAAAGGAAGTGTATCTGGCTACAGGAGAAAAAGTCTCTATGCTACCACCTGCAGCATGCTTGATCTTGTAGATCCTCTTGGAAGTCACTACAGACTCCCCTTCAGGTCTTGGGACTGCATCCCAAACATCTTCATGATCGACTGGTACTCCTCGAGCATGGCATTCTTCCTAGATCCTGGGAACTTCAATATTTTCAATAGGTAACTTTGTTGCTGAACAAATGTTGTAGTCCTTCTTTTGTAGGTGATGGTATACGATCTTTCCTACACAACAATTTAAATTGCATGATTAGAAAACATCTCATAGTTTTCAGAACAAATTCTTACACATAAAGAAATATGTCATACAATCATGCAATTATCTTAGCCAGTGCTTCAATACAACATTTATCCATATCCCGTAACTTTGTAGATGCCTTCCAATCTCTACCAGAACATTGTTAAGAGTGTGCACAACTCCCAACATGTCAGCAAAGAGGTTTCAATCTAGATAAGTAGCAATGGAATGTTGTACAGTTCCATAGGCCACTTACCCATATATATTAGTAGTATATTGTTCATCAATGCAACTATTCTAATATGCATAATACACAACCTAATTCTAGGAACATGAGTATATACATTATTGAACAGTATTATTTAAACAATAAAATATGCAAGGAATGATAATTCAAATACTTATCTTTGTTTGTTTGTTTGTTGTGTTGACTCCCTCTCAGTCTTTACTTCTTTTCTGCAACTCCATTCTGATGTGAGAAGTGATCAACTCCCTCTGAATATCTGCATCCTTGCAGAAACTACTGAAGTGTGCTCCTTCTTGATCTTTGCTTCCTCGCAGGAACAACTGGAGTGTGCTCCCTCTTGATCTTTGCTTCCTGGATTACCTGTCCTTGAACTTATATCCATCCTTAATCACTGTGCATGCTTATTAGTATCATCATTGTGTTATCCTCGAGGTCTCATACATAATCACACATTTATTAGTATAATTTGAATACACAATAATCTTAAACATGTATAGTCATGATCATTTCAAACACAAATAATAAACATTAGTATTCAAGGTTTCAGGGAAGTCTTCTTTTACTCATGCATATTCTTATTTGATCATAGGACTCTTCTAGTTAGTTAAATTGTCAATCAAAATAAGAGACATAATATGCATAAACCCTTGATTACTTACATTTCTAACTTTATGAATAAACATAACCAATCATACCAAGTATACTTATATAAGGGATCCTAACACAAGGTAGGATTCTAACTTGATATAGGAAAAAACATACCTGGATTGGTATGTTAGCTAGTTATGTCTAACATACCTGGATTGGTATGTTAGCTAGTTATGTCTAACATACCCACATGATATCTTCTTGTTCTCTTCAATGACTTGTGCTAGTAACCTACATATCTCATAGGTTAACCATTATAGAACCAAGTTATACATACCTCGTAAACAAATCTTCTAAGTGATCCATGACAATGGATGAATCTTTGTCTTCATGTCATAATGATCATATTTTCTTGAACTAGAACATGATTTGTCTTTCTTGGTGTACCTTTCATGTTAGGGGACAACATAAACCTCATACAACACTATAATGCATTAGTACAATCATAAGTGTCAACACCCTAATCAATGAATATCTTCTATCATGCATTCATAATTTTATTAAGGTGATACGACAAGTCTAAATTTAATCAAGATTGTACTAACCATAATAACATGAAGACAAACATACCATAAACTTAATCATGAACAAATCTTGAAACATACCTGGATAAGTCATACCTGTCGAGATTGCTTGTAATCTTCTTATGTAAGGCCTTAGCCTCATCTCCCTTTGAAACAAGAACTTATTCACTTATGCAGGTGACCAATCCATTCTCTTCTAGGATTAACCCAATCCACTTGATTTGCAGGAACTGGATCTGGAGCTGGATTAGGGTTTGTCAGAGAAACCCTAAAAATTCAAACTTTGAATTTCAAACTTCCAAAAGGATAGAAATATGCGCCTTGATGAGCTGATCAAGTTGGTATACTCAGAATTTGAAAACTGGAAAGTTTCACCCCTCAAATTTGCCTTTGAAACTTCTGGATTCACTGGACATGACCCCGAACTAGGGTTTGATAAAGCCAACCCTTCTGCCTAATCAAAAGGTTCGATCCAAAGCTCTAAGCTTCTAGTTTTCTGAGGAGCTTCCAGCTGTGGTCACAGATTTCAAAAATTCCCATTTTTGCAGAAGCCCTAATTTTTCCTATGATAGCCCAACCTGTCATATTTCCAACCCCATAGGTCTGACCTCAAATGGATTCTCTGAGAGAGAGTTATGCCAAGTGGCGCAACGTGACCTGTTTATGGGATAAAACAAGAGAGATAACTTGTATGTCGTTCCACGTGTCACTAGTTCAGTTTCGGCCTCTGAAAAAGTTACTTGAGAAAGTACAGTCCGTGCACTACTTGTTACTTTTTACGAAATTTCATTTGGAGCTTCCTAGCCCAATTTATGACATTTTTTCCAAGTCACTTGTTTATGACTGAGATCTGAAAGAGGCAGAAACCCTATATTGTACAGATCATAAATCACAAAGTGCAATGAATTAGAGGTTGTCCTTTGGACACAAGGTACATGGGGATCTTAGCTTCGCCCTATACGATTTTTAGACCCTGAAACCTTGCCGAAATTTATTTATAGCGAAAGTGCTATGATGATTGGTTTTTGCTATATCAAGCCCTAGCTTCGCAATTGCAACAAGTGTCATACATGCCATACCATGCCTTCTTTCGGGCTAGCTCTGATACCATGTTAATTTTTCAGAATTTACTTCAATCTGATCTAGGATCTTAATTGAGAGAACAACATGTGCAGCATATCTACAACATATCAATCATGGACACAATAATGCAAGCACACAAGAGACACAGAGTTTACTTGGGGAAAACCATAAAGGTGAAAAACCCCAATAACTTCCTCATAGATAGATAGAGCAATGATACAACCCAAGCATAAGAGATAGACATCTCCTAGCAGCAGCTTCTCCTCCTCCACAAGTGCGCCACTCTCCCGAGAGTGTGAGAGAGAATAGAATGATAAAATAGAGTGCCTCTCGCACTCTATTTATACTTGACTTGACTTGCCTAATAACCTTTACTAGGTCGGCCTTAACTTAACCACATAACATAATGCTGACTGCGCTGACACCAATAGGGTGGTCTAATAACCCTTTGACCCACATGGTCGACCCCCAATAGGGTGGTCTAATAACCCTTCGACCCACATGACTTATACAGGGACGACCCCAACAAGGTGGTCTAATAACCCATCAAGTATAAGTTACAACACTTACAATATAAATGATGACACTTCCGTATAGAGGAATAATAACATCTCTATAGGAATACAAACACTTCCTTATAGAGGAATAATACCATCTCTATAGGAGTACAATATACATATATGAAATACATTCTGAAGTTACATATACATCAACAAAGAGGGCTAGGATAACTCCCCCTATGAGGGTGCATCTTTTAGAGGAAGCATAATTCAATTTTGAAGAATTATCATTTTTGACCCAGTCACTAATGCCAGGAGAAAACTAGAGCATCAAACTTTTGAGGTTTTCCTCCATCAATTTAGACAAAAGAGTACATTGGACAACTCGCCTTGAGGAGGCGCATCTTTCTGTCCAAACAGAAGTTCAAAATTTCAAGTTTGGAAAATTAGGGTTTCTCTAACAAACCCTAGGTTAGCTAGCTCTAGAACCAGGTTGGGCATCTCAAATTGGTAAGAATTAATTCTTTGTTATTTCCATTTGAGGTTCTCATTTCAAAATGACAAATCACACCGAACTTGAGGATAAGCTTGAAGGAGCTGACAACTTCCGAGCATGGAAGTATAAAATTTCTCTTGTCCTAGAAGAAAATGATTTGGACAAGTATGTCAATGGGAAGGTTCCAGAACCAGAGGTAGAAGAGGCAAAAGTAATCCACAAGAAGAACTTGGTCAAGGACAAGAGGATTACTACAGACTCCATCAAGGATCATCTCATCCCTCATGTATCATCCTTGAAGAATCCCAAGGAGATGTTCGATGCTTTAACAAAGATATTCGAAGGGAAGAACATCAATCGGAAGATGACACTAAGGAAACCAACTCAAGAATGTGAAGATCCAACATTCAAAGACCATGCAATCCTACTTCACAAGGGTATCTCAAATCAAGGAGCAACTTGAAGCAATTGAAGACAAAGTAGAAGAAGGAGAGATTATAATGACCACCTTGAATGGTCTCCCAAGATCATGGGACTCATTCATTCAAGGAATATGTGCCAGGAAAAAGTTGATCACCTTCAACAGACTATGGGAAGAATGCACCCAAGAAGAAGCTCGACTAGTAGCAAGAGAAGAGAAGATGGGAGCTAATGATGACCAAGATCTAACTGCTCACACTAAGAGAAATCACAACAAGAGGGACGACCATCATCAAAAAATATCCAGAAGGCATCATGGACCTAGAAGGGATCTCTCCAGTATCAGATGTTTCACTTGTGATGAGAAGGGACATTACTCAAGAAATTGTCCCAGAAATCAAGGACCCTCCAGGAAAACCAACAAGAAAAGGCATCATGCTTACACCGCTGAAGATGATGAACCAACAAGGAAAATAACCATAGAAGAAAGGGATAATTCTTCAAGTGATGAAGAATATGTCTTAATCTCAGCACTCACGGGTACCATCACTCATGGGAGCAATGATTGGCTTGTAGATAGCGAAGAATCCAAGCATATGATAGGGTACAAAGAATCTTTCATCAACCTATCAGAACATGAGTCACCTCACAAGGTGAAACTTGGGGATGATTATCAATATCCCGTCAAAGGAAGTGGAGAAGCTTCCTACAAGATAGATTCCGGAAAATCATTAAAGATGAAATATGTTCTCTATGTACCAAGATTGAAGAAGAATCTTCTCTCCATCTCAGCATTAGATGTTAAAGGAATGAGGATTGCATTTATTGATGGCCAAGTTCTAATGTGGCTAAAAGGAAAGACAATAAATGATGCAACAATAATTGCAGAGCAAGAGGGAGGTTTGTACAAGTTGAAAGGACAACCATAAAAAGCATTGGTCCGTGACTCACTACAACAAAACCTGTGTTTAGCATCTCTTTTAGCTCCCTTTTTTGTGTCCACTAACACTTTTAGTGTATTTTTCATCATTTTTTGGACAAAATTGGCGCTTTTTCCTCGGGATGGTGCTTTTAATGGCGTTTTTTGCATCTTTTTTTTTAAGTAGGCGTTATTTTAGATTCTAATTAGCATCCCAATTAACATCCAGAATAGCGTCCATAATAGCTTCCAGAATAACGTCCAACATAGCTTCTAGAATAGTGCCAGGCATAGCTTCCAGAATAGTGCCAGGCATAGCACCAGGTCTAGAGCCAGGGATTACGCCAGGAAAATCATCTGACATAGAGCTAGGTATAGAGCCAAGTATAGCACCAGGAATTGCGCCAATAATTTTGAAAGGAAATGCACCAAGAAAACTCCAATGTTGCGCCAGGGAAAGCACTAGGCATGGTGATATAAGTAGCACCTAGATTCCAAATTTTTATTCGAGGTTAAACCAATAAAGTATTACATGAAACAATGCTAGTGTGATTGACCACACATCAAGTATCACTGCAATAATGAATAGTCACTTGATAGATCTAGCTTAGATATAGTATTTTATGTTAATTACATGCATATTTTATACATGTTTATAGAAAGGTTTGAGGAAGGTTTTTCTTTGTCTATATGTGTGTAGGTTGATCATCAAGTGGAGCTGGAGCCAATTCAACCTGATCTACATCAATCATGGCCATCATCAAAGAAGCGCTTATAAGCTAAGGTGAGTTAATCTGTATTCCTTATTTTCTCATGTGTTGTGTGTGATTGATTAGATTTGGTGATGGAAACATATTGGTATACCGCCCCTGTCTGTCTTAGGTCTTAGGAAAGTGATCCAAGGGAGTTCCCATCTTTCCACAGGGTGAAAATATCCATGACACATAAAGATGAATATTTTAGGGCCTGCAACCTTAGTTTTTATTCCTAAACCCTGCAAAACGCCCTAAGAAATATCCATGGCATTTGAAATATTTCAACAACAATCTTATGATCCATGTAGGACAATTATTCACTCTATATGCAATGTGTGGTGGTTTTTTATTGTGTTCATGATTTGTGACCGATAAAAGCCTCTTTTAGTCCCTCATACAATTTTTTCCTCCTTGAACCATGTTCATGACCCTAAAAACAATCCTCGATGTACAAAACCATGTAGTGACCTTTGTTCCTTGACCATTGAGGTAGTCCTCCTCCTTTGAAAGTTTAGTGTACGATGATTGAGCAAATAAGCATAATTGGCCCAATCCTCTTCCAGCTCACTTAAAACGTACAGTGTGCATGGTCCATGAGCATTAAAAGCCTCTTCTAGGCCTTAATAAATCAGTGTCCCTCCTTGAACCATGCCCAATACAACGAGAACCATCCTTGATTCTTAAAAACTTGTAATGGAAACCATGCATCACATGTAGGACAAATATTCTCTTTAGAGGTATGTGTGGTGATATTGTACCATGGAGTTTAAGGAAACATAGGGTATAAGGCCATATGAATTTCCTAAAGGGCTCATGGGCCATTACAACACCCTAAAACACTATATAGGCCCTACATAGGGACTCTTTTAAGTGTCCAAGACATGGACGCTCAATCCTCATCATTCTCATCCACTTCCTCACCATTCCTTATCATCATCGTCATCCTCATCATTGGTACCATCATCCTTACCATCATCGTCATTTTCATCATCATCATCATCATCATCGTTGTTGAGGTTTTTCAAACCAATTAAGTTGGTTCCCAAAGTCCAAGCCATGATCCAGGGTCAAAATATAGAGTCATACACCATAACAATTTTCTTTATGGATCATGGGCCATCCATAGCCCCCCTAAACATCACATGATTCCCGAGTAAATAATCCTTAGATTACAAGTGGGGCATGATAGCCATTTTGATATTTACAACATTAAGGATGGTTCTTGGAGCCTAATCCATGGTGTTAGATCAAAATATAGGTTACTAGAAAAGGAAATTATCTAGGTTATTAGGACAGTCCAAGCCATGATCCGGGGTCAAAATACAAAGTATTACACCTTAATATTTTATTTTATGGATCATGGGCCAAGCATAGGGCACCTAACCATCACATGAGTCCCACACAAAGAATTCTTAGATTATAAGTCTCAATACAAACTAGAAATAACAAAAGGATTTTGTAATGATGTGAAATGTTTTATACAATGTTTGAAGGAATAAAATGAAATAACAATACAATCTCCTTTCATAAAACATTCAAAGGTTTGTTTTCCCTCAAATTGAGATATGCGTTCCATTAGGAGTTTTTTAGCACACGAGTTAGGTTCATAGGTGATATGTGTACTTATGTGCAAGGTTGGAGCTTTGTGGGCGATATATCCATCATTTATGTCTCTATCATTTCTTTCACCGCGTTGTCTCTCCATTTTAGTACTCTACTTACAATTTAAACTCAAGAAATTTTCTCTCTCTTGATTGATAGATTTGGGTTTAAGTTTTAAGTTTTTATTTTATAGACGAACATCGATTTTTTAATTACTTTTCATAATATTTTATTTATGAGCTAGCATGGATTTTTTTTTAAATACTTTCCATAATTTTTTATTTTATGAGTCGACATGAATTTCTTTAATTATTTTGTTAGGAACAAACGTTACAACATCTCCCCCGTTACAACATCCACATGATTGTTTAGCTTATGACAAATACTTTATTGAACATGCACCTTGATTTAAAGAGTGAATAAGTTTTGGACATGCACATGTCATCTACTTTGTTTCACAAATTCCATGACTATGTATGAGAGCAAGTTATTCAAACTCCAATATAAGTTATGAACATATGCATAGCATTGTATGCAATTTGCAAGTGTAGATCCATCTAACTATGACTAGTGAGAGTAATTCCATTGAGTCTTTTGTTGTGACTATGAAGCTTTTCGTTGAAAGATCAATAATTTACGAGTAGTAGTACGGGGCTCAAATCTAGATCATATTATACCCCATCTCTCTCTCTCTCTCTCTCTCTCTCTCTCTCTCTCTATATATATATATATATATATATATATATATATATATTAAAGAAGGATCATGTGTCATTGCAATAGGCCCATAGGTAAGAGTACAAGGTAGTTTCACAAAAGAGATTTTGCTTTCAATGTGTTTTTTTATTATATACATGGTACACCCATTCTTTTTTATGATTCTCTTTATTTGTATGATTTACATCTAGTTTTAAAGTATCTTTATGTATTTGATTTAATTTGTTAGCAAAATACACAATTTTTATGATATAATTTGTGTTATTTTCTTATTAACTCATTACTCACACAAATAGGGAGAGAGAATCTCATTGTGGTTCACAAAAGCACTCGAGAATCACATTCACAAATAGGGAGAGGTAAGAGTACAATGTAGTTTCACAAAAGAGATTTTGCTTAAAATCAAGGCTCAATTCGGCCATAATTCAGGAGAAACCCAACGCCAAGTGGACTGACGTGGCAGGCCTGTAGAGTGCCAAGCAGGCCTTGCAGGAAGCTTTTATCCTACCTGTCAAGTTCCCCCAGTTCTTCACAGGCAGGTTTTTATTTTTATATTTTGAGCTGCAATCTTCTCATTTTTCATAGTCAAGTGTTTCAGGGTATTTAAAAGTCGAATGAAGTTATAAACATAATATTTAGTTTTACAAACTTTCACAGATGGGGTTTCATTGCCAATTTTTACAAATGGGTCCTTTATTCCTTTTCATTCAGGGTAGAAAAATTTCAAATTTATTTGTATAGCGTCTTCTCTAAGGCAAATCATCGATGTGCAATTTAGGTTCTTTTTATTTATTTTTCTATATTAATATTTGCTACAATTGGGTGGCTTATTTACAAATATTGATATTGATGTGTTTTTGAGATGGGTGTATTTGTTTCAGTGTTTGGTTTTGTATGAATACTGCATTTGAAACTCGGAAAACTCTGAACATTTCTCTTCCTCTGGGATTTGAACCTAGGCCATTCCTCCAGGGTTTGAACCTGGGTCATTAATGTAGGGGCACTAATCTCAACCAATAATATGTGTTTCCAACTGCCTCAGCTAGTTCTTTAAGTTCTCAATGTCAAGATAGGTGTTATTTCTCATATCCTATTATCATATTCATAACTTTAAGTAGATAAATTCAATATGGTGGACCTCAAATATGGAAAAATGGACTATAATTTAAACAATCTAAAAACAATAAAAAAAATTATGATAATTTCGGCAATATTATGAATATTCCTCAAAAGAAACACATGTTTACAACAAAATTTGAATGCCTAGCATTCCCAAACTCAACATCCAACAAGCCATCTCTTGCTCTCTATATTTTTAGATCTATTTTCCCTGATGATGAGTGAAGAGTACAGTTTGTCCACACAAGCATAAACCAGAAAAATCCATTGACACCATTGACTTTTTAACCTTGGTTTGAATTCTAATCTGTTTAACAGAGCATTCAAGGAAAAGAAGGAAAAAGAATGGTATTAGCAAGTAAAAGAGATGTTTTTTGTTACTATGGTTAGCATGTTGTGTTCAACTTCAACCTGTTTTTTGGATATCTTATATTGATTTTCTTATTTTGTGCCAGAGGTTTATGAGGTGCACTTTTTAGGACTTGATCCACATTTTTAAGCATCATTCATAACTTTTCATGTAACAGGTGTTAGTTTTGTACCTAGGGAAGTGTTCCCCAAGTGACAATAGCCTAATGTCACTTAGAAGGGGGAAAAGGGGTGACCCTCACATTAATAGTCATTAATGAGACTTTATAACATTAAAGTCACTTTTTGCTAAAGTTAAGTGAGTGAGTGATTTTTTATTTAAGTGATTTAAATAAAAGTGACTTTTCACTCTCATTGAATCTCATCCATCGGATTAGATTCAATCTTCACCGTTGGATTAAAAACTCACTTAGGGTTAGGACAAAAAGATGAGGGAGGCTCATTTTTTTCACTTTTGAGATTGAAGTGAAGAGGAGGAGAGCGAAAGAGTGAAGGGAACCTTGGGCACGCAGTTCGAGGAGCTTTTAATGCAAGCTACAGTGGGCACAGTTTTCGAGGCTCCTACTGGGCATTAAATGCGCTGTACAGTTTTGATGACAGCATTTATTTCTTCCTAACAGCACAGTATTCGAGGTGTACGATACAACAGAAGGTTAGCACGATTTCCAAGGTGAATCTGGGCACACATATCGAGATATTTTCTGGGCACTGTTTCTTGGACAGTCTGCATGCATTTCGAGGCAACTCTGGGCACAAATCCCGAGAAGTTATTCATAGATTTCGAGACAGAAAATTTGGCACAGAAACTGAGGTTTGTTGCACAGTTTTCGAGGCAGTTTGGTGCACAGAAATCGAGGAAGTCTACACAGATTTCAAAGCAGACCATACTGTACGGATTCTGTACTTGCATGCACAGAAATTGAGACACTCCGGGCACATAAATCGAGGTTACTGTTTTGGCACAGATTTCGAGAAAAGTGCTGGGTGAAATCTATTGGTGGAGATAAGTAAAAAAATTTGCTATATAAATTTATGTATTGAGATTATTGAAGAAATAAGAATCTCTCTCTCTCTTTACTGGTTTTCCCCGTGGGGGTTTTTCCAAGGCTTGATTTTGGCCAAAAATTTATGAGTCTATCATTTTATGGTGTGATTGTTAAATGTGTTTTTCAGCCTGTTAGAGTATTTTACTGTGTGTTTAATTGTTACTGAAAGTTCATAAGTAACTTACAGCCAATGCAAAACCGGTTGTAAGTGAAAACCACGAAATGTTGACATAAACCAGCAAACAGTAAAGTGCAGAAAATCTTCATGGTATCAGAGCAAGGGGGCAGAAAACAGTGATAGTTTGCAGACACACAGATATTTTCAGATCTCAGAAACTTCGGTATTTTTATCTTCTGTTAGTGGGCAGCATTCTGTTGGGTTGGTGTTGAGATGGCTACAGGTCTGAGGATTGAGGATAGGTTGAATGGGACTGAAAATTTTATGCCTTGGAAGGCCAGAATTTTGTTGATTTTGGAGGAGAATGAGCTATGGGTGGAGGCGGTTAACAACACTGCTACCAACCCCATTGCCATTCCAGATGGCACAGATGCAGCAACTCTTTCAGCCTTCAACAAGAAGGACTGTAAGGCTAGGATGATTATCCTTGACGCAGTAAAAGACCACATAATCCCTCACATTTTCGGGAAGACCAGGGCACATGAGATGTGGAGTGCCTTGACCAGCTTGTATGAGAGTTCCAATGAGAACAGAAAGATGGTTCTCAAAGAGAAACTCAAGAGTATCAAGATGAATGGAGGAGAGGGAGTCACAGCTTACCTCACTAGGATTTCTGCAATTCGAGATGAACTGGCAACGGTTGGTGAAGTGGTATCTCCTACTAAGCTAGTACGCACAGCAGTGAATGGGGCTTCAAAGTCCTGGAGTGTATTTGTGAAGGCCATCGTGGGTAGAGAGCACCTACCATCTTGGGAGAGACTGTGGGATGACTTTGTGCAGGAGGAGACCAGGAGGGGTCTCGTACAGGGCAGTTCATCACATAGTGGGGCAGATGAGGAGAACGTGGCACTGACAGCCAAGGGTAAGAAGAAGAAGGGTCCCAAGAAGAATGGGGCCAAGAGGCAGCAACCGCAGGGTGGACAGAAGAAGGACTCGAGTAAAATCAAGTGCTATTGTTGTCAGGCATTTGGGCACTATGCATCACAGTGTCCAAGCAAGAAGAAGAAGAAGGGACAGGGACAACAGACAGCAGCCTTAGCAGAGGTTGATGATTTTGGTGACAGGTTTCAGAGGGAGTTTTCCCTATACACTGGACAGATTGAGAGAGAGAGAGTTTCTTTAGCCACCAACACAGATATGGATATGGAGAGTGAGCATTCATTGTTGACAGGGCATCAGACAGGTCCATCCACCACTGGTACGTGGTACATTGACAACGGAGCCTCGATACACATGACAGGTACTCAAGAGTTTTTCTCCAAGCTATCATGGACAGCTAGAGATGTGGAGGTGGTACTTGGTGACAACACCATTGTTAGGGCAGTTGGTCAGGGGACCATTACATTCGAGAGGGAGTCCATGAGTCCCATGACTTTGAGGGATGTGTTGTATGTCCTTGGGCTGAAAAAGAACCTTGTTTCAGTTTCCACTATTGAGGACAGGGGTCTTGGGGTGTGCTTCTCAGATGGAAGAGTGCAGGTGTTTCCCAAGACCACAGGTGTATCTACCCCCATGGATATTGGAGTTAGATGTGGACGACTGTACACGTTATTGTTTCAGACACATCATGCTCTAGCACACAGCAGCAGCAGTGACCTATGTGAGCTATGGCACAGGAGGATGGCCCATTTACATCACCCTGCTCTGAGATTGTTGAGGAGCATGGTCACAGGTTTACCTGAGTTCGACATTGAGCAGAGTGATGTGTGCAGAGGGTGTGCTTTGGGAAAGTACACCAAGACTGCTTTTCCTAGCAGTGACACGAGAACAGCAGGGGTGCTTGACTTGATTCATTCGGACATTTGCAGTCCTATGTCTTCAGTATCTTTGACTGGTCACAAGTACTATATTGGCTTCATTGATGACTACTCCAGGAAGACCTGGATCTAATTCTCGAGGAACAAGAAGTCCCGACTAGTGTTGAGTGTCTTCCAAGGGTTCAAAGCCCTTGTGGAGAAGCAGACGGGGAGGAAGATCAGGATATTGAGATCAGACAATGGGGGTGAGTATACCTCCAAGGAGTTCAATGCTTTCTGCAGGCAGGAGGGTATACATGACAGTTGACAGTTCCCTACACTCCTGAGCAAAATGGAGTAGCGGAGAGAAAGAACAGGTCGATCGTTGGAGCAGCGAGATCCATGCTTCATGATCAGGGGTTACCATTCTTTCTATGGGCAGAGACTTGCAACACTGCAGTGTATCTGCAGAACAGGAGTCCTCACCGTGCTTTGGGGAGGATGACTCCAGAGGAGATGTATTCAGGCAAGAAACCTGAGGTGAGCCATTTTCGGATATTTGGCTCTCTGACTTACTGTCACGTCCCTTCTGAGAAGAGGACGAAGTTCGAGCCCACTGCAGAGAGAGGTATCTTTGTGGGTTACGATGAGACTTCGAAGGCATATCGACTTTACATTCCTGGCCAGAGGAGAGTTTTAGTTAGGTGGGAAGTGAAGTTTGATGAGGAGAGGGCCTTCAAGAAGTTGAGAGAGATGGAGCAGGGGGAGCCACCAGCTCCCACACCTCAGTTGATACAGGATTCTTTGATACAGGTTTCAAGTCCGCAGGTTTCTAGGGTGACTGGATCACAGGGTACAGGCACAGCTTCTACAGGATCAGTGGTTCAGATTACAGGTACTTTAGGGACAGGTTCAGGGACAGGCACAGGTTCAGGATCACAGGTTTCAGGCTCCTCTGGGACTGGTTCATCAGTTACAGGTCCTCAGGGTGTTAGATATTCTGCTTCTGTCACTTCCTCAGATGAGGATACACCAGTTTGGGAGGAGCCTTCAAGGAAGAAGAATCCTAAGTGGCTTCGGGACACCTTGAAGGAAGCGAAAGCATTTGGTAGACCTCAGGAGGCGATCAGATCAGTGGTTGAGCTAGACAAATATGGGATGGCCCTTGTTGCGAGCCTTCGTGACTGTGCGCCTTCTACCTTTGAGGAGGCTTCTCATCATCAGGTATGGAGAGATGCCATGATGGAAGAGTACCATTCCATCATGAAGAATGATGCTTGGGAGATTGTGCCGAGACCTGAGGGGAAGTCAGTGGTGACTTCCAAGTGGCTATACAAAATCAAGCATGCTGCAGATGGCAGTGTGGAAAAATTCAAGGCTCGATTTGTGGCTAGGGGGTTCTCACAGGTTGAGGGAGTTGACTATGATGAGACATTTTCTCCAGTTGCTCAGTATTCCTCTATCAGGGCAGTGATATCTATAACAGTAGAGATGGGTTGGAAGATCCACCAGATGGATGTGAAGACCGCGTTTCTCAATTGTCTTCTGCAGGATGAGGTGTATTTGGAGCAGCCACAGGGATTCAAGTTACATGGGAGAGATTCTCATGTTTGCAGGCTTAGGAAAGCCTTGTACAGTCTGAAGCAAGCTCCTAGAGCTTGGTACTCCAGGATCAATGCATATTTGACTTCGATGGGATTTCAGAAGAGTGAGGCTGATCCCAACCTATACTACATTGTGGTTGGTGGAGATCCACTCATTCTTCTGTTATATGTTGATGACTTATTTATCACTGGAGATGAGCGTCTTATTGCACAGTGCAAGAGAGATCTTGCAGCTGAGTATGAGATGACTGATATTGGGCTGATGCATTACTTTTTGGGGATGGAGGTTTAGCAGGAGCCTGGACATATTTTCCTAGGATAGGGGAAGTATGCAGCGGAGATTCTGAAGAGTTATCGGATGGAGGACTGCAGGCCTATGTCTACACCTATGATCACCAACTTGAAGCAACTTCATGCTTCAGAGGGTAAGTTGGTGGATCCCACACTATATCGTCAGCTCATCGGATCGTTGATGTATCTGGTCAACACCAGGCCACACTTGTGCTTTGCGGTCAACACTCTTAGCCAGTTCATGGTGCAGCCTAGGAGTGTGCATTGGACGGCCGCAAAGCACATTCTGAGATACCTAGCAGGGACAGTGGATTATGGTCTGGACTACAGGGGTTCGGGTGGAGTCAGCTTGGTTGGGTTCACAGATTCAGACTGGGCAGGTTTTGTGAGGGACGGGAAGAGCACTTTCGGTTGTTGTTTCAGCTTGGGCTCGGCAGCAATATCGTGGTTCAGCAGGAAACAGAAGTCCGTTGCGTTGAGTTCTGCTGAGGCTGAGTATATGGCAGCCAGTCAGGCGACTTGCGAAGCACTGTGGCTTCGTAAGTTATTGGTAGATTTATTTGACTAGCAGCTGAGACCTACAGTGATCTATTGCGACAATCAGAGTTGCATTCAGCTCTCTGAGAATCTGGTGTTCCATGACAAGTCGAAGCACATTGAGATCAGGTACCACTCCATTCGGGACTACGTCCAGAGAGGGGTAGTTGAGTTGTAGTATATTTCCACTAAGGAGCAGGTAGCAGATGTCCCGACGAAGTCTTTGGGGAGGGGGAAGTTTGTCTTCTTCAGAGATAAGTTGGGAGTGGTGCGGAACACCTTCCTCGGTAAGAGGGAGTGTTAGTTTTGTACCTAGGGAAGTGTTCCCCAAGTGATAATAGCCTAATGTCACTTAGAAGGGGGAAAAGGGGTGACCCTCACATTAATAGTCATTAATGAGACTTTATAACATTAAAGTCACTTTTTGCTAAAGTTAAGTGAGTGAGTGATTTTTTATTTAAGTGATTTAAATAAAAGTGACTTTCACTCTCATTGAATCTCATCCATCAGATTAGACTCAATCTTCACCGTTGGATTAAAAACTCACTTAGGGTTAGGACAAAAAGATGAGGGAGGCTCATTTTTTTTTTCACTTTTGAGATTGAAGTGAAGAGGAGGAGAGCGAGAGAGTGAAGGGAACCTTGGGCACGCAGTTCGAGGAGCTTTTAATGCAAGCTACAGTGGACATAGTTTTCGAGGCTCCTACTAGGCATTAAATGTGCTGTACGGTTTTGATGACAGCATTTATTTCTTCCTAACAGCACAGTATTCGAGGTGTACGGTACAGCAGAAGGTTAGCACGGTTTCCAAGGTGAATCTGGGCATACATATCGAGATATTTTTTGGGCACTGTTTCTTGGACAGTCTGCACGCATTTCGAGGCAACTCTGGGCACAAATCCCAAGAAGTTATTCACAAATTTCGAGGCAGAAAATTTGGCACAAAAACTGAGGTTTGTTGCACAGTTTTCGAGGCAGTTTGGTGCACATAAATCGAGGAAGTCTGCATAGATTTCAAGGCAAACCGTACTGTACGGATTCTGTACCTGCATGCACAGAAATCGAGACACTCTAGGCACAGAAATCGAGGCTAATGTTTTGGCACAGATTTCGAGAAAAGTGCTGGGTGAAATCTATTGGTGGAGATAAGTAAAAATTTATGCTATATAAATTTATGTATTGAGATTATTGAAGAAATGAGAAGCTCTCTCTCTCTCTCTTTACTGGTTTTCCCCGTGGGGGTTTTCCCAGGGCTTGATTTTGGCTAAAAATTTATGAGTCTATCATTTTATGGTGTGATTGTTAAATGTGTTTTTCAGCCTGTTAGAGTATTTTACTGCGTGTTTAATTGTTACTGAAAGTTTCATAAGTAACTTACAGCCAATGTAAAACCGGTTGTAAGTGAAAACCACGAAATGTTGACATAAACCAACAAACAGTAAAGTGTAGAAAATCTTCAACAGGGTGTAAATCTACTCGTTGTCAGTTTCTGATATGAAGTGGCATGTATCTACTTATGTGTCCAACCAACACTAGTCCTTTTAGTTTGTAGTCTTTCTAGAATGTGACTGTTTTCTTGTTGCCTGTTAAGTCATCTTTAATGCCTGTTAATTGTTTACTATGAGGTTTCTGTAAAATCTTCTTCCTGGACTGCGTAGTTTACAAATCCATTAGAATTACTTACAAGTTACAAGAGCATTTGTAACTATAAATCTGTCCAAGGTATTCTATGTCACAACAATCTAAATGAACTAGGAAATTTCATAACAAAGTTGTTCAAACCTGACATCCTTGTTCATGCTTCCAATCAAATTCTGATTAAATATGTTTTTTATTTTGGTTACAAGAAACAATCCTATAGATTACGTGGGTGTTAAAAAAACATTTAAAGTTAAACATATTAATTAGTGCAAAAGCGTCCTATATTATAATGTTGTGCAGTGTACGAGAGAGGCCTTTAATCTCTGGTATTGGATACCTATTTTTTATTATGATCTTGACCTCCAATGTTTTATAATTTTATGAAACCACCAATGTGATGATTTATATAAAACATAAGATATCCAATTTTTTTCCCACATATATATACAACATTCTCAAATTCATATATATTATGACAATTTTATATCTATCCAACAATTGTATTGATTATGAATAAAATTCTAACACTATTAATTGATTTGTTCCATTTCCAAAGATGAGAAGGGATTAGTTTATTTTCTTGATTTAAGCTTGATGATTCATGTTTTTATTTTTACTTACAAAATCACAATCATACAAAGATACTTATTATATAGAAAAAGTTTCCTAAATTATATTTTTTCCAAGGAAAAAGAGTAATTTCATTACGAATAATCAAATTACATATTGCAGAAAGGCTTCTAGGAGCCCTTTCCAGAAACAACTTTTCTTCTTCTAAGAGTAAAAATGCAGGTACCGAAGCACCACCAGAAAGAAAACCTAAATCTAAAACACCCTAATTTGGGTCAGCCAAGAATGGCTCATAAACAATAGAGAAACTAGCTCATGAAGAGCTAAACAAAAAGAAGAGAAGCCATATGAATGACGCCCGATGAAGACAAAATCCGATAATCCAAAAAATCCCTGTTGAAAGTAGGGCCACCGACTTCTGAAAACAGGGCCTCCAAACGTGGACGCCCGACCATTGTTCCGCCGGCAAGGTTGCTGTCGTCGCCGCCATAGGAGAGCTGGGGCCCGCAGGCTCAACAACCACCTCACTACCGCCGCAGCCACAGGAAGAGAACCCACAGTTTCCATAGCTGACGCGCGCCGCCGTTACCTCGCCCTAGATTCACAACCAACCGCCTCCGTCGTCGCTCTGCTTGTGCCGCGCCCTGGGCGCACTGCCATCCGCCTCCGACGCTATGGAACTCAGAGAAACTGCCGCCGCCGCCACTGGATCGCAGGAAGTGCCCACAAACCCAATGGGTCGCCACACAAAGGCACATCCCACACTCCAAGTGCATGGAGAATCCGTCAAACACCTTCGATCATCAGTGATAGGTAGCATCTTGGGGGAGAAAGGCGGTGGCGTCCATGGAAGGAACCATGACCGTCGAGTTCATCTCAAATGCCGACTCTCAAACCCTCTAGTTTCCTAAATTATATATATATATATATATATAATTCTCAAATTTCCTAAATCACATATATATAAATATAAAACTAACATTCTCATAGGCTTTCACGAGGTCATTATCTATAACAACATGCTTACTAGCTTTCACGAGGTCATTATCTATAACAACATGCTTACTAGCTTTCACGAGGTCATTATCTATAACAACATGCTTACTAGTGGTTCAATATTGACTCCCTTTGTTCGTTAGGAGAATGTCCCACTCTACCACTTTTTAGATAGATAATCCTTAGCTTTCATATCTCATTGATGGTTGAAAAATATTTGTATCCAAAAAAATTCAAAATTTGTAAAAGAGTAGACTTTCGCGGTATTGTCCTTAGCACTTTGGGGAAGGCATTTCTGTAATATCATTTTCATAGATCCAAGGGATTTGGATTTTATGGAGTGCGTGCAACTGGTTATGAGAGTCAGGAATTTGAGAGCCGTGACTACCCTGGTCCCCAACAAAATGCATGAAATATAATGCGAAACCCATGAAAACCCTAAACAATAGAGCAAAAAAATGGGATCAATTGAAGCAGAGTTGGAGGACAAACTGGAAATGAGGGTATAAGGCAAGGTTATAGTCTCCGTGAAAAGAAATTGATGCAACTCAAGAAGCTCAATATTGCAATCTTCCCAGTCAGATACAATGACTAATATTATTCGGACTCCCTCTCTTCCGAAGACTTCACCGAGATCGATAAAACTAAATCTCTTAATCATTTCATTTATGTCTTTTAAATGAGAAATGAACAATATTCCTCTTCCAATGGGAATGGAAGCTCAGACTCGCAGTATCCATGGTACACTGATGATTCCGATCTGATGATACCGATCTTTCTAGACACTATTCTGGATACCCATCTGGCCCTCTCGGCATCTCCCTCAGAGACTATTGATGATCTTAGAGGTAAGCCTAAATTTGAAATTTGTATCTCTTTTCTCTGTACTGTGATTTTGTTGGAGCAATTTCAATCACTGTTTTGTAATAATGTTACAACTTGCTGATAACTTGTGCATACTAGCTATATGAATTGGAATGCATTGTAAATGGGTAGTCATTCTTTTTTTTTGATCTGTAATTTTTTGGGTATCCGCTGTTGACTGACTGTCACATATATAGTTTTCGGTTCACTTTGTAGTGGATTTTTATTGAAAATGAAGCTTTGGGATCTATATTGCGAAATTTTAAATCCAATTGTGGAGACCTTTTTGTTTTTGTTTTTGTGTTGAATGTTTCAATATTTTCTGTTCGTTGGAGGTCTTTTGGTGGAAAGGTCTAAGGTCGAAGCAGGAAGGCAGCAAGTTCGATCTCAGGCAGGCCCAATTGAATATGGTGCCTCTGAAAGCAATTTCTATTTTGTCCTATTCCATTTGTGTATTTTCCCCGAAACCATACAATGTGTCTGATCTGCTCCCTGCTAGGTTGTCAGTTCTTAATTGGATAGGAGATAATATTAAGGTAACCAGGGTTTCATTATTGATTGACTCTGAGCTTTATCCCGCCCCAGCCGCCAGACAAAATAGGGAGGTTTCAAGTAATAATACCATGCCAATGCATATTGGAACTACTGTACCGGTACGAGGGAATTCATACACTTTTCTTCTTATATATACCATTTAAAATTTTTATACCAGCGGGAAATCCACCCGGCATAAAGAACGGGAACCTGTAGATTTGTTTCTATGAATGGAATGGGTGAGGTCTCTACTTTATTGGCTTCTCTTGGGGTGTAGTGTACGACATGGGATCTTCCTCTCGAATGGTCTCTTCCCCTTCTTCCATATCTCGACCATGTCAATATTCACAAAATTTTACATTGCATTTCCACTGATGGGAACAAGATGATGGTATGTTGTCAATGCCACCTTCATTCAACTATTTCTCAATAGCTCTTCAACTGTAATTACAAGAATTTCGATTTCTTGTAACTAAACCTCCAAACTTTCCTAGTTTAAAATCTGTGTCAAATCTAACTGATCTACAGTTCGTCTCAACTGCATTTCCATTCAAACATACACAGATTATAACTCACATCAATAACAAGCTCCAAATATCTAATTGCATGTTGTTGGTTCCCCACTATATAGGTGATGATGAATGTATTGGAATCATGTCACATCACACAGAGCATTAGTTAAGAATGCATCGAAAAGGCAAGAAAATTGAAGTCAGACCAATGCATTGAAAAGGCAAGAAAATTGAAGTCAGACCTGCAAAATTAGATAATCTTGACTTTTTTTCTTTCTTGATTGACGAGCTTACGACATGTAATAGAAGAGGAACTGGGGCACCAATGGGTATTTATTTTTCATATTTTCATTTCCCTTTATCATGACAAGGTGGTGGACAAGTATTCATTTTTTCCTTGTTCTCATCTTCATGCAGTGCTCGGGGCCGGGGTAGGGATTCATTTAAACATTTGGGACTAGCACATAAAAATATAATATGTCAAAACTTGAGAAGGGACTACATTGGTTAATTTAATTGATTATGTTCATGTACTTCACTTGGCCTATTCATGGTAGTAAATGTGCTTCACAGATTGCTAATTTCTCTTGTGCTGATCAAATTTATTACATTGATGTTCATCGGTCCACACGAGGTAATAAATGTGCTGCAGAGATCAATTGTTGATATAGTTGCAGTTCAAAGATTGAAGTTTTAGGATTTTGTTTTTCGAATAAAGTTGATATAAAGTCATGCAATTCTTTTGTCCTGCATGGAAACTCATTCTTCTTGTGAAATATTCAATTCAGTCTTTAAAAAAAATTGAGATCAAATACTTAAATACATTTTCTATTTATTATGTGTGTATTCTAATGCAATACAGGTTATATACATTCAAGATTCCTTCTATAATTGAGCCTTTGGCTTACATGTATGTGAGAACGACACAAAAATTAAAAAGAATAGCTTCAGAAAGTACAAATTATATGGTTTTTTTCTTTAGGATTGTTTTTTATAAGTTGTCCTAAGAAACATACCCTGAGGTTGGGGACTGCACTGCCACTGCACAATAAGGACTTCCTTCAGCTTAGTTTCTAGGTTGAGGGGTATTTATTCTGCCAAACTTCCCCAGTACTTTCACTTGGCCTCATCTCTTTTTGGCATGCCATTTGTGTGGGGAAAACCACAACAAAAATGAAACCTTGGTGGACCACTTAATACACCATCAACCTCATTAGTTAACCAATGCCCCTTTGGATTTTCTTCATGGTTTTCAGTTAAAGTGTGATTTTAAATATAGAAAATTATTATATATGTAATGAAAGCATTCAATATTTCATCAACTCTTTGTTCATAGTAATTCTTGCACCCATTAGATAACATCATAACTGTATTTTTTCTTAAACCAGACATATGTTTTTCCAAGGTTCTGATATGCTTTATGTTTTTTGGTTTCTATTAAAACTTGGAAATGCAGACACTAGAATGATCTCATATCTGCATGTGACAATTTTTTATATCCATTTCCATGAGCAGTTACCATGGAAGTTGTCTATCTACTGCAATAAGAACAACACTGGTTTATATTCTCTAATTTTTATGACCATGTTTCTCTATTGGGGTTTTTTCATATAGGAAGTCATCATATTGCAGAGGAATTTGCAGTTAGAGGCAAGGAGCCAAAAGATGAGGTGCAAATTTACACTTGGAGGGGTGCTACACTTCGAGAGCTAACAATCCCGGTATGAAGGATTTAATTCGTTCTCATTTTTACTACATCGGCTTTCCTATGTTCATGCGATTGTTTGTCACTGTCAAAGCTACAAGCATTTTATGCTTGTACTGTTTGCAGGTAGGAATTCACACTTTCGCATTCACTCTCCCAAGTGTTCTTTGTTGACATTGTTAAAAAACGCTTCATTATGTGAAAAAAAGATGCTTGTGCAATGATAGATGTGTAACATTTGATATTTAATAGCCTACTTAATGGCATATGCCTTGATGATTGTCATTTGACAAAAGAGTTTCAATACATGAAAAATCTATGAAAGAGAATGTGGACTAACCAAATAAAAAAATGCTAATTTTTTTAGTAGGAATTCTCAAGCCTAGGGGATTTGTAGTAAAATTCAGAGACAAAGCATTGCCAAAATATCTTGGAGCATGATTGGCGCTAAAGATCATTTTTAGAAGCTGTTCTTAGAGAATTATCCTTTATTGGCACTCTCAAGCCTGAGGGCTTTGTAGTAAAGTTAATGGTAAAGAATTACCATACTAAATCCATTGGGATCTCTTTACGTAAATTCCCTAGTGTGAGAATCTGGTGAGAGTGTTTCCATAATATTTCCCTTCATGATATATTTTCTTCTTATTTATATGTTTGCAGTATACAATCCAAGTATTGTTTACTTTTTGTCAAAAGAATTCGAATATATCTATTCAGAATTTTCAATCAAAACCACAAAATGCCTTGCCATTGTTTAGAAGGTTTGGCTCTTATCATGATTTCATCCAATTAGACATCCCGCAGAATGTAAATTACTTCTCTTCTTAAGTAACCATTGATAACTAATAAATCTTGGTTGCTTATATGGTGGTACCTCTAGATTCTATATATTTTTCTCTAGGTATCAAATAAAAGAGTTCAGACTTTGAAAATATGTTCAACACAATTTATAATTAGTCATTCTTTCCACATTCATCCTTTAGCTATGTTGAACTTAATTCACTTGTGAGTCATTATATTAAATTCCTTTTGATGAATTATGTTCAGCTAATTACAGACAATACCTTTGACTCTTCATCAACATACAATGATTAATTTGATCTTCCTTAAATTAGACTTCATGACTTCCATTTCCAATCCCCAACTCTGTATCTTGTATATTTCTGTAAGAAAAGCATCTCCATCTATTTTTATCATGTTAGTCAAACCAAACAAGACAAGATATCCCATTTCCATTCATATAAGAAACAATGGACAGAATCTTGCAGCAATATAGAGTATTGGTATTTCAGATTTGAAACTCTTCTGGAGCACTGGATTTGTTTCTCTGGAAATCCTGGGCAAGACGGACATCAAACAACCACATGCTTTCTTCAAAAGCATGATCCCAAATCATAGCCCACCATAAAAGGTGTGATCTGAATGACCCTACCTAAGGCATGGTTGTGCACATGTGGCAAGTATGCCTTTAGTGATTTTTCTGATTGAGTCTTCACGAACACCATAGATAGCTATATCTAAAAGTTAAAACATTAACAAAGAGTAGGTTTTTATACATGATATTAATAGCATACCATCCAACAATCTTTTGAACATTTGTTTGGCATCTACATCAAGACAATAGTACTGCTGGATCTTGGACTCTGGCTGGATCTTGGACTCTGGACCATGTCTTGTATTCCATGGTTCATTCTTTACCTACCAGTTTTGTAATGTATCTTTTTTTTCTAGATTTCAGCTTTTATCACGCTGCGAAACAAATAAAGCTTAATTTCAACAAAATATCTTTGACATCATGACACCATCCATTCTTCTGAAAGATTGCATTACTGTTATGCATAAAGTGACTAAATAACATCAGTAGACATCATATAATGAAAGAATGTAATACGAAATTCATAAACTGAGAATTTATTTCCAGCAATTTCAGAGAGATATTTACCTCATTGCTGTAAATTCCCTAAATGCATTGTAGTAGACATTCTCCCATTAGAATGGTCAAGTTAATATGTTCACAAGAGACTCTTGATAAACATGTAGAGACATAAATACAAGTCCCGTTGATTGCCAGATATCCTCATTGTTTCTTCTCATGCAGTAAGCATGACTTGTGGAAGCTTATGCAAGGGTGCCACATAGAATTCTGTTTATAGTTATACAAGTTGACATTGCCAAAATTTAGTCATGAAGCAGCCTCCTCCATTAATATATTAAGTTGGAAATTGTTATTGACACATAAGTGATTTTCATGACCACTAATTTTTTGCTAGTTCATTTCTTGTCAAGGCTTAGGTATGGGGAACCAACTTCCTATAAGTTAAATCTGAGGCCAAATTCTGTGACTGCAACCCACCCCCACAGAAAACTGTGATAAGATGAAACCAAACTCTAAAATTGACAATCCCTCACTCTCAAATACATAATTTCCCAATTTTACTCACCCTAGAGGGTCCCTTGCCAAAGCATCAAAGGCCTTACAATAATAATATGTGCTGGTTGTTATGTGCAGTTATTTAAATCCACTCAGACTTTACATATTTGGAATGGAAACTAGCAGTTTTTTAATGCAAATTTTCTTTTTGACAGGGATTGTATGGAAGATATTTTGCCATTTATTCACAATTCCTCTTAAATGTACTATGATAGATTCATATATAATTTTACATGACTCAGGCTGAAATTTTATGTCTTATATTCAACCAAAAACTAATATATACTATACCAACTCAGTTATCTTTGATATAAAACCCCTTTTGTGAAGGAATTTCCACGTTTTCCAAAATGGTGGGGGTTGACGTGAAGCCTTAGAGTTTTCCCATAGTTATGGGTTGTGACAATATTAAATTGTGTATTCTATTGTAAGCTTATCTTCTCTAGTATATGTTTTTAATAATTCTCAATTTATTCTGACTCCATTGATGGCTTGGCATGGCCTCATGCTAATAACAACACTCCCTCATGTCCTGTAAACGGTTAACGGTTAGAGTTGTTTTTGTACAAGACTTACCACGTTGTGTCTCATCCCCATTTAGATTCCATCATCTTCTTGAAGACACATCTCTTATCCCTGTTGTTTTTGGTGTTTGCTGAAAAAAATGGGAGGTCAATTGAGCTCATCATCTCTCAATGTCACCCTTGCTGCATCTCTAAAGAATCTGGACAAAAGCCATCAGGATTTTCCATTTGGGTTTTTTGGGCGATCTTTGCATCTATTGTATAATAAACAAACTGTTGCAAACTTCCCAGAAACAGAGCCAATCAAATAAACTAAAATAAAATAATCTTGATTTGGAAATGCTCGATCGATGATTTGCTTGAAAATATGGCATAAATTCTTTGATTGATGGACTTTGCCTTGAAATGTTTTGACACCTGTATGATTAACTGCTCCAACGTTGATTGAAAATGCTCTGTCACTTTCACATCTGGAATTGATGTTTATTTGCTGCTAAAAATATGAAACTCATTGCGATCTTCTTCCTGGAAAGGTGGATGTGAATAAGCAACTGCCACCTTGAAATCTGGAGGTGATATGAATATTGGTTTGCTTTGTTTTTTAATACTCTGCTACCTGACATTTGAGATTTGTTTTGGTTTTAAACTGGGTTTGCTTTGTTTTTTAATACTTTGCCACATGACATTTGAGATTTGTTTTGGTTGTGTGTTGACGTATGGATGTACTTGAAATTTCATGATTTGTTGATAGTTTGGCGTTGACATGAGTTCCCAACACTCGACATTCAAATTCCCAATTGCCATTAGCGAGTGCTCTGGATACTAGAATGCTGGAGTTCATTTTCAACTTTAGGTGCTTTATTTCAATTTAAATTTATGCAGTAGGAATATAAAAGAATATTCAATGATGGCAGTCGATTCTTATGAGCTCTGTCCTTGAACATTATCCTCAACACTTGGATGTGATATATTGACTATCTAGCCGCATCTTCTCCATCTGACAGAAGAAATGAAAACACTTCCATTCTTGGATTACAAGTGAGTGCTTCAAATTAAAACACCTCTAGGGCAGTCTTCTTGGAATCTAGTGCTATCGGATGTTTTAAAATTGTTTCCGCTTGAATTGTTAACTGCGTCCCATAGAATAACATAAAACTCGAAACCCTCATGAATGGCGCCTCTCCACTTATACACTAGCTTGAGTGCTTGCCTTCGACACTTAGAGTTCGAACTACAGATTTTGATGCTCTCGGCAAAAATAACGATTTCCATGGCTGACATTTGGATGCCTGGGCGTTTGTATCTGGGCGCTTTATTTGTCTCTGTGGAATATGTCCCATATACATAGAGAAACATTTAACTATCTTTTTATATTGTTTCACTTTTGAAAGCTCCCTCCTTGTGGCGCCTTGTGTTGGTGTTGTCGACGCTTGACATGTGATATGACTTTGTTCCTCAACACTTGGTGATGATAGTCTAGCACCCGGTTGTTTGATTGAAGACGAGTCTCGATAAAGGAAGAAACCACCCATTTTTTATTAAAATATAAATATTGACTTTTGGCTGTAAAACACTTTGGCATGAGTGTTTGATCAAATTGGACATTGGCTTTTAAGGCCAATAATTTCTTTTATAAAGCCCCATTATTTTATGTAAGATAACATAAGAAGCATGTGTCACCTAAATTGAAAACTACCAAATATGCAAAAGCACTAGGAAGCAATAGGCGAATTTTGATACCAAACCAAATAACTTTTTGGTAGCGCGTCCTTTACAAAAATATATACATCTTGTTACCAAATAATAAATATCTTCCACAATCAAACACAATCAAGACCAGATTGGGAAGGCAAATTTTGCATAAAATTGGTGGAGCTTAAAATTTTTGATGAGGTGGATTTTGGTACTAACAGTAAGATCAGATAATTTGATTAATGTCCATAAACTTACCATAAATAGATCAAAAGGACTGCTAGGTGCATCAAAAACAATACAATGTGGGAGTGTGTGTGAAGCTCTTAGCAGAGCAAAGCTGGTTAGGAAGATAGACTCTCAAAATTTCTCTTTGATGATTGTAATAATTTTGTATTTAGATTTTGTCTTTAATGATTTTGATAATTTGTCTTAATTTTTTTACTTATATGGACAAAGCTTCTTGACATATAATGGATGGCTGTCTAAGAGACATGACTATTGCTAAATCACATGACCCTACATAATTAATTATTTAAATATAAATACTATTCATTTGCATTAAATGGAGAGGAGACAAGAGGAAGGGCTAAAGGAGACCTAAATGGGTGGATGGCTAGGAGCAGTGTAGAGAAAGGAGGTGTAGGTACATTCGGTGTGGGGTTTAATGTTGGCTGATAATTTATTCTAAGGGAGGTGGGTGCACCAAAAGGTAGGGGGACACATTTTGCTTGGTATTTTTACTAAAGGAGAGTTTTCTTGGTGTGGAAGGATTCTAATTTTTTTTTTTTTTACATTTTAGCATGTTGATATTTAAAGTTGTGATTTTGTTTCCTAATTGTGAGACAATATGCATTGTTCATCATCTTTTTTTTCCAAGGAAAAATTTGTATATTTTTATTCAAATATGAAGATTGAATACATTCATTGGGTGTTGAATCACTGAATACAATAGTGTTTTAAGTACTAGAGTGTACTTATATAAAAAGACTAACAATTGAGACTTATCTTAAAATAGGCATGTTCAATAGAACATGAAGTATCTCCAAAGTATAAAATGACATGTACAATCTTCCAAAATTTTTAGAATATCAAAAGTATTAGCCTCGTCAACTAGATCGTTATAAGTACTAGCACCGGTGGGTAACATCATATAAGATCAAAAAGTTAAACAACCTATCAAAGTAACAATATTGATTCAGTTGTAATCCCATTATCATGTTCATCTAGCCAAAAAAAGCTTTGATCCTGTAGCATACCTTGTTTTGAAAGTGTATCAACATCCATATTCATTTCCCTATAAATGTGAGTGAAATTGATCACCTCATACAGGTTAATGCTATCTTCGATCTAAAGAGCCAATGGATGTAGAGCAACATTAAATGTATCCGTTGAGAGAAATTTACCCAACTAATCACCATCTGAGATTCCCCAAAGACCTAAATCTTTCTAAGGCCTTTAGACAAAGCCACCGTTAGAAGTGATCTAAGTGCCAGAATCCAAAATGACATATGGATAGTAGTACTGAATGCCAAATTCAGTGAGAAACTATTGCAACCAAATGGCCTTAGTAACTACATTGAAAACTTCTTGATACTTGGACTAGGTGATAGTTAATGCAATGGTTGTCTACTTCTTGCTAGATCAACAAATAAGACCAAAACCATTAGAAAATAGGTATCCCAAAGTGGTTTTGTGATGTGTAGCATATCCCACCCAATCGTCAACTATTTATGGAATGCCATATACCATGGTAAGCCAATAGATTGTAGAAAATAACTTTATTTTTCCATAGTAGTAAGATAACACCTTACACTTTCATTACATTAGTTGTATGGTTATTGTGCCTTATAATAAATCATAATGCTACAATTTAAAAATAATATTATCTTTGCTTGTATTTTCATGATGTAACTTAAAACATAATGATATAGGTTTTGGTATGTTATAGAAGTGTTACCAAACTCTACATTTTCTTAATAATTTCTAGATAAGTAGATGGATATTTATAGATTTGATGATGATGTCACTTGTGATAGTCTAGGATGTATGTTTTAGTTGTGTAAATTTTTCTTGCCAATTTTTTGAGATTGTTCTGCATCTTTCAAGATATTTGAAAATGTAGGATCTCTCCTTAGATATAGTATGCACCTTGAAGTTCAGTCACATGTACATTGGTTGACTGCATAGTTTCTTGCTTGGGTAAATATTGATGTTATGTCAAAAAAACTTTAGGCAAAAAAATGGTTCGAATCGAATAGGATATGTGATATCATAATTTTCTTCACTTTATATATAATCACTGGGATGTCTATTTTTCCTTGCCTCTATGTCTTGTTTTATTGTAATATGAAAATTTATGGTTTACACGTGTGTGTATGCGTGAGTGTGTGCATGGTTGTGGATACACTTTATAGTGTGGTTACTATCTATTGATGAGATGATGTCTATATTCATGGTTGGAAAACTTGTGAGAATGCATAAATTATTACACTAGTACTTGCAATATGTTGTCCGCCGAGATGCACACCAGCAGTAGAAATCTTTCGAAAGTTGTTCTCTCACTACAAGTGGGGAAAGTGTGGCCTTGGGGGCAAGCAATGAGCCAGGTACTGTCACTTGAATCCCAGCTCCTCCATTTAGGCTAGCTCCTAACGAAGCCAAGGGGGGTAGTCCCTACAAAGAGTTGTCTATGGCTCAATGTGTTTTAATGTTTTTGGTGTATGGTGATGCAGATGGATGTTGTTTAGGATTTTTTTAAAGAAAGATCACAATTTTACTTTAAAATGAAATACAAGGAAAAATGCAATCCATGTTGCGAAACAGTATATGAAGACTTTTGCGAAATAAGAAGCATCCACATATATGAAAATATAAAATTCAATGGACAAATGGCCCAACTTAATAAATATTAAATAACCAGTGCCAAAATGGATTCAAACAAGTGTAGTGCTTGGGGATGTTGAAATGTAAGTCTCAATAGTAGTTGTTCGTGAGATCGTTGTGCAGATTATCTTGTTAAATTTAAAGTTTTAATGGTCTTGATTATTAGGCTAAGAACAACAAGGTAAATCAAAATTCCGGAAAGGTATACTTTCAGTGGCTTCCCCTTTTGATGGTAAGACGGACCGCCCAGATTTCGAAGAGTAGGTGTTTAAAGAATTAACCACTCTGATGTCTAGACAGCGGTGATTTCCGGCCCCACCAGGTTTAGGAACTTTGCCCACTATCTGAGTATGTCTCAAGAAAGGCAACATTGGTTCGTTGGTTGTGGGGGTGAAAATTTTATTTATGTTATCGAAAATTATCAAATCCAACACCTTTCTGAGTACTAGTCCAACCTTTTCAGGTTGGCAGAGCATACAAGTGTTGAAGAGCAACCAAGATAAATTATTATGGGGGAGTATGAGTTGGAAATTTTTATTATTAGAGCACAATATTCAACTCTCCGATAGAGAGCGCTCTTGGCTTTGTCTTATGATAAGGTTCAAGAGACTTAACTATTTTATATGCCTAATGCAGGGAAAAATGCAATCTTACTATGCTCTCCGACAGGGAGTGCTCTTGACTTGGATTAGTGCAAGTTCAAGAGGCTTTGTTCTTTATTAAAATAGAGACAGTTTGCATTTAAAGAAAATGCATTTTTTCCAAAGTAAACGAGTAATGAAAGGAAAAAATAAAATGAAAGAGAAAGAACAAGGCCAAATTTACTAACTAACCAAGAGATAAACAAACAATGTGGGATCAACCTCTGAACAAGGTGACCACTAGAACCACCAGTCCTTGAGACCTTTCAACTAGCTGAACTTCGACAAGGAGTCTAATGGGGATAGAGAAGCTACCACAAAACAATGTGGCATTTGGGATGAAATCCCAAAGTTGCTAATTCAAGTCAAGACTTGGAAATGGAAATTACTTTAAGTACAAAAAATGAAATTTAATCTATGAAACTTATACAAATCTAACTAAAGCATGCATTAAACAATCTTCCCCAAATGGAGAAGGAAAAACAAAGTGTGGGAGGCCTTATCCTTCCTAGCCTTTTTATTAATCGATTACAAGTGTCTTGAGAATTTAAAACCCTTGAAAGGTCTTTGAGAGAAATAAACTTGGAAAAATTTGAAACAAGCTCTTAAGAGCTATTGCAAAGGATAAGTAATGATTTCTTGGTTTGGACCATCCTCTTGGTTTCTTGATAATCTTCTTGGTTTATAACTTTTTGTTTTCTACTTGCTTCAAAAAAGTCTTGAGTTTCTCTTTCTCAAAATAACTATCACAATAGTGAACTCAAATATTCATTAGCATTAGTCAAAATAAAACAAATTTGAAACTAAAATCAGACCTTGGGAGAGGCAAGACAAGCTCACCGTTTATGATGTAAAAATCATGATTTTTAACGAAATAACTTGAGATTTTTTGGGAAACTAAATTTAAAGATTTTTTAATATTTTAGGCTAATTTCCAGAATCTGGAAAATAACAGAAAATTGTAGAAAATCAGTAAAAAATCAACAAGTACAAAATGACAAGCTTTTTGAGAAAACGTAAAAAAAAAATAAAATTGAAATTTTTTTGAAATTTTTTAAATTTTCAAGTTAATTTCTAGAATTGAAAATTAGCAGAAAATTGTAAAAATTAGTCAAAAAACAACAAGCCTAAAATGGCATGCTTTTCGAGAAAAACACTAGAAAAATTAGAAAAAATGATTTTTTCTAAAAATTTTCAAATTTTTTAATATTTTTCAAGAAATTCTAGAATTGAAAAAATGCCTAAAAACACAGAAAAAACCAGCAAACAAAAAGTAGAAAATATGCACATTTTTCGAGAAAACTAGTGCACATTTCCCAAGGCAAAAAAGAAGATGAATTTACAACTTTGGAAAATGAAACTAGATTTTTAAATATGGGCCTTTTAAAAGATGGATCTAGCTTTGAAAAAGTAGACCTAAGGCTAGAAAGCCTAGATCTAACTTAGTAGAAGCCAAGCAAGCTTGAAATATAAATTTTAGTGACTTGATAACTTCTACAAAAAAGTGGAAGAGAAATAGAATAGAACCTTGAAAATTCGAGATCCACTTGTAGTAACCAATGTAACCAAGAGAAAATTTTGAAATAGTTTGTTTGATGGATGAGGCAAGCAAGCCCTTTGTGGCTATGTTTCTTCTTTTGGAAGTAGAAAGGCCTTGTATATCCTGCACATTGAAAGCATTAGATGAAAAGAGCTCTTGTTTTGTGAAGAGAGGATAGATGCAACTGAGCTTAAACCTTTCTCTACCTTTGGTGATCCTTGAAAAGCCACAAATTTCAAGATGCAAGTGATATCAAATACTAGAATGCTAAATCAAATGAAGATCCAAAAGACATTAGTATAACTGACTACGTCCTGGTCGCTTTAGATAATCAAAGATCTTGCATAGATAATCAAATTAAAGATGATAAATGGCTAACCTTGCATGCTAGATTGATAGCCTTCCTAAGCTAGAAATGACAAAATACACTTGCATAAATAAAGAGTGAGGGTTAGAGAAATATCACCTCCCACAAGATGAATTCACAATGCTAATAACTCATGCATAGATCTCCAAAGTCACTTTTATTCCAAACTTAAACGAATAGTACTTTACAATATTTTGGCAGAGTTCTCTTGCCCAAAATCTCCATGAGAGAAGAGGAGGCAATGCCTTTCTTATATACAAAAATAGAAGCCACTAAACCCTAATTCGAATTTGCCTTGAGAGAGACAAATGGCACCTTGAGAAAATTGAATTTCCAATCACAAACTCCAAAAATTCAAAGCTTGGAGTGAGATCTACCCATAACTTGAGTTTTGCATTGATGTAGAGTGGGGATGTGGCCTCCACCTAGGCAAGGCACCCACCTTAGCATTGGTATCATCACCCAACCAACAAACAAATGCCACATCACCAAAAACGTCAAGCTAAAGGAGAGGTCAAATTTCTTGACTGAAAATCACTCCTAGTGCTCCGATGTTGATTTGAAATTGGTGGGTGATGATTGTAATCATCATAAATGCTCAGTTCCATGTCATTTAGACTTTTATTTCATTTAATTTGGCCTTTTTTTTGGAGAGATTTGACTTTTCTCAAAAATATTAATTTCTAAATATTTTAATTAATATTTCTCATTTTTTGAATTTTTGAGAAAATATTAATTATGAGGCGAAATAATTGTCTGAAATTTAGGATACGTTGGTCTGGGGGTCATGAATGATTTTTGGCCTAAGGTTAGAGTCTTCAATCACTGAATTTGGACCCCGGATGACTGACATATTACAAATTTTAATTTTTGCATTTAAATTATGGAAAAATTGATTATAAATTAAAAAATAATTAAAAACCCGAATCCAACGCATCCGGTAAATTTTTTTCAAAATTTTTTTTGAGGGTTCTAGTGACTTAGGACATGACCATAGTCTATTCTAATAGTGTCTAGTAGGGTTATATACATCAGTTGGACTTTAACAACCCCCCATGGCTAAAATTTTCAAAATTGGGCATTTCAACTTTGGAGGAAGCGGGAGAAAACCTCATCAATTATAGCTCGACTATAGGCAAAGTATAATTGACAAGGGAAAAAACTCTCTGGAATACCTTAGTTGCTTAACCAAGTCATGGGGAACCGAGCCCCTCAAAATCCTACTAGTACACTTTATTACAAACCATGTGGGGCCATGGTCATGTCGACTGAAAATAAAAACTGGCTAGCCAAAATTGGCTAATTATTGTCGTCTGAAACCCAGATACTCTGGAAGCAAACACTGATGTGTTCCAACACTGGCGACTTAATGGAGTTTCATCTATTTGTACAAAATAGGTGATAACATCTCAGTCACATATGGCACAAGGCCTTTTGATCTCTCTTTTGACTCCATTCGCCCCTCTAATATACTGGCACTGGCCTTTCCTCGAGGAATGATCCTCCCAACTTTCCCATCACCCAAGTAAAAAATATTTTTTGTTACTATTGTTTCTCTAAGGCAGCCTCTTCATTTCACCTTGCCCTCCGTTGGACTTGCCTTAGCGATCTTACCTTAGGGATACCCCCCTAGAGTTGGAGAAGAGCCAACCTGAAGCGAAGAGGAGAGGAGTGTGGTGACATTGGCCTCTCTCCTGAGAGTTGTCATCCAGCTGGTGTGTTACATTTTGGGCTTCAGCACACGCATGTTAGTTTTGGGAGACAACATAATATAACACAAAATATGCATTATACAATGATTATTTCTTGTTGTTTATAGAAAAATGGTGAAGATGACTACTTAGATGATGATCCAGATTATGTTGTCACCAATTTACCAGAGAAAGATATTGTTGATAATGATGTAGATGGATCAGATGAAAATGATAATGGATATGATGTTGGGATAGATGAGGATGAGGATGATGACGATGATGGTAGCCATTGATGCTACTATTGAGATTGTGGATGTTTATTGCTTTCTCCATGCTACTAGACACATTGTTATTTTTGCGATGATCCAAGTTCATATTACATTCTGGGTCATTTTTATTTGTAAGGCGGATTCATGTTGACATAAAATTTGATTACCCTCGATTGTTTTTGACTTTTCTAGATATGTATATCAATTTTTTTCTTCTTGTGATATTGGTATTTTCACTATATATATCGTTCACTTGTTCTTTTAACCTTAATATGATGATCTGTATGATAGGTTATTGATGTGACGATGTTTTATAATTTCATTTCTTTTGATGAAAGATAATGGTGATGTTATCATTATTATATTGTAAATTTATATATATTGGAAGTTGTCAATGATCTTTTCATGGAAAATTAATATATATGATGTTACTACTTTGGATAAATGTTGTCTGTCTATGTTAAATTTCTTCATAAATGCTATGCAATTAATTTCAATAATGATATCTACAATTAATTTGAATGTTTAATTGTGTTATTTTAGAAATATGAAGTAAATGATATATGAGAACTATTGAAATTAATGAAATAATTATAATAATTTGATATAATAAATATATTAGCACACAATTGGATATAGTTGTAGGTGTTAAATAACAACCCTAATGTGGTGCTAATAAGGAAGCAAGACTAGGAGCTAAAACATATGCTGACTACGTCACAGATCTAGAAGCAACATTGGTTGCAAAACCTAGTGCTTAGTTGGAAGTCAATATTGATGTTATTTTGGACGCCAAAGTAGAAGCTAAACTAGTGGCCAACAAAGAAGGAAAATTAGATGCTAAATGGGAAGCTATAGCGACATTCATGAGGAAGAAAAATAAGAATAAATCCAAGGAGCTAAACAGGAATCAAAATGTGGCTCCAATGGGAGTAAAAATGGACGCTAAATTGGGCGTTAAAATTGTAGAAAAACATGGTGCTAATGTGGACATCAATAGAGATACAAAACTAGGCATTAAAAAGGATGCAACACTTGGCGTTAATGAGGAAGCCAAACATGGCATTGATATGGTAGCAAAATAAGACATTACTTTGGATGTAAAACATGGCGTTACATAGGAAGCAAAATATGGTGCAACAATAGGAGAAATATTTGGCGCCATTTTGGTAGCAAAAAGTGGTGCAAATTTGGAAGCAAAAATTGGCACATATTTGGAAGTAAAACGTGGTGCAAAATGGAATGCTAAAGTGGTAGCACATATGGATGCAATATTGGACGCTAATTTGGATGCAAATATGGTGCTAATGGGGATGTAATTTAGGAAGTAAAAGAGGACAATCTCTACGAAGAAAAATAGGAAGTTATTTAGGAAGCAAAATTGGATGCTATTTTGGAAGCAAAAAAATGAACGCTATTTTGGACATCAGAAAGGATGTTATCTAGGAAGCAAAAAAGATGTTATTTTAGATGCTTTAAGTTTTGTCCATGACGCGTCCCATTTACGTCTACTTTGACCACTCAATGTAAAAAAAAATTACACTAAAAAGGGACACTAAATGGGACGCCAATTCCAAGATTTGTTGTAGTGACTCCATGGAATCAAGTGAATTCTGGCACAGAAGGATTGCACATGTGCACTACAGAGCACGACCAATTGCAAGCAAAGCAGTTTCAAGTTTACCAGAAATCCAGACAAAGCATGAAGGCATTTGCAAGGGATGTGCACAAGGAGAGAACGTGAAGAAGACATTTCCTAGCAGTGAAAGCAAGGCAAAAAGGATATTGGAGATAGTCCACTCAGATGTGTGTGGTCCCATGTATTCCATCTCATTAAGCGGGTATGTATACCATGTTTCTTTTATAGATGACTTTTCCCGTAAGACATAGATTTATTTCTTGAAGGGAAAAGATGAAGTATTTAGCAAATTCAAGGAATTCAAAGCCTTAGTTGAAAATCACACTGAAAGGAAGATCAAGACTCCACGGCTGGACAATGGCGAAAAATTGATCAGAAGAATTCAAGGACCTTTGCAGAGAATATGAGATTAAGAGGGAGTTGAGCACTCTATACAATCCTCAACTAAATGGCCTTGCAGAACGAAAGAATAGAACAATAATGGAACTAGCAAAAGCAATGTTACATGATCAAGATCTTCCAATGCACTTATGGGCATAAGCAGCAAGGACAACTGTGTATGTACAAAACCATACACCTCACCGTGTATTGAATAACAAGACACTCGAAGAAACCTTCTCAGGAGAGAATCCATAAGTCAGCCATCTCAAAATATTTGGCTGCCCGGTGTACATACACATCCCAAAGGAAAAGAGAACCAGGCTAGATCCTTCAGGAAAGAAGGGGATATTCGTGGGATACAACGACACATCAAAAGCTTACCCGGATATACTTCCCAGGATTCAAGAAGATCGAGATCGACAGAGATGTAACTTTTGATGAAGATTCAATATACAACAAATCAAGAAAATTACCTATTGAAGAAACTAAAGAACCTGAAGTTCCCAGAACCAGAGACGTAGTTATGGAAGAAACAATTCAAGAAGATCATGAAGACCATGACATGACATAACCAAAAAAACCTATAGATCCACCTCGTGAGAAGAACTCCCACAAAAGAAGACCAGCATGGCCACGTGAAGCAATACAAGATGTAGAGAAGTATGGCACTCCAGATGGGACACATAGAGAAAGCAAGAGACCCAGACCATACTCCAATTATGTGGCTCTACTATGTGACATCATTGATAAAGAACCTTCCAACTATGAGTAAGCAATAGAGAAGAAGGAATGGAAGGATGCCATGATCGAGGAGTACCAGTCGATTATGAAGAATGGTGTCTGGGAGATAGTTCCAAGACTAGTAGGGAATTCCATTGTGACTTCGAAGTGGATCTACAAGATCAAGCATGCTGCAGATGGTAACATTGAAAAACACAAGGCAAGATTTGTGGCACGTGGCTTCTCCTAGAAAGAAGGCATAGACGACGAGGAGACATTTGCACTTGTAGCAAGATACACTTCCATCAGATCTATACTTGCATTAGTTGCAATAATGAAATGGAAGGTACACTACATGGACGTCAAGACAACATTCTTGAATGGTGTAGTCGAAGAGGAAGTTTATGTGGAGCATCCATTGGGATTCGAGACACATAGCAGACAGACTCATTTGTGCAAGTTGAAGAAAGCCTTGTATGGTTTGAAGCAGGCACCCAGGACATGGTACGGTAGGATGGACAACTTTTTGATGAGCTTAGGATTTACCAAGAGTAAAGCAAATTCCAACCTTTACTTCAAGGTTGAGAACAAAAGACCAGTGATACTACTACTTTATGTAGATGACCTGTTTGTAACAGGAGGGGATGAGCTCATTACATATACGAAGGGAAATCTTTCCATAGAGTTCGAGACGAAGGACTTGGGGATGATGCACTACTTCTTAGGCATGGAGGTGTGGCAGAGTATAGATGGGATTTTCCTTGGTCAAGGAAAGTATGCAGTGGAGATTCTGAAGAGGTTCAGAATGATGGACTGCAAGGCAATGGCCACACCAATGGTAGTGAACTTGAAGCTACTGTGTGATGCTTTATCATAGACAGTCTATGCCACGATGTACAAGCAGATGATTGGTTCATTGATGTACTTGACGAACACGAGACCAAACATATGCTTTGATGTGAACACCCTGAGCCAGTTCCTGACAGATCCGAGACATGTTCACCTGATTGCTCCAAAGCATATATTGAGGTACCTGAAGGGTACAATTGAGTATGGACTCAAGTATGAGACGAACCAGAAGATTAACTTGCATGGTTATGTTGATTCGGATTGGGCAGGCAGTGCCACGGACAGGAATAACACTTCAGGATGTTGCTTCAGTTTGGGATCCGGTATGATCTCCCGGTTTAGCAAGAAGCAGTCATATGTGGCACTGAGTACAACCGAAGTAGAGTATGTTGCAGCTTGTTCGGCCAGTTGTGGGGCAATATGGCTTCAAAAGCTATTGTCATATTTGTTTGATCTTGAGTTAGAGGCGACTTGTATCTTCTGTGACAACCAGATTTTTGTGAAGTTGTTTGAGAACTCAGTGTTCCATGATAAGTCGAAGCATATTGATATCAAGTACCACTATATCCGGGATATTGTGCAGAGAGGAGTAGTGAAGCTCCAGTATGTGGCGGCAGATGAGAAGATAGCCAATGTGTTGACCAAGCCGTTAGTGAGAGTGAAGTTCGAGTACTTTAGAGAGAAGCTTGGTGTTATCCAGATCGAGGTTCCTTGAAAGAGGGAGTGATGTGACCGGAAGACGCAGGTGCACCAGGGTTGTATCTTACATGGTGGAAGACGCAAGTGGTCCATAGGGACGTAATGCACCTGGGGTGCTCCTAGGCTGTATACACATGTTTGAAGACGTTGGTAGGTCCATGGGTCATGAAGCATCTGGGATGCGCCTGTGATGTATCTTACATGGTGGAAGACGGAGGTGGTCCGCAAGGACGTAATGCACTTGGGGTGATCCTAGGTTGTATCCACATGTTTGAAGACCCAGGTTGATCGAGAGTGTTGTAATGCACTTGGGGTGCTCCTGGGCTGTACCTACTAGGTGGGAAATGCATGTGGACTAAGAGAGAGACGTAATGCGCCTGGGGTGCTCTTGGGTTGTACCCACTGGGTGGGAGACATAGGTGGTCTGGGTGGCAATGTAATGTGTGGTCCTGGGATGTACCTACTTGATGTCTTGCTCATAGATATGATGAATACCTAGATGATAGCTAGTCCTGCATCCAGCATGAAAAAGGATTGGCTCTGTAGAACTTCTCATGACGGATGGATTCGAGATGTCACTAGTCAATGATTAACAATATGAGGATTGTTGCAGCAGTGATGATGATGATCCAACAACGATGATGTTCCAGTGATGATGACGTTGTCCATAGTATGTGTCCAGTTGTGATGATGACTATGGCGAGAGAATACCTTCCTAGTTATGAGGGAGTGTTGTTGTAATTGTAACTTCAGAATATATTCTTTGTATATTTCTATTGTACTTTTATTGTACCTCCGTCGAAGATGTTTTTCCTCCATTCGGGGATGTCATTATTATATTTGGTCATGCTAGAATATTGAGGTAAAACCTCCATTGTAAGTCGGGGCAAGTGCTCCCCAAAAGATAAATGTAAAATATATTTTTGAGTCTCTGTAGGACAGGCCGGCCTAGTCAAGTTAAGAGAGGTCAGCCCCATTAGGAAAAAGTCACTCACACTTAAAGTATAAATAGAGAGGATCACTCTCTTATTTGGGAACACACTCACTCAAGCAAGTTCACATCAAGTGAGAGAGAAGACAAGTTCGTTGGAGGAGAAAGAGAGAGAGTTGCAGAAGACATCTTATATTTTGGGTTTTCCATCTTACTTGATAGTGTACAAGTGATGATTCTTTTTCTGAGGAAGTTGCGGATTTTTCTCCTTTATGGTTTCCCTGAGGAAATATCTTGTGTCTTTTGTGTTTTGTTGTGCTTGTCTATCTTTTAGTCTAAAGATCTAACTAAATTGAATTAAAGTGCAAACTCTAACATTGTGGAGAGTACATGTTGACGTGAAGGGCCCCATGCCAACATGAAGGGGTTTCCACCATGTATCTAAGTTAAAAGTAAAGAGGCATGTTACCACCTAAATTTGCACATCAGCTGGACTTCAGTGAGCCACCAGTATTGCACAATTATTTGTGCTTCTCAGAGTTCAGATGTTCCAGCCTTGGCCAATTTTGGCCATTTTTTTCATTTCTGTAATAAATGACCATGCCCCACGGGGTTTGGAATAAAGCGTGCTAGCATGGTGATCTTTGAGTGACTCGGTTCCCTACGACTTGACAACCAAATAAGGTATTCCAAGGAGTTTTTTTCCCTTGTCGATTATGCTTTGCCTTTAGCCGAGTATAATCGATGAGGTTTTCTCTTGCTCCTCCGAAGCTGGAATTCCCAAAGTGGTGGTTAGAGGCCTTAGGGGATTATTAGAGTCCATTTTGTAATGTTTATAAACATGCTAGACATTAGGATTTTATCGTTTGGTCATGTACTAGGTCCCCCTGAAGTTTCAGTCAATTCCGAGAAAAATATTTTTTTTTTTCACATTTTTAAGCCATTTTAATGGTTTAAATGAAAAAATTCAAAGGGTTATAAAAGTGTGATCCGGAGTTGGAATTTGGCACAGGGATGCTCGTTTTCAAACTCAGAGCATCCTCTTTACTCTAGTACCTGATTTTCCTATGTTTCGGGTAGTAAAAATCGCCTGAGGAGCAGTTTTTCCTATCAGAGCTACAAAGTGGCATTTTAATGCTAAAATGCATCAAAATGCACCACTACCAAAAAATAAAATATGTAAAAAAATGGATAAACATGTGACAAAATGACATGGCACCATGTCACATATGATTGGCGACTAGGTGAAAAAGTTAAAGCATGATGTTATGGGCAAATATTTTATATCCAAAGTTTACCAATGAAGAATTTCGCCCCCCCATACCTCACGTGTGCATCAAATTGACTTAACATGAATCACATGGTGGGAGAATGTGTTAAGAGATAAAACATTAATGTATGTCTTATCGTTGGCGACTTTGTTAAGGATCAAACCTTATCTTATAAAATCAAATGATCAAAGGTTTGATACATCATGCACTTTCTACCATTCCCGTGGGCATCATCCACGAAGGCAGCGCACGATTGGATGGAGTGGTATGTGCCTACCTCATGGAGAGGTGGTGCAAATACCTTAGCTTGGCTCCCATTCATATTCCAATCAGCAAAGATCACGTCCCATACCTCATGTCATCTCTCCCATCGAGCGTGTGCACCCATCTCCTTCACGTGAACAACTCTTCCACACGGCAGCTCCCATTCGGAAGTGTTAACTCCAATGTGTAATGCGCCTACCTCATGGATAGGTGGCGCATAGATATTGAATTGGCTACCAATCAACGCCATTCACTTCAAGTTAACTCTTAAATCAAGCTCATGCGCCTACCGTAGGGTTTTGGCTCCCCCTCACTCTGTGTTTTTCTATTTAAGAATGAGCTCTCTTCCATTGTAAGGCATCAGAAGGTCGAACCTCTATTTTTCATTGTAATATTTTTGTACTGAGTTAATAAGAAGGCTTTGGATGCTACCCTGGTGTTGTCTGCGGTGTTGGATTGTTCTATTCTTTGCTCCTTATGAGGTAAATCTGTATCATCATAGCATGCTAGTAATTGTTGGATTTATTTGTCTTTGAAGGGAAAGTATTTTTCATAAGCATAGTAGGTGGTGCTTTATAGACTATTTGCTATTGTGGATAACATTAGAATGCTAGAGGTAAAAAAATTCTTGTTTGAATCTATCATCTCTCACATTTTCTTTTAATTATTCACACAGGTGCTTTTAATCCCTTTGCTAGTGGTGTTTTGATCTTACAGGTTGCTTAAGCTAGACGAGTGGATGAACATGTTAGATCTTCCCTTCCTCCAACAAACTTAAACAAAGAGGTCAATCCCACCGGTGCATCAGAAAGCAGACTCCATTGCCCATCTTCAGAGCTCAACCCCCATGGGTTCAAACTTCTCGGTCCACTTCTTCTATTCTTTCTCGGTTACTGTTTCTATTTTTACTTAGATCTTGCATTTAAAAGTTTCATTGATAAAGAGATCTAAAATCAAATTGCAACCTAATAATTTCAATATATTTGATAAGCTAGATCTAGGTTGTTTAGTTCTCTATTTTGCAATTTTGAAGTAGATCCAAAGCATAATAGAGTATTTTATTTTACAAAGTCTTTTACCAAGCAATTTAAGTGCTTAAGTCATTTACTTGTTATCTCTTAAAGAGGCAAGTAAATCTCCTAAGAAGGCAAGCTTTATAACTTGCCTTACTTAGTTATTTATTTCATTTTAGTTTAGTTAGTTTTCATAAGTCTTTTTAGGCATTTTTTTTTACATAAGTAGCCAAATCACTTTCTAAGTGTTTTTGGCCATTTTATGATAAAAATAGCTTGCTGGTTTTTGCATTTAAAATATCAGTCCAAAAAATTAAATTCATTCAAACGTTAGTTTTAAGTCCAAAAATTGCCCAAAAAATTTCATTATTACTTACTAGTTGCATTGTAGTTCATTTTGGTGATTTGTAGTGTTGTCAGAATGCCCTTAAAGTGTTCTAATTCATCATTGTGATTAACTTTCTTTGCTGGTCTGATATTTTATTTTAGTATGTTGAACCCAAGGAATCAAGAAATTTACCATATCAAGGCTCCCTGAACACTTCCAAGAACCAGAAGTTCAAGTGTTGATCCATTTTTTCCAATAAATTTGTAAACTGACTTGTTTCCCTAAGCATAAAGGGCAAGCAGTGGTTCACTTCTTTTTCATCTTGTAAAATCAAAAATAAAAAGAGCAAGTAGGCAATTCCAGCGCCTGAACCCCAATCCCCCAGGGGGGATTCGCGTTTTTCACCTTTTTTAGTTTTTTGCATTTTTTCTTCTTTTCTTGGTTTAGACTAGTTTACTTTTTGTTATTAGTAATTACATAACATTCACAAAACACACAAGGCATCCCAGGGGGGCTTACAATCTTTTTCAATCTCTCACCTAAGTGCTACAAAATAAACCACAATCTTGTTCTAAAGTTTTCCAAGTAAAATTAACCCCCTTGCTCTACCGAAGTACTCCACATTTGGTGGAAGAAAAAATACTCTTGGGATTTAGTGTAGATTAATCATCCATTTTAAATCATAATAAAACAGACCAACACCCCAAGCCCAAAGTATGCTCTTGGCCGCTGCAACTTATTCGGAACTGCTGGACCAATCAGAAACGGGTGTGAGGTACTTAGTTTAATAGGACAATCCATCAGAGCCAAATTCTAAGAACTCGGGAGGTTGCGTGGGCTGAAACTATAGAGTCAGCAGGCTACTTTAAGAAGGTTCATCATCGCCTGGTTGGACACTTGGTAAAGCTGCTAGAGCACTCAGTTCGAAGGGTTAGGTTTCTCTTGGGCCAAACCAAGAATTAACCCACTCTTTTAATAATCTTAAAATTTACCAACTGAGACATTGCAATACTTTCACCGAGATCACAGAAGCAACCCTCTCAAGCACTCCATTCTCATTGGCACTGGTCTTCACTTTTCCTTTGTTTAAGTTAATCCTTACAAATGTCATGAATGGTGTTGTATTTTAAAAGCTATGGATTTTCATTTCATGTTGCAGTGACTTATAGTATATTGATTAAGTGATTTCATCATAAACTCCTAGAATAAGCTTTTCCTTTTCATAGATTCATTTTTCATAAGGACCACCCCCCTTGGCTTCGCTAGGAGTAAGCCTAGACGGAGGAGTCGAGTAATCGGGTGACAACACTTGACTCTCACTTTCCCCCAAGGACACACCAAGCGGATTGAAGAATTCATGTCGCGTTCCCCCCAAGTGTGTATTAGGCGGCAACAAAGCAAACACAAGAATTTAGCTAGGCATACATTGTATTAAAAATAGAAAAATAAAGCATGTATGGAAAAGAAAAAATAAATAAATAAAAGATGAGACTATGGTCTCATTTCTCAAATGTACAATAAAGACAAATAAGCTCAACGAGCTTAGGAGAAGTTGAGGGGTCGAGGACGCTTGGCTTTCTAACTATTCCAAGCTCAGCCATTTCTATAAAGTGATTCCCCCACAATGGAAGAGGGGTTCTTTGGCTGAGAGTGAAAGAAATACTGCCCAAATGCTGATGAAAAGTTCTACTTGAGCACCAGAGATCCTGTAACCTATACATTGAAAAATAAAAGAGCTTGGTTGTAACACCCCGTTTTGACATTACCACCTGAACTACTATTATATGTTGTATTTTCTTGATTGTGAGACTTTGTCGTTTTGACGACACTCTAGACATATGGTTATATTATTTTGTTGATATATATATGTGAGTGTGTGATGTTAGTATTATGATATGTAGCCATGTTAGATATGTATCATGTGTTAGTTATGTCTTAGATATGTAAGTTAATGAATGATGGGTACGTGGATACCATTAAAGTTATTTGTTGAACGAATGAATGTTATACCAGGTGCATGGTGAATATAATGAATTGATTATTGTTGTTATGTTATGACGAAATGTATGTGTACATGTTGAGGATTTGTGCATGATATTCTAGATTGTATGTCGAGGACTGACTTACAGGTTAAGATGGCTAAGTGATAGCTAGATCCTACGAGGTTGTTGAACGAATGAATGTTATACCAGGTGCATGGTGAATATAATGAATTGATTATTGTTGTTATGTTATGACGAAATCTATGTGTACATGTTGATGATTTGTGCATGATATTCTAGATTGTATGTCGAGGACTGACTTACAGGTTAAGATGGCTAAGTGATAGCTAGAACCTACGAGGTTGGAGAGCCTCGGGGACATGGACTCCGAAACATAAATGATATGAAAGTGATGCGTTATTTACTTTCGCATGATTATTATGTTGTTTATTATGATGTATGGGTGGGGTAGGGTTTCAGAAAACTCAACCGCCCAGATTGGTTATACGATGACAAACTGAGTACAAGTGCAATGCAGTTATTATGTCGGTGTAGACATAGTCCCTTGTTCCATTAGGGGGGTGGAGGCTTACTCACCGTTTATCCACAAAACCCAGAGTCATGGGAGGGCTATGATATGGTGCGCTCCCCAAGGTGTGTGATGATGACTAGTGGTGTCTTGCTGGGGAAGCTTGGTCGATGTAGTCGACACTTCCGCTTACGGGTTCTAGCTGGAGTCGGTCATGGCTTGACACTTCAGGGTAGTCCAGCAGAGGAAATGATAGGATGTGGAAGTTAGTTGTGATTTAGGTAGATGATGTAGGTAGATAGGTGTAGTTTGAAGTCAGGATGAAAACAAGATCTAACTATGTGTGTGGAAAACCCCTTGATTGATTATGTGTCGTAACTTAATAAGATGTAGTTACGTAAAAGACTGTACCTTGCATACTATTTTTTTTTATAGTAACGGTTGAAATATATATATTAAAAATCGAAAAGAGCTTACAAAATGCTGGGAGACTGTACCCATCAAAATGAGGGAGAATTCACCTCTATCCTAGTCTGTGAAATTCAACTCATTAGGGTTTTTGACAAAGGAGGGAAATAGGCACCTCTGAACTCTTCAAAACTACATACCGACAGCTATAGACTAACTTCTAGACCTACCAGAAACTTGACATATGAGGGAAAAAGGCACCTCAATAAACTTCTTAACTTCAAACTGACAAATTACAAAAAAACCTAACATATAACAAAGCAGCTTCACAGAGGACTGGACCTGCATTAACTTCTGGGAGATAGGGTTTTCTTTTTCTTTCTTCCGGCCGCAGTGTCTTCATTATCTTCTATGCCCAGGAGAACCGTTGGGTTGTTGCTCCTACTGGTACGAATGCAGTCAACCTTAGCCTCCACTATCCTTAACTCACTATGCAGAGAATCAATTTTGCCTACCAACCCCTCAAAGAATTCTTGCATTTTGATGTTGTTACCTCTGATGTCCGTATTAGATATCTGTACGAAGGTAACCAACTGGGAGATGACCTTCTTGATGTCCTTGCTTTCTCCCCTTAACCATCCAACCTGTTCATCAATGTCATGCAGATGTGAGAGCACTCCTGGCGGAGGGCTTTCCGGACCACGAAGAGAATCAAAATTCCCAAAGCCTCCAGCGCCCCCATTCGCATTCCAGAGCTTGCTGACTCCCGTGTCCCCGGAGTTTTCACTGACCAGGTGCAGGGCCAGGTTATTATGATGACCGAGACCTTCTTCCAGGACTTTCCAATTCTTATCGTTCTCCTGCTCGTAACCAATATAGCCTGCGTTGAGTCGCAGTCTTTGCCTTTGGGGTGCTCCCATCTGCGAATTGCCACCTCCCATTTCATTGTTTGGGCAATGAACATGTTTGGCCGAATGCCAACTGCTCCTTCTAAATCTTTCTCCCCATTTTCTTGAACCGTATCAAGAGCCAACGGGAAACGCTGCGATCCAATACCTCCAGCAGAGACCTACAGATTTTCCAAGCAAGTCTTGCACTGGAGAGCTGGGAGGCATAGCCCTGCAACGCTACCAACATTCCTTCTATCCATCCTGAGACGAAGAACCGCAGAGCTACCAAAGCACAAAAACAATGGTGAGCAGAAGAACAGCAGAAGGTCGCTCCAGAATGCCAACGTTCCCCTGTATATATGCCACCCTGCCTTCTTGTTGATAAATCTTCATGCATGCGAAACAGGTGTGGCTTAACAAGCCATGCTACCTCTTTTAGCTTGGGGATGCTCAAATGAATCCAAAGTGGATTTGGAATTAAATAGGCCCTGTCCACTTTTGGACATGTCACTTATGCCACTAAGGCACCTACTAATGCCATAAATGCCACTAAGGCACCCACTCCATTTTTTCGTGTGCTCCATTTCTTGTTATCACACCACAATTCTTCCTAGCCCCGAGATTGGCCATGGTATCGGCCTCAACATTATTCTTCCTTAAGATATGAAAGAAGAAAATTGAATCATAGTTGTAGGAGTTAATCAAGCTAGTGAGGAGAGTCTGATATTTTGAAATTGGGATTTGTTGTTTTCTGATTATAGCCCTGGCAAATTTAATGACAATGAGAGAGTCGCCAATCACTACAAGCTTTCAGATATTCCTTTCCTGCGCAATATTGATACCTTTGATCATTGCGAGCCACTTTGCCTGATTGTTGGTTTGTCTTCCAATCCCCCAGGCGTAATCTTCCACTTTGCTTCCTTCGGAGTTCAGCAGAACTCCCCCTGCACCTGCCAACCCAGGATTGCCTTTTGAGGCTCCGTCAAAGAATAGAATGTAACTGTTACAGGTTCTCATCTAGTCCTTGAAATCACTTGTCTCTAAGCGCAGCTGCCAACCGGTTGACTTTTTACTTGCCAGTCGAGGAGTCATGAAGGGTGTGTTGGGGATCAGAAGATCCGCTATCCAAATCTTTTCTTCGACGCTAAGGGGTTCTTTGCTGAGGTTGTGCATACCTCTCGAGGAGAGCTTCTCGATCCATAGGGCAGTTGCATTTGAGACCACCTTACCCGGAGAAGACCGAGCTTCTTCGAAAATTTCCTTATTTCTTGCATTCCAAATCTTCTAGCATATAAATTTGGGGTAAGCTATCCAAGCTCTTTTGAAGTCCGGTTTCTTAGCAAAGGTATTATCATAGTAGAAATGCCAATTAGCAAAAAGATCTCTCCTGGCAGTGGGGAGTATGAGCCTTGGTTGAATGACTTGATATGCCCTGCTCCAAACTTCTCTGGCGAAGCTGCATTCAAGGAAGAGATGCTCAACCGTTTCTTCTGCGACTTTACAGAGAACACATCTTGCTGGTCCCTGAATATTTCTTTTTTGGAGATTGTCTGTTGTTAGGATCTTTTTTTGAGCGAGTAGCCAATTGAAAACATTTACCTTTGGAATCCCATCCTTGTTCCAAATTTGATCCCACTTCTTGTCTTTATTGCAAGGGTATCTCAGGGCATCAAGATATTTATATCCTTCTTAATCGAATAAGAGCCAGCAGTTCCCCATCCTCTCTTATCTTTCTCAAAAAGGTGGATAGGGGTTGCCCCATGGAAGAGTGAGAGCAGGAAATAGTAATCAGATGTAAGGTGAGCTGGAAGATCAAGAGTTCTCCAACCTGCCCACTTCCCATGATTTGTCCAGGTGGAAAGATCAAAGAGGGTGTGTATATTGGCTTGCTCCATCCAAAGTTTCAGATTATTGAGCTCATGGAGATAATTTGCAGGTGGAGTTGTGCAAAAGTTATCTTGCCATATTTTGATTTGTTTCCCATTGCCCGGAATCCAATTAAGGTTGTCTTGAATTACATTGGCTGCTTTTTTGCAAAGATTCCATATATTAGTTCCCTTTCTGTCCAAGTGGATTCTTTCCACACACCTTTTCCTGATCCCCGACATGTATTTTTTATAGAGGATTTCCTTCCACCAGGTTCTCTTGCCTGTAATGATTCTCCATAAGATTTTCGCGCCAAGAGCTAAATTCATCATGGAGGGATCTTTGATCCTTGTTCCTCCAAACTTTTTTGGTCTGCATATTGAGTCCCAATTTACTAAATGGAATTTTTTTGTGCTGGTGCTTTTCCCCCCCTGCCATAGGAAGCTGCGAAGATTTTTTGTGATTTTCTTCATGACAGTGCTGGGTGCAATTGAGATGGAGCAGGCATACAGGGGGTAGGCAGCCAAAATAGAATTTATGAAAACCATTTTGCCGGCTGAGTTTAACCATCTGGACCCCCATGATGATATCTTGTTTTTTATTTTAGATATAAGCCCATTCCAATCTGCAACTTTGTGTTTCCCTTTGAAAATGGGAATTCCAAGATATGGAAAGGATTTCCATTCCCCAATGCCTTCGAATCCTAGGATCCTTGAAATTCTAGCCATAGTTCCCACAGAGCAGTTCCATCCATAAATTTTGGACTTGGCTGTGTTGAGTTTGCCATCCGAGGCACGCAAGAAGGAAGAGAGGACACAGCCTAGTCTTTCAGTAATGATCGTTGAAGCACCTCCCAATAGGATAGTATCATCAGCAAATTGCGAGTGATTGATCGGCTTGACACCTCGGACGATTTTTATACCTTTGAGCTCCCCTATGGACTGAAGGTAGTGCAACTTTCTACTCATAGTTTCAGCAACTAGGAGATACAAAAAAGGGGAAAGGGGACACCCTTGGCGTAAGCCTCTAGAGACTAGGAAAAAGTTGGAGGGCCGACCATTAACAAGTGGAGCTATCCATGGACTGTGGATACAAGCTTTTATCCATCTCACAAATTCATTAGAGAAACCGAATTTCAGCATAATGTCAAAAAGGAATTTATGGTTCACTCTATCAAAGGCATTTTCCATGTCGAGCTTGATGGCCATGCCCTGGTGTTTCTTCTCAATGCTTGTGTGAATAGCTTCCTGCACCAATATGATATTGTCCAAAATTTGTCGACCAACTAGAAACCCTCTCTGAGTTTACCTTGCAAACTATGTTAAACGTGTGTTAGTGAACAATAAATTTCATGATTATGATTGATGTATGTGATTTAGTACTATTAGTGTACTTACGCGAGGTTTGCAAGTAGTAGCTACGCTTACATAAATTGCCTACATATTTATAAATTGCGTGAAATATTGTTGAATAATAATGTTAATTATTGTCGATTAATAATTAATTATTGTTGATTAATAAACGAGCTATGGTTAACCTAGGTAGTAACTAATGCAATTGATAAGTAATGCTTGATTGATTGTTATTAAATTTATTTAGTCAAGACTAAGGGTTAAATTTGTTAAATGCAATTATCACGCAAATTAGGTTAATATTAAATTGATCGGTTAATATTAATTATGCGTTAATAATGTTAATTGATGATAATAAAATTATCATTATCGTTAGCAATGGTTGTTAATTAGTTTAATTATAAACTAGGGTGGAATTAATATGGAACTAGGTGAAGGAGTTGATTAAAGACTTAGTTAATATTAATTAATTAATATAAATGTACATTCATAATGATGTGAGTTATATTGATAGGATTATTATTGATAATTGATAAATTAAATTAGTTTGAATTTATAATTAAAAGAGTAATTAGCATATTAGAAGTGTGTTAATCATTAGTTAAATGATTAGGTTGTTATTAATTAATCTATGACAATCAGTATTAATTAATTAACTGATAGATCATTATCAATTAAATGATTATTATGAATAGTTGGATGTTGAACAAAAGAAATAATGATATATTTTATTATAATGATTAATTAATAGAAATTGTTGTAAAACACGAGGGTGATAGTTACATAAATTAAATTGTAATTATGTCAACTTGAAAAGACAATGGCGATGGAACTGCATTAATAAATTTAGTTGACTTTTACATATGGTATTACCATCAATAATTTAAAAAGATAATATTTATAAATCATTGGTAAATTAATTAATTAATTAATTGATGTATTGATAAGTATTAATGAATGTGGTCATGTCTCGAGGAAGGAAAGAAACGAGGACTGACATATTAGTTGGAATTTAATGGGGAAGATAAGGGTAGTAATGGGGAGCATAGAGTTGGCAGGAAGAGGGGGTTAAGTGCAAGGATGGATTTGAAGGAAGGGACCTTTCTTTTGGATGTTATTATTCGCAGGAGAACTTAGAAAATTGCAGAGTAGAAGAGAAGGGGTTTGGTTGGAGAAATTTCAGAAGGGAGAAACTGTGGTTGGCTTGTACTCGGTTTGGGCTCTGGGGTCTAAAGGGGCACCTTTGGAGCTGGGTGGTCGGCGAGACCTCGCCAGTTGGAAGGGTGACATGCTTGTTTGGTCGATTGAGTTTCAAGGGTTTAGGAAGGTGTTTGGTTGCAGGGCTACAACAGGGAAAATACAAGGGGGCAACAACAAAAAGGGGATCTACTAGCTATTAAGAGGTATTTCTCCTAAAGGTATACTAATCCATTTCTAACCCTGTTAGTTTTATTATTTCTAGTTATTTGAAAATGGAAGTTTTGTAAATTAGTACATATGTATTTATGTTCTTGAACCTGCAAACTGGAAATTAGAAAATGTTAAAAATAGTAAAACAACACATTATTACAGAGTAAAATAGCACACTTATTTTTTTTTTTAACATAAGCGGTTAAGATTTATTTGTATAAAAAAGTTTGTTGAGCAGAGTTACATTGTGCAGGAGAATGCCTGCACTCCAAAACAATTGGGCAGCCAGTTCTCTACTATCATCATTTTCAATAGGCTGAGATTGAGTCCCCTATCAACTAGACGCTATAACAACTGACAATGACAACATATTGCTACGAATAGAGCAAACTAACAGCTTATAACCAGCTAGATGCTGTTCCAAAGAGATACCCTTCGTTGCAAAATGACAAGTCCCAGAATTTTCATTAGCTGATTCCTCGGATCAACACTCTCACAGCAGTTTTCATTGACTGTTTCCTCTACTTGCTGACTGTAGCCATTAGCCGGTCTGAGCTTCATTTCCCCATTTAGATCGCAATTCCCCCTGTCGCATTTCCCCATTTAGACTGCAATTCTTTCCATTAACTTGCTTATAACAAGCCTGACGGTCTACTCCAACAATGTCCCATGAAATACGTTCTTATTCCAAATCCCCACTTTGGTTCGCAGATTTTGAATCTGGGCTTCTAGAATCTCTCTACGATCATTCAATGTACTAATCGATTGTTCATTTTTCCCGGAATTGCTCCCACTTAAATCCTTGCTTTCCAAATCTGTCATGACTTGAGGTTTTGCCAATTCACCACAACTGATTTCCCAGGCTTGACTGTGATCCCTATGTTGAAAACCAAGCCAGAATGGGTAGTGTTTACGAAAAAGAACAGACCGATCTGTGAGGGGTAGGGTGATGTCTCCATGACTGCCTATAGACTGGAAAATCAAACTCAGAGATGTATGTAAGCTGATGCCTCTCCCGTGATGCCCATGTGAGGACAATAAACAAATGTCCTTTCCTCTTGAATGCCAAATGTGATTGAGACCATGGCTTAAAAATTGTTGCAGAGCGTGATTAACCATAGTTTGTAATGCAAACAACATTCTAAGAACGCTTGTCAAGGGACCCAAACATTGCTGCTAATAGCATGACTGCTATAAAGTACCCCCTTATTTAGATTGGCACCTTCATTGGCTTTACAATCTGCTTCCTGATTATTAGCACGCAGGACCTAATAGAATATGATTGAGTTGAATTTGCTGGCGAGATATTTGAGCAGGCTGTGCAATTTTGTAGCGGGACTTTTCTTGTTCATTGTTAAGTTCCTAGCCTCCCTTATGACGATCATAGAGTCACCGCAAACCGCTAAATTAGTGATGCCCACCTCTCTCGCTATCTCCAGTCCTTTAATAAGAGCCAACCTTTCTACATTGTTATTCGTGTGCCTTCCTATTCCCCAGGCATAGTCCTTCAAGTCGTTACCCGCGGAGTCATAGAGAACTCCACCTGCGCCTGCCAACCCTGGATTTCCTTTCGAGGCTCCATCAAAAAAGAGTGTGTTACAACCAACATTAATCTTCCAGGTCTGCAGCTCCTCCTTGCTCATTCTAAGGTGCCACTTCAGAATGCTAGGATGCCTTGACTTGATCGGAGTACTAAGCAATGGGTTTGGAGATAAAAAATCTGCTGCCCAAGTTTTTTCTTCCACAGTAAGAGGCTCCTTTGTGATGCTATGCATTCCCCTACTTAACAAGGATTCAATCCAGAGGGCTTTGGCCGATGCAAGAACACGGGCAGGGGAGGATATAACACCTTCAAACACTTCCTGATTTCTCGTTGTCCAAAGTCTCCAACATATGAATTTGGGGAGGGCTTCCCATGCTCTTTTTAGGTCAGGTTTTTTTTGTAATGATCCCTGGAAGTAATCCCTTCAATTGGCAAAGAGGTCGTTCCAGCATGTTGGAAGAGTTACTTCAAAATTCAGCTCCAGATAAGCCCTGTGCCACACCTCCTGTGCAAACTTGCAACTAAGAAACAAATGCTCAATTGTTTCCTCCGATTTTTTGCAGAGGGTACATCTCGTTGGTCCCTCAATGCCCTTCCTTTTAAGATTCTCAGCAGAAAGGATTTTTTTATGTGCTAGTATCCAATTGAATGCATTAACCTTCGGAAGGGTGTCTTTATTCCAGACCCTGGCCCATTTTTTGTCATCATCCCTATTGCTTCTGTCGAACGATTGATAACCAGATTTGACTGTGTAAACCCCCTGCTTTCCCCATCCTCTTTTGTCAGACATTTGTTTGTGGATTGGAATAGCTACATTTAAAAGGCTTAGCAGAGTTTCATAATCTAACTTTAACTCACATGGGACCGACAGAGAACGCCATCTCGCCCACCTTCCATTCTCAAACCATTCCGAGAGATCAAACAAGGTGTGGATGCCACTTTTGTCCATCCAGTCTTTAAGAGCAATGAAATTCTGAAGGTACATGACGGGGGATCTTACATCATGGCTTAGCTTGTCACCCCAAATTTTTATCTTCTTGTCATTTGCCAAGAACCCAATATAAGAGTGACTGCATAATAGGGGCTGCTTTCTTACATAGTTTCCAAATGGGAGAACCTGTTTTGCTGGAATCAATGTTATCCACGCATCTTATTCTATTCCCAGCCATGTATTTCTTACATAAAATTTCTTTCCACCATGATTTTCTACCTGAAACGACTCTCCATAGAATCTTGGCACCAAGAGCTATATTCATGTGAGAGGGATTGCGAATGCCGGCCTCTCCCGAATCTTTCTTGCTGCACACCTTATCCCAACTCAGGAGATGGAATTTTTTAGTTCCATTGAGTTTTCCTCCCTGCCACAAAAACCTTCTTAGTTCTTTAGTGATCTTATGAATAACACTTTGAGGGGCTAACGAAATAGAGCTGATATATATGTGATAGGAAGCGAGGATCGAGTTAATCAGAACAATTTTTCCGGCAAGATTGAGCCATCTAAGCCCCCATGAGGTAATTTTGGCCTTGAGCTTGTCAATCAGAGCCTGCCAATCCGATGCTTTCTTGCTACTTTTGAAAATGGGGATACCTAAATAAATAAAGGAGTTCCATACAACATTACCTTCAAATCCCAAAATCCTGGCAATTTTAATTAAAGTATCTTTTGGACAATTCCAACTGTAAATCTTGGACTTCATAATATTGACTTTACCATCCGAAGCTCTGAGAAATGTATTTAAGGCTCTTTTAAATCTTTCTGCTATAATAGTAGAAGCCCCTCCCAACAGAATTCTATCATTTGCAAATTGTGCATGATTTACTGCATGGACACCTCTTGCAATCTTTATCCCCTTTAACTCCCCCAACCTTTGTAGTTGGTTGAGCTTTCGACTTAGAGACTCAGCAACCAAGAGATAGAGAAAGGGGGACATGGGACACCCCTGCCTGAGTCCTCTGGTGGCTTGGAAGAAAGAAGATGGCCTGCCATTTATTAACGGCTCTATCCAAGGCTTACTAATACATGCCTTCACCCATCTGATAAATCGACTGGAGAAGCCAAACTTTTTTATAATTTCAAATAAGAAAAAGTGATTGACACGATCGAAAGCATTTTCCATATCCAATTTTATTGCCATGCCCTGCTGCTTTTTCTCCATACTGGAATGTATGGCCTGCCTCCTGCACTATGATAATGTTGTCCAGGATCTGACGCGTTGCAATGAAGCCGCCTTGTGAGTCTGAGATGAGTTTTGTCATAAGGTTTTTCATGCGGGTGGCAATGATCTTCGAGAGAATCTTATAAGAAGTGTTGCACAGGGAAATAGGCCTGAATCGCTCAATAGATTTTGGGTTATTATCTTTTGGCATGAGAGATAAGAAAGAAGAATTGGTAGTGCCCCCAATTTTATCTTTTTTCCTAGTCCAATTTAACATTCTCTTGAGATCATTTTTTATGATATCCTAGGCTGCCCGATAAAAGTTAATTGTGAAACCGTCCGACCCTGGAGCTTTATCCATATTGAGAGACCAAACAGCTTCCCTAATTTCATTTTCATAAATTGGTTTGTCTAGATCATTATTATCTTGATCAAAGACGAGAGAGGGAATTCCTGAAAGAAGATCTGCCTGAGCTACTGGGTCTGCCTCATCTCTGTCGGTGTATAAATTCTGGAAATGTTCAAATGCATGTAACAGAATCTCCTCCTGTCCTTCGATGCGATTCCCTTGACTGTCATTTAATTCTTTGATGGAGTTATGGCTAAGTCTAGCATTCGCCTGCTTATGAAAATAATTGGTGTTGTTGTCCCCCCCTTTTAACCACGACTGCCTGGACTTTTGACGCCAAGTTTCCTCCTCATGCCTAGCCGCATTGAGTATTCTGAGATTAAGATCTTTTTCTTGATTGAGATGGGAGCCCGTGATCTCTTTGACTTCCATATTGCTCTGAAGCTCAACTAATTTGGATTCTAAAGTCTTCTTGGTCGAGGCCGGGTTCTTATGTGTCGATTTTACCCAAGCTTTAAGGGCAGCTCTTACCGCTCTCAACTTACACTCCCACGTATAGCTAGGTGAACCGTGGAAGGAATTTTGCCATGAGTTATGTATGATGCTTATAATCTTCGAATCGTGCAACCATAAGGGATTGAATCGAAAAGGGATGGGCCCGAGTCTTTCCAGGATCGAAATCTTCAGGCATATAGGTTTGTGGTCAGAAATGGCAGACGAAATAACTTTGGCTGCCATAGAACAATTTTTAAGAAGAAAAGTGGAACTTACCAAGAATCTATCCAATTTAGCGGCAATATGGCCTATCCCCACTCTTCGATTGCTCCAAGTATAATTGCTATTTTTCAATTCAATGTCCAACAGATCTAACTCAGCTATGAAATCCTCCATTTTTTCTCCGAAGGGATCCCTGACCTTAGACCTGCCTCGCTTCTCTAGCTGGTTCCTGGTAGTATTAAAATCACCTGCTATAATTACGTCCTTCCCCCAAAGGTTATTTTTGAGGTTTAAGAGCTCCTCCCAGAACTACTCCTTATCCCTGTAGTGAGTAGGAGCGTATACATTACATACATAAATGGTATTATTAGTATTATTGTTTTGGATTTCTAGTAGTAGCCAGTGTTGTCTTTCCTCGAAAGACTTGATGATAAAATTGTTGGAGAGAAAGGTGGCTATCCCCCCTGATGCTCCTCTTGCGTTATTAGTGTGCCCATGACTGTTCTTCCAAAATCTACGAGAGAGTGCTAAGACATCCACACTCTGCATTTTTGTCTCCTGTAGAAGTACCAGATCTGGGTTTTCAGTGTTAATTAAATTTCTCAATGCGTCAACTTTACTAACACCACCCAGACCTCTGCAATTCCATGAGACTAGTTTTAACATTTCTTACTCAAACGAGACCCTGCTCTGGGTTTGCCATCCAGTTTGGGACCTCCTTGATTTTTGTTTGATTGTAATAATTTGGTATCTTCGATGCATTTTTGCCTTCCTAGGTCTAGATCCCTCTCTGCCTCTTGCTCACGTAGCTGCCGTAATGATTTCCTTCCTCTAGTATTTGGAGCATCTTGTAGATCTAACGGTTCCTGGGACGAGGAGGATTCAAGTGAGAAATTTTGAAGAACTTTGCTTTGTTTGACCTTGTCCGCCCATGTACCTCCTGGAATTAGGTTATCAGTCAAAACATCTTCTGGGGTGTCCAAAGACAGGATTGCAGCCAGATCTTTGGGATTACCCACTACTTCTGTCTTGTTCTCATGTTCTACATTGACCTGAGAAGGAATTTCACCATCTTCAATTCCCAGGATTTGAAACTGATTGTTGTCTATCATTCCTGTCTCAGATTGCACTTTTTCTTTGTTTTTTCCTAGGTGAGACCCTGCTACTGCAGGGCTTGACTGAGTACTTTTCCTACTTTTCTTACTTTGCTTCCACCCTTCTTCCTGACTCAGATTCTGTACTTTCGGCATTGCTTTAGGGCAGTTCTTGACGAAGTGGCCATACTCATGGCATTTCTTACACTTGAAGGGTAACTGTTCATAGTCCACTTTTTGAAGGTGTTCCCAACCTTCCATTTGAATATTTACGACTTCTGGGAGACCTTTTTCCAGATCTACTTCCACACAAATGCGGGCACAAGAGAATAAAGGCCCTTTAGGCTTGGCTTTATCGATGTAGGTACCCAAGGCATTCCCGATTGCCTGTAAAGTTTCATCATTCCAGCAATGGAGAGGGAGGTGGGGCAGACGAACCCAAACCGGTACTGCTGAAGGAACATCTTTCTCTGGGTCAAAAGAGAGGCTCCATCGATTAAGATAGAGTCCACGGGTGCCCAGGAAATAGGGACCACTTCTAAATATTAGATCCCGATTTGCCTTGTGCTCGAACAGAAATGTAAAAAAGCCCTTTCCACAAAAGCAGTGCTGCAATCCCCCAGAGATTAAGGGGATCCAATTCTTGTTTACCCAAGCATCCATGGTTTTTGGCGAGGGCCAAATTCCGGTAAACTGCCCTATCAAGCCTCTCTCGCTCAGAGCGAGGGCTTTCAGGCGTGAAGCTGCCGACTTGATCTGATTTATAGGAGTATCTGTTCGCTTAACAAACGCATCTCCGGGAGAAGTAGAGGGCTGGGACGGCGGTGGTGGTGAAGCTGCAACCAAGGCACGAAAAGCCTCGTCCAATCTACGCCTATTCTCAGCTGTGGAATCGGTAGAGGGATCCATTGAATCTAAGCCCCAATGGGTCGGGAGGAGCCCTGCGAACGAGCCGAATAACCCTAAGCCAGAGCCATCGGAACGCGAGTCGAGCACACTTATTTACCAACATGTAAAATGCTATTTTTACAGTTCTTTTTTACACTAAGCAAAACTAGAAACAAAACATGAATTTGACAACCAGAAGTGAAAACATTGACAAAGTATGCAAATAGTAAAAGAATAGATTGTATTTAATTATAAATAGGAAAAACTAGGGCTGGAACCCTACACATGGTATCAGAGCCATGGTTCCAAATCTAGAACTGGAGGGCTTACTACGACGGAAAGAAAAGTTAATAAGATGAACAATTCAAAATTTTGACTCCTGTGCAAGTTTATAAGATGAAGAAAAGTTAATAAGATGAACAATTCAAAACCAGGAGGAGGGTTAAGGAAATTGTTCAAGCTTACGACAAAAATATCGATTTTGTTAGTACAACAAAATTAAATTTGGTATGCATTTAAACAAGATTTTTTTATATACATATAAGGATGGTAAAAAAAATCCTTTACAATTAAATTAAATGAAAATTTCATAAATTTTGTTTAAGGAAATTTAATTCGGAGTTTCAATTTTCAATTTTTGAAATTTCAAAAAAAAAGAAAAGTAAAGAGTTTATATCAAATTGTTTTTTTATATATATATAAACTTTTTTTTTAATATATATCTATATCTATATATATATATATATAACAAAAAGAAATTATTTATTTATAAAATAAATAAACAAAAATATATATAAATTAAAAATATATATATATATCAAACAAAAAAAAGGAATTTAGTTATTTATAAAATAAATGAACTATATATATATATATATATATATATATATGAAATTTTTTTCACTATATCAAAAAAAAATTATAACATAGTTTAAAAAAAAAAAAAAAAAAAAAAATTAAAAAAAAATGCGTTGAGTTGCGGCCATGGCAGCTAGCCTGCAGCCCGCAGGGGTGCGGCTTGGGAAAGTCGGCCTGCAACTCGCAAGGCGCGGCCATGGCATCCCGACCAGCATCCCGCAGTGGCGTGGCCTGCAGCCTGCAGGGCGTAGCCTAGGCAAGTCGGCCTACAGCTCGCAGGGTGCACCCATGGCAGGCCGACCAGCAGCCGCGGTGCTTGAGGCTTGGGCAAGGCCCGACTAGTAGCTGTGCTGTGGCTGTGGGCGGCTCGACCTGTAGCCCGCAGGGTGCGGCCTGGGCAAGGCCGGCCAACAGCGCAGGCTGCGGTCGTGAGCACGCAGCTCGATCGGCGTGTACAGAGAAGGGGAGGAGGGGGCGCCTAGCTGGGCAGCTGTTGCTCTAAGGCCCTGTGTAAAACAAAAAAAAACAAAATATCAAATACAAAAAAAAATTATTACAAAAAGAAAAACACATAAAAATTTATGAAGACGTGAAAGAGACCGAGAGAGAGAGTGGCCATACCATCTTTGTCGAGCTAGCATGCCATGGATGAGTTGCAAGCTCGCTCCCGGTTCCAGAGTTGCATAGCTCCTCGCCGAGTGCAGAGCAGAGCAGAGCAACTCAACCAAAAGAAAACCGTGGAAAAATGATAGCTACTAGGGTTTAACCTTCTTTATAAAAAAAATAATACTATTTTAATGGCATGGCGGTGGTACCACGAGATAGCCGCATGGCCTTGCCAAGACTAGGTAGGGAGGATAGGTTACGTCTTGATTTTATTTATTTTATTATTATTTTTTATATATTATATTTTTTCTTTATTAAAAAAAATTATTATTATTATTTTCGAAATCTAAATTATTTTATTTACTTTAATAGTTTGTTTTATAATTAATTTTATTAGTTACTATATAATCCAAAGTTAATACATTAATGCTAAATGTATAAATAATGTTATAAATTAAATTTTATTATATATATAAATTAAATTAATGATAAGTTGGAATTTACACTGATTAGTTTATCTTCTTCTTGCAAATGCTCCTTGTCGAAACTTCGACGTATAGTCGAAGGGGCAAGACAGACACAGAATCTCGAAAACGAAACACCACAGAGGCTAGTATGACGAGCTGATTGCTAGGACATTGATTCTACTCCATGATAGATATGTTAAATAAACATGACCCTAGACTTAAAACTTAGGTTATGCTATTATTAAATTATTAAATTATTAATGAGATTAGTATAAGGGTATTAATGCACATTAATAATTAAGGTTTATTTTAGTATTAAAATGTTAATATAATGTTAATGGAGTTCGGTTAAGATAAATCAAGGCAGAAATTTCATTAATAAATAGTTATTAATGAGAAATGAGGTAATGAAATTTAATTAATTGATCATTAGTTTGTTCACGTAAGAAAAATTAAATTAAACTACAGGTTAGGGCGAGTTTATGACTAATGGATCAATGAACAAGCTGTGGGGTTAAGTCACAACTTAAATTCAAACATGGATTATCGAGTTGGAGGTGACCCGAGGTAGACTAAATACTAGGCCAGGGAATCAAGATAAAACGTTTCACATCGGGGATCGCGCCAAGAGTGGCCCTGGCAGTGGGTGCAGTCGTCGGTGACTGCCGGAGGCAGTAGGACGATGCGACGCCACACGCAGCTAAGACATTGAGTCTTATACCCGCGACTCACAATGGTGATGCCCACCAGGAAAAGTAGTAGAGACCACGTACCCTCACCCGGTCAGGAATTCACCTCAGTATCAGGTAAAACCCGTTTACGGGTGAAGAAAGAAATAAACTTTCACACTCTAGTAGTTTTGATTATGAGTTTAATAGTAACCTAGTCCTTATGTCATCGTATTCTAATTATCCTACCATGCCATGTTACAGGGATAAACATGGTAAGGACTCGAGCAGGTTGATGGCGAGGTCAGGCGACGACATTACCTGAGACGAATGTACCAGCACTATCGCTAGAGACCGTCCTTATATTGTGCTTGTTGGAGGCAATAAACGAAACACTCCGGAACTACAGAGGGGAAGTGTTATCTCAGAGGTAGAAGTGGAGGCCCCTCCACTGAGGGAAGAAATTCTCGAAGTAGCAGTGAACATGGTACCAAGACCTCTGCGTCAGGATATCACAAGGGAGCTTCAGAAGATAAGGCTTCCAGATTTTTCAGGGGGTCGAGTGGGGATACGAGCTGAATCTTGGTTGGAAGAGATGACCAGGTGCTGAACCTTACAGTAGTACACTTCCACATCCAAGTCCAAGATCGCCATATTTCAACTAAAGGGGGGCGCTTTGAATTGGTGGGGAAACCAAGAAAGACAGTTGCACCTTACACCAGACACGGTCCCATGGGAACTATTTGTGGAAAAGTTCAAAGGGAAGTACTTACCCGCATCCTACCAGGAGGAACAAGCAGAGGCCCTTCATGCCTTGGTACAAAGGCATCTACCCGTGGAGGAGTATGAAGAAAGGTTCATGGAATTAGTCAAGTATGTTCCTTACTTAGACAACGACGAACGACAGGTTGAGTGCTTCGTGTATGGGCTCAATACCAAGATTAGGGCCCAAGTACGGATGTGGAAACTGACTTCGATTGCCGAAGTGGTAGATTGCGCTCGTTACACAGAGGAGATGCTGGGTGCAAAACCTATCAGGTCATTCAACTCTCAACAACCAGGTTTTGTAGGGAAGGCCCCTTGAAGCTACACTCGGGGAGGGTATGTGATGCCACCTCCCTACGAAAACGGGATCACACCAAGAGTTGCGGTGGTAGACAGATCAGTGGCAACTAGGGCGGTGCCCCGGTTAGCCACAGGAACTCACCGGGGTGTGAGGAATTTTAGAGGATCAGTTGGCAGGGGAAGGGGTCCCAGGGGGAGGAACCCCTCTCAGAGGTCTGAACAGGTTTTCTCACCCACTCCATTACAGGTTGCTTGTTGGGGGTGTGGAGGTCCACATTACCAGCGTGACTGTCCAGAATTTCGATCCGGTATAGTGCATCAAGATGGAAAGGCTCCAATGGGGAGTGGGGTATTAAGCATCATATCTCGACAGCAGTAAACAACCATCAGGCAGAGCACCAATCCAATGTGGTGGAATCATCAGGTACGATCAATAATGTTAAACTTGGAATATTGGTTGATCCTGGTGCTACAGATTGTTTTATTTCTCCATATGCATTAGACAAATGTGGGTTGGCAGCCTACGAGCATGACGATTTCAACTTAGTCGAAATGGCTTCACGGGTAAATCAAGCGGTAGGACCTAGTGTTGACATGTGCATAGTGGATCTCGGGGTGTGTGTTACACAAGTCAAGGTATACGTCACCACCCTGGGAACTTATGATCTCATCATAGGTATGAACTGGCTAGAGGAACATCAAGCTTTCTTGGACTGTTATGGGAAGAAAGTTCTTTGCTTTGATGACAAAGGAGAGGCCATCGAGATCCAAGGTGTCAAACGGAAGGTGTCCCTACGTTTCATATCCACGATGAAGGTAAAGCGATGTATATGACAAGGATGTCAGTTGTACATTGTTGAAGCGGTAAACAATGAGAAGGGACCCTCCTTTGATGAGTACCTAATGTTAGCCGAATTTAGTGACGTCTTTCCAAAGGAATTTCCAGGGTTACCTCCTAAGAGGGAACCTGATTTTACCATCGAAGTAAAACCCGGTTTAGAGCTAACATCGAAGACACCATATAGGATGACGACCCCAGAACTTTGTGAGTTGCAAATGCAATTGAAGGAACTGCTAGACCTAGGGTTCATCAGACCAAGCATTTCACCATAGGGTGCACTAGTGATTTTTGTGAAGGAGGATGGTTCCGTGCATCTTTGCATCGATTACCGAGATTTGAACAAAGCCACAGTGAAGAATAGGTACCTGATACCTCGAATTGATGACCTCTTTGATCAAATGAAAGGGGCATCAATCTTCTCAAAGATCGACTTATGATCAGGTTACACCAACTACGAATTATGGACGATGACATACCTAAGACTGCTTTTTGAACAAGGTTCGGGCACTATGAGTTTGTAGTGGTACCCTTTGGTTTGACCAATGCCTCAGCTGTATTCATGAGCCTCATGAATAACGTGTTTCGAAAATACTTAGATTGGTTTGTGCAAGTCTTCTCGGATGACATCCTTATCTACTCCAAGAATGAAAGGGAGCACGAGGAACACTTGTGAATAGTGTTGTCATGCTTAAGAGAGCACAAATTGTACGGTAAGTTGTCCAAATGCTCTTTCTATCAGAAGGAGATCCATTATCCAGGGAATAAAATTTTCGGTGAAGGAATTTTAGTGGACCTTGAGAAGGTAAAGGCCATAATGGATTGGCTTGTGCCAAGGAATGCACATGAAGTGAGAAGCTTCATGGGGTTAGCCGGGTATTATAGAAGGTTTGTTGAGGGTTTCTCAAAGATCGCAAAACCCATTTAACTACCCTACAACGTAAATGCATCAGGTATGAATGGATGGATGAATGCGATGTCGCATTCGTCAAGCTGAAAAGACTATTGATGAGTGCATTGATTCTACGAGTGCCAGATATGGAGAAGGAATTCACAGTTTGCACAGATGCCTCAAGACAAGGTTTGGGTGCAGTGTTGATGCAGGAAGGTGGGGTAATAGCTTATGCATCGAGAAAGTTAAAAACACATGAAGAGAATTACCCTACCCATGACCTAGAGTTGGTTGCAGTGATGTTAGCTTTAAAGCTTTGGAGACATTACCTTGTTGGACGAAGCTTTGAGCTCAAGTCTGATCACCAAAGCTTAAGGTATATCTTTACTCAGAGAGACCTAAATGCTAGGCAAAGGCGATGGAGTGAATTCATAAGCAAGTATGATTTTGGGATTTTATACATCAAAGGGAAGGAGAATGTGGTAGCCGATGCCTTAAGCAGAAAACCAAGACTTTTCTCTCTTATACCTTTGAAGGTTGATTTGAGGGAAAGAGTATTAGAACAACTAATCGGGGATAGTTGGTACTTAAAGGTCACGTTGGTACTCCAGAGTGGGAAACTGGTGGGACCTAAGTTTGAAGGCTATGAGTTGGAAGTTGATGATTTGTTACGGTATCAAGGGAGGATGTATATTCCCGAGGAGGGAGATATTAGAGAGACTATCCTTAAGGAACCCCATAGAGCAGTGTATTGTGCACACCTGGGTGTAAAGAAGATGTACGCAGACATGAAGCAACTCTTCTTTTGGGCAGGGATGAAAAACGACATGGTCAAATTCGTCGCTAGGTGCCTTGAGTGTCAGCAGGTAAAATCTGATCATCACCACTCGACACGACTATTACAACCACATGACATTCCTATGTCAAAGTGGGAGGTTATCTCCATGGACTTCGTAGTTGGATTTCCTCTTATAGTTGGATTTCCTCTTACCTCTCATAGGCATGACGCCATTATGGTCATCGTTGACAAACTAACCAAAACTACTCACTTCATTCCAGTTAAGGAGACCTATGATGTCACGAATGTGACTCGTGTGTTCATAAATGAAGTAGTGTGTCTCCATGTATTTCCCAAGAAGATTATTTCGGACAGAGATTCCAGGTTTATATCCAGGTTTTGGACAAGTTTACAGTCGGCGTTGGGTACTCAGTTGAACCTAAGCACCACATACCATCTAGAGACAGATGGGAAAATAGAAAGAGTGAATCAGGTGATGGAGGACATGCTTAGGATGCATGTCATGGATCAACATACTCATTGGGAGAAGCACTTACCTTTGGTAGAGTTTGCTTACAACAACAGTTACCAAAACTCAATTGGGATGCCTCCATGTAAAGCATTATATGGCAGGCCATGCAGAACACCATTGAGTTGGGAAAGGTTAGAGGATCGAGTGATTATAGGACCTGAGTTGATTCAGGAGATGGAAGAACAGGTCGTTCAGATTAGACAACAGTTAAAGTAAGTTCAGATAGACAGAAGAGCTATGCCAATGCGCATAGGGTTGACCGAAACTATAAAGTTGGTGATGCAGTGTTCGTTCGCATCAGACCTAACAAATGTACCATTCGGTTGGGGAAGGGGCAAAGTTGTCGCCACAATTCATAGGACCCTTTGAAATTTTAGAGAAGGTTGGACCCGTCGCGTATCGTCTTGCGCTGCCACCCCCATTTGCACAAAACTCATAATGTTTTTCATGTATCTGTTTTACGACATTATGTAGTTGATGAGTTTCATAAAATAAATTGGAAAGAACTACAAGTTTCAGACGAGGGTACCACCAGGGTCGAACCTTTACGTATATTGGACCGCAGGGTTAGACAACTAAGGCACCGTTTGCTGGGCCAGGTTAAGGTCTAGTGGGACCGGTATAGCCCAAGTTCTGCTACCTAGGAAGACGCAGAGACCATGCGTCGTGATTATCCCACACTATTTTGACCATAACTTCGGAACGAAGTTTCCTGAAGGGTGGGTGTATGTAAGGCCTCGTTTTGAACTTACCACCTGAACTACTATTATATGTTGTATTTGCTTGATTGTGAGACTTCGTTGTTTTGACGACACTGTGGACATATGGTTATATTATTTTGTCGATATATATATGTGAGTGTGTGATGTTAGTATTATGATATGTAGCCATGTTAGATATGTATCATGTGTTAGTTATGTCTCGGATATGCAAGTTAATGAATGATGAGTACGTGGATACCGTTAAAGTTATTTGTTGAACGAATGAATGTTATGCCAGGTGCATGGTGAATATAATGAATTGATTATTGTTGTTATGTTATGATGAAATGTATGTGTACGTGTTGAGGATTTGTGCATGATATTCTAGATTGTATGTCGAGGACTGACTTACAGGTTAAGATGCCTAAGTGATAGTTGGATCCTACGAGTTGGGAGAGCCTCGGGGACATAGACTCCGAAACATAAATGGTATGCAAGTGATGCGTTATTTACTTTCGCGTGATTATTATGATGTATGGGTGGGGTAGGGTTTTAGGAAACTCAACCGCCCAGATTGGTTATACGATGACAAATTGAGTACAAGTGCAACGCAGTTATTATGTCAGTGTAGACATAGTCCCTTGTTCCATTAGGGGGGTGGAGGCTTTACCCACCGTTTATCCCCGAAACCCAGAGTCATGGGAGGGCTGTGCTACGGCGCGCTCCCCAAGGTGTGTGATGATGAATGGTGGTTTCCTGCTGGGGAAGCTTGGTCGATGTAGTCTACACTTCCGCTTACGGGTTCTAGCTGGAGCCAGTCATGGCTTGACACTTCAGGGTAGTCCATCAGAGGAAAGGATATGATGTGGAAGTTAGTTGTGATTTAGGTAGATGATGTAGGTAGATAGGTATAGCTTGAAGTCAGGATAGAAACAAGATCTAACTGTGTGTGTGGAAAAACCCTTGATTGATTATATGTCGTAACTCAGTAATGTATGAATTGTCTTAACTTAATAAGATGCAGTTATGTAAGAGATCGTACCTTGCAAACTATGTTAAATGTGTGTTAGTGAACAATAAATTTCATGATTATGATTGATGTATGTGATTTAGTACTGTTAGTGTACTTACGCGAGGTATGCAAGCAGTAGCTACGCTTACATAACTCGCCTACATATTTATAAATTGCGTGAAATATTGCTGAATAATAATGTTAATTATTGTCGATTAATAATTAATTATTGTTGATTAATAAACAAGCTATGGTTAACCTAGGTAGTAACTAATGCAATTTATCAGTAATGCTTGATTAATTGTTATTAAATTTATTTAGTCAAGACTAAGGGTTAAAATTGTTAAATGCAATTATCATGTCAATTAGGCTAATATTAAATCGATCAGTTAATATTAATTATGTGTTAATAATGTTAATTGATGATAATAAAATTAACATGATCGTTAGCAATGGTTGTTAATTGGTTTAATTATAAACTAGGGTGTAATTAATATAGAACTAGGTGAAGGAGTTGATTAAGTTTTAGTTAATATTAATTAATTAATATAAATGTACATTCATGATGATGCGAGTTATATTGATAGGATTATTATTGATAATTGATAAATTAAATTAGTTTCAATTTATAATTAAAAGGGTAATTAACATATTAGAAATGTGTTAATCATTAGTTAAATGACTAGGTTGTTATTAATTAATCGATGACAATTAGCATTAATTAATTAACTGATAGATCATTAGCAATTAAATGATTATTACGAATAGTTGGATGTTGAACAAAAGAAATAATGATATATTATTATAATGATTAATTAATAGAAACTGTTGTAAAACATGAGGGTGATAATTACATAAATTAAATTGTACTTATGTCAACTTGAAAAGACAATGGCGGTAGAACCGCATTAATAAATTTAGTTGACTTTTACATATGGTATTAGCATCAAGAATTTAAAAAGATAATATTTATAAATCATTGGTAAATTAATTAATTAATTAATTAATGTATTGATAAGTATTAATGAATGTGGTCATGTCTCAAGGAATGAAAGAAACGAGGACTGACATATTAGTTGGAATTTAATGGGGAGGATAAGGGTAGTAATGGAGAGCATAGAGTCGGTAGGAAGAGGGGGTTAAGTGCAAGGATGGATTTGAAGGAATGGAACATTCTTTTGGATGTTATTATTCGTAGGAGAACTTAGAAAATTGCAGAGCAGAAGAGAAGGGGTTTGGTTGGAGAAATTTCAGAAGGGAGAAACTATGGTTGGCTTGTACTCGGTTTGGGATCGGGGTTCCAAAGGGGTACCTTTGGAACTGGGTGGTCGGCGAGACCTTGCCAGTTGGAAGGGTGGATACTTGTCTTGTCAATTGAGTTTCAAGGGTTTGGGAAGGCTTTTGGTTGCAGGGATAGAATAGGGAAAATACAAGGGGCAGCAGCAAAAATGGGATCTACTATCTATTAAGAGGTATTTCTCCTAAAGGTATACTAATCCATTTCTAACCCTGTTGGTTTTATTATTTCTAGTTATTTGAAAATGGGAGTTTTGTAAATTAATACATATGTATATATGTTGTTGAACCTGCAACCTCCAAATTAGAAAATGTTAGAAATAGTAAAACAACACATTATTACACTTATTTACCAACATGTAAAATGCTATTTTTACAATTTTTTTTTACACTAAGCAAAACTAGAAACAAAACATGAATTCGACAACCAGAAGTGAAAACATTGGCAAAGTATGCAAATAGTAAAAGAATAGATGGTATTTAATTATAAACATGAAAAACTAAGGCTGGAACCCTACACATGGTATCAGAGCCATGGTTCCAAATCTGGAGCCAGAGGACTTACTATGACGGAAAGAGAAGTTAATAAAATGGACAATTCAAAATTTTGACTCCTGTGCAAGTTTACCGGTTGCAGAAGTATTTGACCTACATAAACCCAAGAGGAGGGTTAAGGAAATTGTTCAAGCTTACAACAAAAATATCGATTTCGTTAGTACAACAAAAATAAATTTAATATGCATTTAAACAAGAATTTTTTATTATACATATAAGGATGGTAAAAAAAATCATTTACAATTAAATTAAATGAAAATTACATCAATTTTGTTTAAGGAAATTTAATTCGGAGTTTCAATTTTCAATTTTTGAAATTTCAAAAAAAAAAACTAAAGAGTTTATATGAAATTGTTTTTATTATATATATAAACTTTTTGTTTAAAATATATATATATATATATATAAAACAAAAAGAAAATATATAAATTAAAAAAAAAACTATATAAAAAAAGGAATTTAGTTATTTATAAAATAAATGAACAAAATATATATATATGAATTTTTTTGTTTCACTATATCAAAAAAAAATTTATAACATAATTTTTTTTTTAAATTAAAAAAAAAATGCGTTGAGTTGCGGCCATGGCAGCTGACCTGCAACCCACAGGGGCGCGGCCTGGCCAAGTCGGCCTGCAACCCGCAGTGCGCTGCCATGGCAGCCCGTCCAGCAGCTCGCAGGAGCGCGGCCTGGGCAAGCTGGCATGCAACCCGTAGGGCGCGGCCATGGCAGCCTGACCAACAGCTGCGGTGCTTGCAGCCTAGGCAAGGCCCGACCAGTAGTTGTGTTGCGGTCGTGGGAGGCCCGACATGTAGTCCGCAGGGTGCGGCCTGGGCAAGGTCGGCCAGCAGCACAGGTTGCGATTGTGAGCATGCAGCCCGGTCAGCGTGTGCAGACAAGGGGAGGAGGGGGCGCCCAGCTGGGCAGCCATTGCTCCAAGGCCCTGTGTAATGGGGTGATCAATGCCCTCGTCTTGCTTGAAAATGCAATGGGGTGATCAATGCCCCCTTCAACTGGTTGAGTAAGCACAATGCCCAATGCTATAGATGAAGCATCGACATGTACATGAAATGGTTTATTCCAATCTGGAAAAGCGAGAATCGACGCAGTTACCATTTTCTGTTTTAATGTATCTAGTCCTTTCTCGCATTCTTCACTTCATTGACAAGGTTTCTGAAATATAAATAAATATTTTTATGTTAACAGATATAGATAAATAAATACTAAAATAAAATAAAGATTTTCAGTTCACCTAAATAAATGAACCTCCAGTTGAAAAGAATTATGTAGAACTTGTTATCACACCATAGTAGCTGGGCTACTATATTTGCTGAGCAAATATCTGCACATTTCAAAGCTTTGCCTTTACACAGTTTCAGTGAGATCTGTCCTGATGAGCAGAACCATTTATGATCACTTACACATCAGAGCAACTTATATCAGACAATGTGTAGACCTTGTGCCAAGGCTGAGCCTTGAGAGCTTAGATTTGATGACCGATATGACCTTTTGTTCCATACAGATTTAGTTCAGTGCCCAAAGTTCCAGATGCTACTATTGCAGCAGTGTTTCATTGGTTCTAGATGATGTTATTTGAGATATGCAATGATATGACCATTAGACTTGTGATTGTTAGCATTGATTATTATCTTGTTGTTTTAGTCATCTTCATAGCATTAACTTGGTATGTAACTCATGATGTGGAAGTATTATTTAAATAAGTGAAATGAACTATCTTGGTTGGACTTAAATAATAAATTGGATGTATTACTTGCACTTCAAGGTTTACTGACTATACTCATTGGTTTCACTTACCCTCCTATGAGCATGAACATGGTGTTTCTCGACATTTATGTTTGCTAGCTTAGGCATCACATTCACTTGACTCCATCCACCCATGACCTTCTCTGTTTTTGGCTTTTACCTTGACTTGCCTTCTTGACTTTTGATATGGAGGACTTCCCTTCTCCTACCTTTGTGTTGGATAGCATCCATGTTTGTTTTGTGTCTCCGCTCTGAGTTGGCAACAGAACTTGCCTTTGGTAAGTTGGATTTTATGTCGTTATCATTCTAGTCGGTTGCCTCGATGTGTGGTTTTGTGCGGAATTCCCCCCTAGTTGCTTGAGTTTTTGTTGGCTAAAACCTGAAGCAAAATGTACTACCTTGGAAACTAATGGAAGCCCAATGAAAAGGGCTATGAAATGCAATGCAATGAAATGCTTGGAAATGTAAATGCACCTCAGATGCAAGCTGTGATTAGTTGTGCTTATTAGCGCATGTGAAATCCCAGAGGGGTTGTACTAGGCCTAAAATGCAATGGAAAAATGAATGTTATATCTAAATGATTGTTGGCCATGAAATGAAATAAAAGGTCCTAAAAAGCAATGGTTAAACAAATGCTAAATCTAAAGATTGTTGACCTCATATGGAAAAATACCTCATTGACCCTATGAGTTATGATTTAAGATGAGTAAGGGACAACTAAATCAAAGTGTCCCTTAGAGCCATGAGTGACAGTTCTAGTAGTAGACATTTTTGCTAAGGTTGAATAAGCACTCTCTAAACAACTCATCCATTTGTGAGGCACTGCCATTCCCTTTGTTTATCTTGTCTAGCACAGTGTGTAGCTCCCCTTTTCCCCGTCCAAAGTATCACTTAGTTAAGTTGGTCAAGTCATCCCTTCTACCTAGCCTTGTCCTTAGCCTTCACCCTATGCTAGCAGTTAGGCCATCTCCATTGGATGAAGTGTGTCTTTAAAGCTTTGGTGCAAGTAAGTTATAAATAACATTGAATATCTATGTATTAACTGCCACTTGATTGATGTTTATACTTTAAGTTAAGTTGTGAATATGGTTAAAGGAACATGTCTTAGTCATTTGTTATAATACAGTCTTTGGTTGTATCTTGACCTAGTCAAACATAGTTTGACCATGGTCATTCTTGGGATCCGTGACGAGATGGACCACTTATGCTTTATGATGTTGATCTATGCTCCCACATGCACCTATTGATGATTCCATATGTTGGACATACGCTCCAAATGATGATTGATTCAGTTGGTCATTTTTATTATTATTTCCACATCATCATATTTTACATTGTCCAAGTACGGTGGACCCTACAGATGACCCCACAGGTTATCATGAGGTATATGAGTACTCATATCTAGTGGATTTGGGTCTTCTGGATCCATTGAGACATTTATCTTTCAGTTCCGGGAACTCTATGGCATGATATTAGTAGTTTTCCACCTGTTGACTAGTTTGGGCATGCTGATGTGGCCTGTCCAACAGGAGCATTGGAGGCAAGTCGTTGCTTAGGGAGCTACAGAGGAAGGGGGTGGTCCAGCCACTTGTTTTTACCACTACACCCCCCTTCCAGATAGCATGGTACACTCGGTTTGTTAGAGCAGGAACTCTAGAGGTAGTTTTGGTCAGTTTGAGGGTTTTTAGGAGGATTAAAAAATGGAATAAAAAGGTCATTGAGGAATTCGATTTGGGAAATTGAGGCAAGGTTTTGGCACTTGGTCTGCTCAGAGGTCATCCATGGTGTATCCCCCTTCTTCCAGATCAGTTGGCACTAGTCAGTTAGGTCCACATGGAATACAAGAGCTCTTTTATTGTATTTCTCTCTTTGATGATGGGGACAGGATTTGATCATTTGTATACTTGGACATGTCATTGAGCCATATTTTATATTATTGTGCCATGGGGACATGCTAGTGAAGGGGAATAATACCTCCTAGCCCCACCATGTTCTTCTAGTCACTTGTCCGACATCTATGTTATTAGCCACCCCCATGTATGACGTAACCCCTCCTAGAGGCTTTTTAGCCATGGCATCATCCTCTATTTGAGTGATCCATGTCTATTGTTATGTTGTCTCATCTTAGCTGTTGATTACATTGTTGTATCTTTTGATCTTAACCACTAGTTTTCAAAAGTGGTTTAGGGTTTTGGTCTTTCTCTCCTATAAAAGGAGGAGACCCCCTTATTGTAAATGCATCTAGAGATTTTTGGCTCTTGGCTATTGGAATAAAATATTTTTCTTGGACATCTTGGATCATGGAGTTGAATGCTTGTTTGTGGTGATTGTAAATGCTTCTTCCTCTGCACTGACAGACATTGGTGTCCATCTTGGATTTTATCTTCACTAACACGATTGGCAGGCAAAGAGGACGTTTTGGAGGAGGGTGTAATGGTGGGGAGGCATACCTTACTATCTTCATCAAGGCGTTTTGGGTCTACAGGGATTTGTTTTGTCTTTGCACCAACAATTTCATGTTTATTCATTCTTTGTTTGCATCTACCTCCATTTCTTTTGACTGATTGATCTTTGTGTCCTTAGTTGACAGGAAGAGGAGGGTGAATTGGTTGAAGGAGGCAAAACACATAGCAAGAAGGGCTTCACAAGTTTGGCATTTGATCTTTGTGGGAAGTAATCCTCGTCACAAGCAACATTCTTCTTCATTTTCCAGGTACGCTCAAGGAGGTACGTTATTCTTCTACCTTGTCCATCCGTTCTCTTAGATCTACAAACCCTCATTTTATTTTATTTTAGATCTACTTGGATCTGGCATGCTCTTGGGTATAAAACTTAAAACCCACCTTAATAATATTCACGGCAATCCCGATCTATAGTTTGGTGGTTATTGGACTCCATTTGGCCCGTTTCCCAAGGCACCTAGTCCTCCTTGAGTGAAAACACATTCCTTGAGGGAGGCTAGTTTGCTAGTTCCAAGACGTGGGTAGGTGAGACTTGCTTCATTGAATAGATCAACCCTTAAAACCTACCTCTAGTGCTTCACCTTGTGGGCTCCATTCCTCATTTTGAGGATTGAGCCCCACTTGGGTCACTAGGTGATGCATTAGATCTATGGAGATCTTGCCATGGCTTGTGCTTGACATTTAAGACCCACCTAGATAATCATCTTAACTATCCCGATCTATAATTTGGTGGACATCCGAATCCATTTTCCCTTCGAACTAAGGCACTAGTCCTCCTTGAGGCAAGTCACATTCCTTGGGTAGGTGGCCATTTGCTAAATTCCATATGTGGGTATTGCTAATTCTTTTTCAAATCCATAGATCCATGCTATAGCATACCCCCTAGTGCCTTTTACTTTAACTTTGACCTCTTAGGCCCTATTTGGACCATTTTCCACTTTTTAAGGGGTGGGCCCCACTTGGGTAATTTTCATGGCATTAGGTCTTCTTTAGATCTACTTACTTAACCTCATAAGTGACCTTAATCAAACACTTGGTTGAGTCATTTGTCCCTTGCTTAAGCCTTTCAACCAAGCCATAATCATCTTGGGTCCACTTATCTTTCTAGATCTAAATCTTGCACCATTGATCTCCTTGCATAACTTTACACATTTTCCTAGGAATCTTTGGGTTAACTAGTCTTCATAGATTGGATAGGGTCTCCCACTTGATCTTGATTCTTCTTGATCTAAAGTGAAGGTTGCCTCGGTTATCGTGACACCCACTTGCATTGGGAATCGTGGAACGCCTTGGGTCACCTCTTTAGCTGTCCAACACCTCTACCATCCTGGATGGGATACATTTTAGGGACAACTACAAGTTGTGTGATAACAGAACCAAAGGAAACAAGAAAGTATGGAGTAGTATAATCGCTGGCACATCAACAAAAATCATAGATGCACGACAAAAAATATATTAATAAATTAGCATTCAGTATTCACTAATACTAAGATAAAGGATTTTGCATTTTACTCGTGCAATTATAATACACAAAAAGGAATGTAACAAGCATTGATGGAAAATCCACAAAAATGACATTTTATTTCCATGTAAAGTAAATGAGAAAGATAAGGCCTTGAAAAGTTCACATGATCTTAACATATGTTATAGCCATAAAGGGAAAAACGCCACAAGAAAACTCATAGGGTTTAGATTTTAGGAACAGTGCAAAAGGGTTTCAGAAAGATGGACAACAACATGAACATGGTAGCTACAACATTGGAGAGAGGAAGAGTAAATGGAGTAGCAGGCCAATTGACAAACACACTACAGTTTCAAACAGAGGAGGGCATCCAGCTTAATGACTGGATCTTAAAAAGAAATCTCCGCGACAAGATTAGACAGTTTCAATAGATGAAAACTAACTGGGCAAACAGTATATTTTAGTCATGAAGCATGCATCAACATAAAGTCCAATAAAGGGAATATGTAGCAGAATATAATAATGAAAATGCTAGCTTAAACAACTAACATGTGAATGCTCACGGTAATAAAGATGAAAGTTTGAAAATAAAGAGTAAGCAGCAGCAGCTGCAGGAAAATTATTGCTATCAACAATAATCAATATACAGTTTGAGGTAGCTAAGACTGTCCTAAAGAAAATCAATCAAAGATCTTATGTGGATATGGTAATTGGTTCCATGACATCCATGCATGACACTTTTTTCCATTCATGTGGTTGGCTCTCAACTTTGATGAATTTTGTATTCCAAGCAATGATTCAATGGGAATGAAGCTCACCCCAAAAAAGACCAGTCGATGAGTGAAGCCTTATCAAAATCAATAGCAGGATAGTGGGGGAGGGGGGTCACCTCACCTGAACTACTCAAAGAAATGCGTCATCCCTAATTCTAAATGCGTCATCCCTAATTCTATATATATGTTGCAAACCCCCCATGCCATAAAAATAGAATCTCCCTTGGCTACACAATAATGGAAACACTACAATAATAATAAAAACAACAAATAGAATTTATTCATACAATTTTACTTGGCACTAAATTCCATTCCCTTTGACAGTTATCTGTTCTTTTTTTTCTTCGATAGTGCTACCTTCAAACTTTGGCATAAGAGGCAAATAATGAACCATGATATATTTGGGGCTCATACAGTACTAGATTCATTGAGGATTTGGGCCTTCTAGCAAGTATTTCCCTAAGTTAATAACCAATGATGACCACCCAATCTTCAATGTTGATGGCACATGGAAACTCCTCATTGCAAAAGTGATGCTCACTTGAAGATTAGAAACTATGTTATTTGCAAGGAGCTTCGGTCTTTTCCAACCCACCCTTCAATATGTCCAGTAGCAAACAATCCAATGTTATTTAAATAGAATGAATGGACAATCATTTTTTTTCAGCGGAAAAATCACCTTCCTGCTATTCCGAAGGAATCAAGGAAAGCTTGAAATACAATCATTACAATAGGGCTCAACAAGAGCATCATATCACTTACAAGAATTGAACCTGGGTGGGGAGGGCCACAATCTTTCCTCCCAACTACCCAAGCTACAACCAATGGATAGAATGAATGGACAATCATATAGTAACCTCTACAACAAGCAACATATTTAAATAGAATGAATGAAGGAATGGTCAAGAGTTTACAATTGTTTTTTAAATGTATCAAAAAAATATTTGCAAGCTGCATTGGACTTTTCTATTTTTTTACCATAAAACTTGGTTTGCACATTACATTAAAAACTCTTAAATTTACTAATTCGCAAACAACAAAAAACAACATCTGTGATTACTTTTGAGCACGAATATACAAAGTACAAATACTTAGTTTAGATTCCAAGAAATATGATATACATGATCAGGAAAAAATATCATGATGGTGCAAATAAAAAATCAATACAGCGAGCCAAAATAAATAATCTAGTAAACAATACCTTATAAATGAGTGAAGAGTGTTGGTTTCAATTCATGGAATGAAAAAAGAACAGTACAAACAGAGATATCATGTGCAACAAATACTGTGTTCAATTGCCACAACAAAGGTAAACGATTATGGGGAATGAATTATTTTTCGAAGGGCATATATTTATAAGCATCATTCCAGTAAACAACCTCAGTCACCCAATAGATTTACCATTGCAAATATAACCATGTAATGAACAGGAAAATACCATATTAATGGCATCCCATACTGCTGCCTCCAAACAAAGGAAAATACCATATTAATGGCATCCCATACTGTTGCCTCCAAACAAAGATAAAAGGAGTATGACAACAAAGAATTTGGACAAGAGAGCATTAACAATTGAGAACAATAGAAAATTCAACCTAAATTGTCTTGTCTTGAAAGATTAAAACCCCAATCAGGTTCAAGGAAATTTTTTAAAGATCCATACTTCCATTTATTGCAGAAACCTCGGTGAACCAAACTAATTCTTTAAAAGCCAACTGTAAATGTTTGGCAATATTTTGGTTAAAAACTTCAAATTTCTAATGATTTTATCTTATTCCCAGAAAATTCTGGTGATTTTTCGTGTAAAATAATTTTACCCTATAGAAATTTGGGAGAATATTCATTTTGAATTGGTGAATTTTTTTGGTAAAATTGGAAAATTCAGCCACTTGATTTCGAGTAGGTTAATTCATAAGACAACATATGCATTCGCTACACTGATTCAACATAAATTTGACACAACAAAAATACACTTTGGGGTTCTACAATAGAAAACACAAAAATTCTTGGCCAATCAATCATTATATAACAATATATAGTTCTTGGTTTTCCTCATCCTCTCATTATACCAGATGGTGGATGGTTCCCCATGCAATCCAACCACAAATTGTGGTAGGGAATAAAACCAAAGGGAAAAAAAATTCTTATTGTCTGCAAATGAACAAAGTAGTTCCATGGAACTCAAAATTCTATCCAGGAGAATAGAAAAGAACTAGGATAAAAAGAACCCTAGGGATAAAGAACAAAGAATATGGCAGGAAAACTCCGAAGAAAAACAAAAAACAATTATAAACGTCCCAGTCAAACTTGACAAAGTTGCAACAGCTATGTCGATTCCACCAGTTGCCCAAAATGGGCCCACAATGTTAAGGACCTTATGACATTCAACATATTAGCAGCTTGGCTCCAATTGTGTAGCCGAAGATAAGCAAAGAACTCAACACACATGTAAAGGGAACCACATATGGGAGTCATTTCTCATTTGCTGTGCATTTTTCTGTTATATACAGTGATCCTTTTCCATGGCAGTATACGCCTTAAGGTACTCTTAACAGTTAAAGGCAAGCTCCTATTAAAGACATTTGTGGGGGAGCCAACAGCGATAGCAGGGCAGTTTCCTTGGAGTGCATTAATCTTCACAGAATCCCGGACTCTACAAGCCAGGCCACTTCTTGAGTTTGTATCGATAAACACAACATCTATTGTGCAGTACGGAAGAAGGTAAAACTTCAGCTAATTCTGGGTTGCAGTTGTCTAGGAAAAGGATACATTGTAAGGTAAGAGCACTGAAAGTGGCTACCAAGATTACTTTGTGAATGAAATCTCAACTAACACGTAAATTTCTCATTACTCCCCGTATGCACACAAGTCCAAGCCCATTGGATTTTATGGTGTTCAGTATCAGTGAAAACTTACCCGAGCAATGTCATCGCAATTGCCGCTGCTGGAACACTGTTTTCCAATCCCCTTTGCTTGCCAAGAAACCTCACCCACAGATAATCGTCCCTGCAGACGACTGGTCAAACCAGACACTGGATACCGCAACTAGAGAAGAAGAACAACATGAAACAAGGACCGTAACCAGCAAAGCAGAGCAGGAAAATAGCCCCCAAGCCCCTTTAAATAAGAAACCCACCAGCAGAACCAACACGAACCAACATTAAAGCCCATCCCCCATCCCCATTTGAACAACTCCCCCAACTGCTTGAGAACTACAACTTGTTGAAAAACCCTCCCTCCAGTCACCGGTCGGCAGAGCAAAACCACCCTCGAGGCTCCTTGATTTTTCAGTCGTCATCAAACTCGTCTCACAAGGCAACCATGGGATGCACTACATGTTTCTCTAGCGGCACATAGCACATGAACCTGCCCTCGCTCATCGCCCTTGGCTCCAGCTCAAAACCCAAAACGCGAGTAGCTTTAATTCACAAGGAGTACGAGACATGAAACCGCCTTAATTCTTTACTGCAGCTCCAACTCGAAACCCAGGTGACTGATCACTTGTTGTGATAAATAGTACGTGCTAAGACAGGTGCGGGGGACACGCGACGAACAAAACCCCCGCACCAAACTATGAGGCAAAATTTTTCGAACTCAACTTTGAAAAACCTTGTAAAATTTTACGCAGCAAATTTTTTTTGCTTGCACAAACAAACTAATATACCCAGATCCATTACAAGATATCACGAACATAATAAATAAAGTTTTACTAGTATATTTTTACCAATAATAAACTACAAAAATTTCATCTTAACTCCTGTCCTACCATTGTCATTAAGGAAAAAAATCATCGAAAATTTCTAAAAACTAAGGAGAAGAAGATAGAAATGAAGATGTTCGTTTTCTTCTACCCTTCCCATATGAAAACTATGAGTTAGCAATGGACTATGCTTAAAAACCACACAACTTCCGAGAACATCAGGTACAAATGACAACCACATCATATTTTTTTCTATATTAGTCTAAGCGATAATCATGTTTCACGAGAGATGGCATTGATTGGTAATATATATATATATTTTTATTTTTTATTTTAAAAGGGATTTTTATATTTAAAAGTTTTTCATAAAAATAGTTTTTATTTAAAAAATTAAACTCACATAAAATTTTATATTTTAATGAAAATATTAGAATTAATATATAAATTTCAGAAAAATACATGTGAACCATTTTTGAACCCATTGCAAAATAATAATTAAAGTCAGGTTAATTTAAATCAAATCAAAGTACTCTGCCGAAACTTTCGACAGGTATATTAAAATAATAATAATAATAATAAAAACAAATAAAAGCAAGCTCGGTATCTTCTCGCTGAAGTAAAGGGCGGAGAAAGGTCACAATCTGCATCGCTGGCGGGATGACTTTTGTCGAGAAGAATGGGCACAAGAATTATAAATACGAGAGAGATCAGGGTATCAGACTCATAACCTGTGGGATAGGCTAGGAAAACCCTCTTCTCATCTCTGTTACGAGAGAGATAAGGGTATCAGAGCCATATTCTGTGAGGTATGCTAGAAAACCCCTCTTCAAGGGTTGTATCAGAGCCATATTCTGTGAGGTATGCTCGAAAACCCCTCTTCAAGGGTTGTATCAGAGCCATATTCTTTGAGGTATGCTGGAAAAGCCCTCTTCTTATCTTTCTGCCTGAGCTTTTCTATCTTCTTCATATGAAGGTGGAGGTGGAAGTGAAGGTGTTCTTGACATCGGGGCCACGATGGTTTGTTCACCCTTCATGTGTCTATAAACTATCGTTGCCAGACGTCATGAACACCTTCCCCTTCGTGTACATTGATATGTTGCCAGTCTTCCGTCTCTGGACAAGACGGAGTTGCATGAATGGCAGGAAGGCATTCGACGTTCTTGTTCCTCGGGGAAGGTCGCAAGAAAAAGCGCGTTTCGCACAATCTTTAACCTACGCGGCCCGAGAGTAACTATCTAAGTTTGCGTTTTCATTTTATAAGCACGGTATGATTAATGGCCCTGCTTTTGGTACTTTTTTACAGCGCTTCTTTAAAACCCTAATTTTTGGGGCTTCTTGACAGCAAATACTTGAAAGCCCCCAATGAGGGTTTGCACTTTCGCGTCTATACGCACAAGATGATCCTTTTATATTGTCGGTCTATCGCTAGACTCAGCGGCTGGTCTGGAAGTGGAAGTGGAAGAGGAAGCCAATGTGGTCCTCACATCTGGGCCACGATGGTTTGTTTTACCGATGAACCATCTTTCCCAGACGAGAAGAGCACCTTTGCCTTCGTTTACATGGACTGCGTGTCTCTTTGGACAAGCCGGATGGCATCGGAAAACTTGACTACTCAGATTGAAGGAGCCTTTGTCCATACAGGTATTTTCTAACTTACATTTGTATATAACTTTATCGAAGGTTAAGATGCCAGCTACTCTATTTTATTTTATTCTATTTTATTTTATTAGACAGGTATTTTCTAACTTACATTTATATGTGACTTTATCGAAGGTTAAGATGCCAGCTACTCTATTTTATTTTATTAGATTCAAGCTTAAGATGAAGTTGTGCTATTTTCATAGATCTCAAGTGAAAATGGAGCTCTGCTGTGATAATATACACTAGCTCAAGGTGGATATCTAAGGGATCTTTCTTAAGCCGGTTAAAAAACTGGTTTAAACTTTTGATGTTTCGGAGAATCGGCTAAGATGGGTTTATGCTAAAAAGTTTTCAGAGGTTTGGTTAAGATGGTTTTATGTTAATTAATTAATTTATTCTTAAAAAAACCTCGAGGCTGATTATTGTGCTCCGTTTTACCTAACCCCCTTTGTGGAAAGAACTACTCCACCGTGGAGAAATTTCAAAGGCGGCTGTACTTAATGTAGTCCTTGTCTTCTTACAACCTTTTCAAGCCAGGGGTATCAGGTCCATCTGAGAATGTCTCCAATTATAAAATAGCAAATACCAGTCTGGTCAGATCCATTACTCAATGCCCTTGTCAATCGCTGGACAGCCCACAAAACTCCAATTCTATCTCTCCTTGTCTAAAATTAAGTTTATAGTCCTACACAATATTTACAGCTGATACGACTTCAATTGGATATGTCCTTGTTGAAACTTAAGCAGTAGTTATTGACGATATTTACAAACTAACAAGTGCTTGGTCGCCCATGTAGGCCGTAGACTCCTTCTCTAAAGCAATCTCCACTTCTTAGGCGCAGAAGGAATTCCAGCGCACCCTTTACAGTAACCAGGAAATCCCCTCGGGATGACATTTGTATATAATCCTTCAACCGATATGACATATTTGACCAGCAAGAGGCGGGCAAGAATAATAGTTTAATTTTGTCTCAACAAATATCCTCTGCGACCCTTCCACCTTCCTAAGATATATACCCTAGGAGCTCTACTAAAAGAGACAGGGGATGAGCGTGAGCAGGAGTATGTCTACCTCAATCTTCCTAATGAGTTGGGAATGGTTCATGGCGGAGGATGATTTGCATGTCTACCTTGATCTTCCTAATAAATAGTTTTGATCTTCCTAATAAATAGTGACCAGTGATCAAATTTGAAGGGTGGGTTTTAATATCAATTTGAAAGAAAATATATTCTTCCATCTTTTCAAAGAAGAACGGCAATATTTCTGTTGACAAGTATAAATTAACTAAATACTTGAAAAAAACAAATATTGTTGATACTGAAACTGACAAATATTGTCGATACTGAAACTGACTACGGGGCTTTGCTAGAAAATTTTGATGTTTTGGGTGAGGTCATTAAGTTTCAGATAAAGAAGTATTATTGTGGCTTTTAAAAAGTTGGAACACCAGATAATTGCATGTCAAAATCATTGTTGTAGATTTTTGGGTGAAATAAGCTTCTATCAAATAGGAAAGGAATTAAGTAGGGGGTTGATTTTATTATAAAACTCATTCTGTAATATCAAATTTATATAGAGAAGTTATCAAACAAGAATTAAGAAGTAGGGATGATTTTATTATAAAACTTTTCTGTAAATTGAAATTCATATAGCCAAGTAATTTAAGAAGTTTCCCTTCTTTTGAAATGTTGCTCTAAATTACGCCCCTTCTTAATTACGCCCCTTCTTAATTGGAAACTTGAAAATATATTTTTAAAATTTGTAAGAATAATTTTAACTTTGCAGCCATAGGATATGCTAAAACCCTATGGGAAGGTCAGGAAGGAAGGGTTCAAATTTGAACGCTTTAGCGATGGTTGTATTGTTGCTATAAATCACCCTTCTTAGTTTGGAAACGTAAAAATATAATTTAAAATTTTTTAAGAATAATTTTAACTTTGCACCCAAGAACCCTATGGGGGAAAGGTCAGAAAGGGTTCAAATTTGAACGCTGATAGCGATGGTTGTAGGTTTTCATGACTTCGAAATGGGCCAATTTTAATGCTGTTATTAGAAAAATCATTATATATTCTGATAGTAAATTAAGTGTCTTTTCGCCCAAGGACAGCTCTGAAAGATAAAAAACGCTTATGAGTACATTATCCACTAGACAGGCCTCTCGTTTTTGTTGTTCATGGTGATGGATAATTGGGTTTATAATACTATACAAAGTGTGGCACGCCTACCGGCCTATAGCAGCCTACTAACAGAATTGAGCAAGTCTGGTCTTCAATTCCTTTTATAAGTTTGGTTTTCTGTGCCTTGTATATATCAAGTTTTTCTCTAACTTATGCTTCTGTGTAGTTGGGATATACGTGCTCAAGGTCGGTATGGTAACAGCATGGTATAATCTCATAAATGGACTCGTTTTTGCTACATTTTGTCTTCGATAATCTTGATGTTTGACAGCGGGTATCAGGGCGGCCAATGCAGATTCTGTCTACTGCTAAGCATACTGACAGTGGAAAGAGATATCTCCTCTCAAGTGAGAAGAGGGGGCATCACTTCATTTATCTGTAGATCAATCTGCCTTGAATGGCAAACTATATATGTAATTTTTGTCTCAGATGCAATTCTCATTAGTGTCCCCAGCTGAGATCTTGATTTATAAATTCAACGTACCTCAAATTCTGTAAATTTTCTACGGTTTATATAGGTTTTCTGTTTCATTTAAAGAAATTATTGTGCTAATGAAACTTTAAGCCTTGATCCGATCAAGGCATGTTTTTACTATGAAAAAACAGTGCCCCTCCACCTGTATCAATTACCTCGTTATATACAGTAATGTATTATTTTTTATTATATTGTCAAAATTTGAAATGATATACTGATTAATCTATTAATGGAAGACATTAGAGAAAAGCCTCGTTATATGGTTATTTTTCAAATAGTCCAAATTTGAAATGATATACCGAGGAATCTATTAACGTAACTAATTCCTGCCTTAAAAAACAATAGCCGCTTAGCGGCAATGCCCTGCTGTACATCTTGCCAACTTGATTCTATCTCTTTACTGGTGACATTCTTAATTGCCCACCTGTTCTTGATTCTCAATGCTCAACAATGATGGATCCGTGATTATAACAACAGGTATGGCAAAGGCAAATGAAGACTAAAAACATGTTGAGGTCATCATCAAACAGTAACGTCTGTATTACCTGTCTGATCCTTTTGTTCCACGAAAAGGTCAGAACAGTCCAACAGGCATATCAGAGAAATTATATAGTTTATCCAAAAAGAAACAATTATTATAAATTCCCAAAAAAATGCTTACATCACTATACAACCCATCAAAGGAACCAGTAGAGTTGGAACCATCACAGTGGTTCCTAGCATCAAAATGTCTACTTTGTGTTATCAAACCGGAAAGAAATTCATGCATCTATCCAACTGAAGGAGCTACTTCCGGCCCACGATTGTATTTTTCTTTGGTCCAAAAATAATAATATCCAACAACAGAAGTTGGTGATCAGCCAGTGTATCATCAAGAACAAAATGAAGGGTTTGCATTTAATTTAATTTAAGAGACACCGATAAAATAAGTGAAGTTGCAATCGAAACTAACAATTGCTTTTACCTAAGATGCTGATAGGGGATTGAATGGTACTGTAACATGGTCCCCCAAGTAAGAGGTTGGTGTAATGCCCCTATGTTGATAGGAGGTTGAATGGTACTGTAACATGGTCCCCCAAGTAAGAGGTTGGTGTAATGCTCCCTATAATGACTGTAGGATTTGAGGGCACTTGTCGAGTGACCTGATTGAATCAAAATTCAATAGTGGTCCTCTGAGTTTGGATGTCTTGTAACGATTTAGAAAACACATCATGAATTGCTTAATGACTGAAATGACAAATGAAAAGACATTGAAATGAATGATACTTGTGGAAATGGATACATTATTTAAATTGATGAATAAATGCTTGCTTTGCTTAATGATTAGCTGTTTTATGAAATATATGATGTGTATAAATGAATTTGCATGTGCTGCTTAACGATTAGCTATGTTACGAAATATATGTTGGAATTGAACGAATTGCATGTACTACTTAATAATTAGCAAAAATCCGAAACATGATTATGATTATGGATTGATTAACATGATGTATATTGATGAATTGTGATGGTAGTACTACCGATGGGTACTTTGAGAATGTGCAACAACAGGTAATTATCATAACCAACTGACTCACAAGTGAAATATAAGGGCTGTAGAGTACGAATAAATCACACACGGAAATCGACAACGATGTCGACTTTCTACGGATTCCATGCACGAATTAAGAAGCACCTATCCGCTTACTCTGGGGAGCGTGAAGTCGTGTGAAGTGGACCTTGACGGAGTTGGTCACGTACGAGGTTGGGAGGCGTAGAGTAAGAACAGACTTATTCTTCAGCCCCATTAGTCTCCAATAGAGTGTAGACAGAGGATTGAAGGTAACGAACCCTAAATCCCTACATGAAGTTTCCGCAAATCAGATGCAATGAAGAAGTATCGATGAAAGGACTCGACGATGTGGTACCTTGTCGATAAACGAAAATGATAGACGAATGGACTCGACGATGTGGTACCATGTGGATAAAAAGAAAATGAGGGACAAATGGATCTAGCGATGTGGTACCTAGACCCAAAGATTAAAACAATTGATGAATACTATGCATTAAGCATGTAGGTTTGCATTTAAGCTATTTTCACATAAATTATTATTAATAATTAAAATAGTGAAGAATATTTGTTTAGGAGAAAATAGTAAACTAAACATTAGAATATAGCCTAACTCCACTTGCACCGACAAAAATATAAACTAGATTTAAGCATCAAGGGGATAGACTTGAGTCAATCTAGGAATGTAGGTGCACTCTCTTAAGAATTAGACAGATGGCTGAGTGAGCTAATTATGCCGAAGGCGTATTTTAAGGAAGCGATTCCTCTCACCTCTTCGTCGTCTGTCGACGGCGAATGAAGAGTCGCCACCTGTCTTGTAAAAAACTAACAATAAATATTTTCAAACAATTCAATCCATAGAATAGCAACAATGGCCATGTTTTCTATGCCATCTTTGGTCGTTTTCCCCTGCAACAACAATTCATCAATGCCTATGTTGAGGGGTGGAATCATGGTCAGGAAAAACAAATTAGGGGCACTTAGATTGCAATTCGAGTTTTCAAAACTAGGGTTAGATTCTTCTCAGTTCTTCAATGGTGGGCAGGGTTTATGGAGGAATGCAAAGCTTTCATACAATTTCAATTGCAATCATAGACACATAAGAGTGCACTGGTTAGTTTGCAGCGGCAGGTGATTATTACACAACTCTGGGAGTATCGATGTCTGCAAGCACCAAGGATATCAAATCTGCTTACAGAAGACTCGCTTGCTAGGTATATTGCAAGGGGAATTTTTATATAAGAAAACAAAATATTTTCTTTGAGTTGTCTCAATAGTGTCAATAAATAGAGAATGGTATTGCAAATTCAGAATCCTTCAACAAAATGTATTATGGTTGTGATGCTCCGGTTGCAGTAATGGAGAAGCTGCGGTTGTTGAGCAAGAGTCCTTACGGTAGCCTAATACCTTGGAGGATGTCGATACTTTGTTTCAAAAGGGTTGCGATGGATCAAAAGCTTGTGACCTTGTTGATGCCGTTGATTTTTTGAGTTGTGCATTGGAAATCAAGTTTTTCTAGGTTTCATTTGCTTTGGATATGCCATTAGAACTGTTTATAACTCGTGAAAGGCTATCATTTCCCTCTATTTTTGTAGTTTTCCATCTAAGATTTTTACTCTTTTGCTTTTTCATAGCATTTCGTGTTTACATATTTGGAAAGTATAATTTGAAATATAAATTCAATTTTTGTTTTGAGAACTTGTAAGGCCTTTCATTTATAAGGGAAAGTAAGAGGACTTATAAGGATGATATAGCTACAGGTGATTTGGCTATTTAATCCATAATACTCTAATTATTATCAACTCTCACATGTGGGTTATTAGCAGTACAATGTAAAGGTGGCTTTGGTATCTTGGGAGTAGGGTCAACATTAGGTCATGGGATTTATAAAGTACCATTACCAGAGGGTTGGACATCATTACTTTTGGTTTGGATGGACTCTTGAGGCATTCTGAACTATCGATTGCGAATTTTAATATTTATTTAAACATAATTAATGTAAATATTTTGGAAAGAGGGATCAACATGAGGTATTTAACTAGAGGGTTTACTATAAGGGGATATTTTCGTTGGATAGAGATTAACCCTAGAATTGGAAAGGGTTTTGTAACACTTACGGTTTAGAAATTCACCATATGGATACCTTTTTATTCAAGATCTATTAAGAATCATATATAAGAGAACATTTTAAATCAAAATTGTATTAAAGAAAAATAGGGATTGATTCAAAAATTTAATTCCATTGTTGAGAATGCAATTTCAGAATAGCACCCAAGGCCAAATGGAGCTTCCAGTACAAAGTGGATAAGAATAAGAAAAGTTTTCAGGAAAAAGAGACAATGAGAGGACTTTATGATGAGAGTTTGTTTGAATACATTGAAAACCAGCATAATGCTTCTTCCCAGCCATGCTAAAAGACTATCCATAAGTAGACAACAACATAAAGAGCATTTTTAAACAGTTATGTTTGATTTCTTTTCTAGATTTTATAATGGTTGACAAGACACTTGTGTTTGATCCTTTTTACTTTTAAGATTGTTGGGAGGACTATATATTCAAATCTCTATTTTTACGGGATTTGATGCTTGAACTACTTTTATTTTCCGGGTGTATTTATCAGGAAACCATGGGGTGAATATGGAATTTCAAAGTACACAAATACACTTCTCCTCATTCATTTTGATGAGGGATGCATATAATTGATATTCGTCCTTTGAAATAAATAAATAAAAATGAGTACTTGTGGATATGTTTGCGTCCAGTGTATGCATTATATGTGGTTGATTTTAGCCGACATATGCTTATTGTGATGGCTTCAGGGTTAAATGTATTTGAATGTTTTTAAATATAATTATGCTAATATTTAAGTGAGTGTTTATTCATGTTGAAGCAAGATGTAGTTTTTTTATCACTGGCAGTTGTTGCAATTTTTATTTTTAAATATTTCTTACCAATATTGTAGTTATATATTTGTATTTAAATTCAATTTAAAATCCGAATACAAATGTATTCATAAAAAATTAATAAAGACTACAATCCTTGACCATTATATAGTCATGTTCTAAATTTTCAAACTTTAAATTTTGACCATTGTATAGTCATGTTTTAAATTTTCAAACTTCAATGAATTATGTAAACATCATAGATTCAAAGTGTTAATTATGTCCTTAGTATCATTAGTAATTATTATTTGTGCACTTGGGTTTACATCATAATATCGTGCAGAACATGTGTACTCAGTTGGTGGAACATTGCATGAAGAACCCAAGATTTTTAGGATTGTGTTCAACAATGGCCAAGTTAACACCGAGCTTTACCAGGTTGTCACTATTCGAATACAGCTTGCACAAAGCACTCCATCTCAATTCTTTCACGAGGAAAAGTAAGTGATGCATTACACCTTAAAACCATACACATATTACTTACAAGAAACCTTACCAAACCCTTAAAAATCAAATCATACTATGTCGTATTTAAAAACCTTTGTCAACTCTATTTAACAAGTCACATGTGTATAAACATTTACTATCTCAATCTCATATATATATATATATACCTTTATTCTCATTACTTTTTACTACAACAAATAACTTTAACATAACTAAATTATGTATATAAAATTATTTAACTTCATTTTTTAGATAGAATTTTTTTGGATTATAATCTTTTTATTATTGTAATCGATGAAACATTAAAAAACAAAAGAAATATAGCATCACCACAAGGTCGGTGTCACTTTAGGTCTCAATTTCACCACTTCCATAATCATGCAGTGATGTCTCCTCTCAACTCCATTCTATTTCTACAGACATTTTTTTTGTAAATTCCAAAGCTTTAATCTATTAATGTACATCAAAAAATACAAACACGAAATACAATCATGAAAGCCTAAAAAATATCAAGGTTCCCAAGGAGAAGCAAACCCTCATTCAAGTCCAAAACAATAATAAACTAACAACAAAAGCCTACTCATGCAAGGGAAACTAGACACTCAGAAACTATGTTTACAAGCCTGCCCATAAATGAGAAACCAAGCTTATAGCAACCAAAATAATATTTGGAGTTGGACGAACTAACAACAGCTATGAACAAAATTCTAGCTGAGCTATCTACTAGATGGTTATAAGTGAAAACTAAAACCACAAAAGAAGAAACTAGGTGGACATGAATTTACTTGAGAGAGTGCATGGAAGCTGGTTCCTCTGGTTTTTCTTTGATAGTTGGACAGCGATGAGCTTTTGCATTGGGGGAGTTGTCCTTGTTTTCCTTGGTGGGAAGGACAGAGAGCTTGCAAAATGAGGAAGGGCCTTCCAGGTCACAACACTCAATGTGCTCCAGGAATGTTCTTTGCTTTTCGATGAGTCGTTCCTTGCTGCATGTCTTGGAGATTTGGGGGCTCAGGAGCATGAAAAGGGCCCTTCGAAGAAGAGGTGTGAGTAGAAGGAGAAGAAGATAGAGAGGACTTTCTCTCTACCAAGGTGCTTGGAGAACACAATAAAACTTGGGAAACGATGCTCTTCACCGTCCAATAATGCTTCCTACGAGTCTGAGCTCGTTGTCCAGCTAGCTTTTACACCACAGTTTCTTCTTCCCAGTCATCCAACATGTTCCTAAAACGCCTTGGAACTGAGCTATCATAACCTTCTGTCGTCGTGGCTCTAAGTCTAGAATGGCCATAGTGACCACAACCACTTCTTCCATGACGGGGGTTGCACGTAATCTTCTAGAATTTGTCGCGTTAGGAGACGGAGGACCAAATCTTCTCTCTTGAATGCTCATATCTATAGGGAAAGTGTAGCCTCCATTGTTTGGGATTAATGTAGAGAATTTGCAACATAGATCCAAAAGACAAAATCCACCCAGGAGAATTCACCTCAAAGTGATGCGGAAGAGGAGCGCAACATTGAGTCCAGACAGGGTAACTCCACCATCAGAAACTTCCAAATCAAGAATGATTGTTTCCCTCCTCCGGAGGAACCCATATCCAACACAAAATCAACATGAATTCTATCCTGTACAGATTAAAATATACTTGATCTGGATAACCACAATATTACCTATCTAGCACAAGCATTATGTTCTTTTGCTTTCATATTCCCTATTACAGAATGAGAAATGGAAAAGGTCAAAGAATTTGTTCGATTTGCATTTAATGCTCCACCCACTATAATTGATTGGATAGATATTGGTTCATCATTAGTCAATGAGTACAACATAGAGGGTTTATTCGAGATCGCATTCCCCACTCTTTTCCCAAATGGAGATGCACTACCTTGCAAACCACGTAGCAAGAACATTCCACTCGATAGCTATGCAATACACTCAATGAGATACCATGACAACAGATTTGGTAGCCATCCCCGCTTTAGATACTACTTGTACAATTTGATTATGCACCACATGATTCAAGCAACAACTACACCAACCACAATTGAGGAGTTACACGTACATCTACAATAAATTCTTACAAACAGCCTCTCAAAACATGTCATGCACTTTGGAGCACACCTACATGGGGCTAGAGAACTATGTACACTAAGCAGAAGTGAGATAACAAATATGATCACACAATTGCAAATGCACTGCATTGTTCTTTACTCTCATTGCAACAAACACAAAATGGCCAAACTTGCATGCAGTTATGCAAGAGGATAGCCCTTCTGAACCAACAATCCGTCAACAATTGTGTAATCATAACCTCATTGATAGGCCCCAGAATGTAGTTGCATACATGCATAAAATATTTTCAATCTTTCATGACGAGATAATTAAGAAACATAAACACAACAGATTATTGGTACATGTACACATTATATACTACTTGCATGTGTCTGTACAAAACTTTTACATATTCTTCATTTTCTCTAATCCTATAATATCATGGCTCTGCACATATACATGGTTTCCTATGGCTTGATGGAGCTCCTAACATGGAAACATTAAATTGGAATATCAAATCAATGCTGCAAAGAGTTTATTCGATACATATGTTACAACATGGAATCCAAGAGAAAATCATGTCAAACAAATTCATATGCATTGATCCATTGAGAATGACCCTTACTTGCTAGATATAAAATATATTATTTCATCCAACCCACTTCAGGACTATGAGCAACTCTTAAATAGAGTACAAAGACACATAAAAGGGAATACACTTGTATGTATATTAAATTCCCTTGGAAGGTACAACATGAATCATCATTCTGTACATTTATGGAAAAAAAATATTGCCCAACATGCACTGACCCTTGTTTGAACAATCATAATCTAAGTATACTTCAAACATGGTGAACAAATGTACATCACCAAATATGTTGTCTTGAAATACACATTCAAATATGCTTCCAAAGTAGAGGGAAAATCAAATACCTACCATCATATGGTGACTAGAATCACAGTCACAACATTTCCACATGACTCGACCTCATAATCCTATCACCGTTCGAACTCATAAGCAATTGTTGACCGAAACATCACTGCTCAAGAAACTTGCCATATGTTGCAAAAATTACCACTTGTCTACGTACACACAACTTTCTCTCATTTTACAACATATTGAAGTTCTTCTCGGCATTTCATTTCTCCCGCTTTGGGGGTATGCTAGTTATATTTAAATAATTAGAATATTAGGCATTTTTGCATGAAGCGACATGTGTCGTAGAGAATTTTCCTATTTAAGGAAGGCATGAGGAAGGGGAAAAGCACCCTATAGCTGGATGGTTATGGTAATGAGTGTAAGTCATTGATTTGCTTCTATTGTAAGTTTGGAAATGGATCTTGGTGGGGGGAAATCCCACTTCTGGATCCCTGGGTTTTGTGTGTGAGCTCTACTGCCCTATTGCTTGGGGGTTCGGGAAGAAGGAGAGTATTCCCGGAATTGGTAGGGAGGTCAACCGAGTGGTCTGTTGGATGTCTGGATCAAGTGGCAAGGAGTGGCAGCTACAACAATCTTCGACGAGTGGATTTACCCACAACCATCAGAATCAGGTTTACTATTCCATTTGTATTTGCTAAGTTAAATTTTTGAACTAATTTTACAATTTTTTTTATCATTGGAAAGATCTAAATTGTTTTATATGATTTTAGAATTATTTAGATAGTCTTTTGGGAGGACCCCGAAAATTGTTTTATATGATGTTAGAATTATTTAGATAGTTATCATTTCTTGAAATGCTTTGTTCTTGAAGCATGGGTAAAAATGAGTGCTTTGATCTAAACTCCTCATTTTCCTAGGTGGCTTAATCTCTTGGTAAATTCTACCATTTGATAAGATACTCATTAACACTTCTCGATCGAAGAACTTTGGTTTTGACTTCTAAGATACCTTGAGGAATTAGTATTAACTTCCCTTCTTCATCTAAAAGGGTAATTCCATTTGTATATGAATGGTAAGACCCAACTTTTTCTTCAAACAAGAAGCATGAAAAACATCAAACTGTTCATCTTACATAGTGACAAATACCAAGAAAAGGAAACTATGTTTTAATATAGAGAATCCCTCGACCAGTTTCGATCCTCAAGCTAGGATCATCTTAAGGAGGAAGATTGTTTAGCGATAAAAATAATTAGGCATCAAATAAATACTTAAAGAGCTATAGGAATATTTGAGCTAACAATGATAATAATTATTTAAATTTTTAATTTTTTTAATTTTTTAATTGGTGAATAGGAGGCTTCGAGGTGTCATTGACCTTTTAACCTTCATCTCTATTAATATTATTATGTTTAAGCTCAATTTCAATGGCTTCTCGAACCTTTCTTTTTCCATAATGTTCAACTTTAGCAATGACCTGGGCCTTATCAATACAAATCAAATGGCCAGTGTTTTGAGAGTGCTCGAATAAGGCAGATCTAAAAACATGATTGTGTTTAATATCAATGCAGTATTCTTTAAGCCTATTTTGAAAGAATCTTCTGGTCTCACTGATATAATGCTTAGTGCATGAGTAGGGAATAACATAAACACGTTTATGATTCTTTGGATCAATAACATCTTTGGCACAATCTTGTAAGTCTTTGAGGGTATTATGAGGAGCAAAAAACCACTTTGATAAATTTCATTTCTTGAGAATTTTTGCAATCTTATCCATGATTCCTTTAATATAAGGGAGGGTGATAAATTTACCATCAGGTGGATCTCAGATTTTACAATGTCTCTTTTCAGCGTTTAGGACAACCTTTTTGAATTGATGATATTTATAGCCATTGATTTTGAAAACATTAGCGAGATGCCTTAGTTCTTGATTTAAGTGATCCTTATCCGAGATTCTAAAGGATTGAGTTACTTGCATGTGGAGAGTGATGATGGGAATTGACATGGAGATATATGTCCGTGTGAGTTTTCTTACGATAATTTCGGTGAGAGATTGAGCCATCATCTCTTTTAGAGAGAAGGATATCAAGGAATGGGATGCAATTATTTTCTTCCATCTCCATTGTAAAATTTATGCTCTCAGTTAGGTTATTCAAATGAACTTTGAACTTCTCTAGGTTATCTTTACCACGTGGCCAGATTATATGAGTATCGTTAATGAACATTTTCCATAGTTTCAACTCGAGGATAGGAACCGAGGGCTTTCTTTTCAAACCATTCCATATACAAACAAGCATCCCAAACCATAAATGTATATTAAAAATGCGTGTTTGATGAATTAAAAAGGTCCCGTCACACTATATTGTTGTATTATCTCATTCTCGTGTTTTTGAAAGTTAAATAGAGTTGAGTTGGTGAAAACATGGTATGAAAGCAGATTCATCCTTCAAGGCTTGAGGCATATTGAAATGTTTGATTAAATGAAAATGATAACAATCATTCATTCCAACCACATACATTAAACCCAATTCAACCACATACACTAAACCCAATTTACAAATAAAAACATAAAAATAGTGCATCATCTTGAAAGTTTGTTCTTCAACATGAAACTTTCAAATAAAAGTAGAAAATCACATGCAAGGCAATGGAACTTTCATTGTCAAACTAGGGTAGGTAGTCACATGCAACCTTATATAAACAATTTTTCACATCTTATTAGGTGATAGAATCTTATAAAAATATAAAAAAAAATCTGCACTAAAAGGAAATTGAGATAACCTGAGAGTTGCGACTTTTGTATATTAAAACATATTGAAATTAGGGTTTGTTCTTCAACATGAAACTTTCAAATAAAAGTAGAAAATCACATGCAAGGTAATGGAGCTTTCATTGTCAAACTAGGGTAGATAGTCACATGCAACCTTATATAAACAATTTTTCACATCTTATTAAGTGATAGAATTTTATAAAAATATATAAAATACTTCCTTCACACTTATATATTAAAATATGTTGAAATTAGGGTTTGTTCTTCAACATGAAACTTTCAAATAAAAGTGAAAATCACATGCAAGGCAATGGAACTTTCATTGTCAAACAAGGGTACATAGTCACACGCAACCTTATATAAACAATTTTTCACATCTTATTAAATGATAAAATCTTATAAAAATATAAAAAAAAATTCTGCACTAAAATGAAATTGAGATAACCAGAGAGTTCCAACATTTATATATTAAAATATGTTGGAATTAGGGTTTTGGAACACACAAATCAAATGTAACACCTATATATATAGAAACAAATAATAGAATAAAATAATATATATATAAATAATAATAATAGTAAAAATCAGGGTAGCTGTTGGAGAAAGGGAAAGTAAAGGACAGTATTGCAAGTGGGCAATGAGAGGTTCCAATTTTTCATGCGTTGGATAATTTTTAGTGGCTATCAAATGCCCGTGAAGCGTGCAAAGGATGGGCACCATATTTTATAAATACCACAGAGATGACTTCTACTAGCCAGTGAGGCAGTCACTGAGACCAGAAATTCTCTCTTGCTTTATCTTCTTGATTTGTCTTTGCAAGTTTCTTGATCTGTGCTGCTGGAGAGAAAGAGGAATTTGTCTTGCTTTATCTTCTTGATTTGTCTTTGCAAGTTTCTTGATCTGTGCTGCTGGAGAGAAAGAGGAATTTGTCTTTGCAAGTTTCTTGATCTGTGCTGCTGGAGAGAAAGAGGAATTTGTCTTTGCAAGTTTCTTGAGCTGTGCCGCTGGAGGAGAAAGAGGAAGAGGAAGCGAAGGTGTTCTTGACGTCTGGACCACGATGGTTTGGTTTACGATGTGCGTTAATAGGCCATCAACTATCGCGGTCCAGTCGTCTAGAACACCTTTGCTTTCATTTCAGCCGGAAGAAATCACAGCAGGGGAAAACATCACTCCTCAGATAGGAGAAGCCTCCGTCCAGCTGGGTATTTTCTTTACCAGATATGGCCAAACGATTTTCTTTTTGTTATAGATGAGCTCCTCTATTGTTATTCTTGCCTTTAACCCTCGAAGTCACTAAGACAAGCTGCTACCGGTAATGATATCCGGAGAGAAGTCCTTTCTTGCTTTGCAAAATAAAACCAGTGGCTTCGTGCTGAATACCTGTATGGGATGAGAATACATTTTTTGTTTTTCATCCTGTGCACTTTTTCTTCATTGATCCCTCATCTTTAGTAGTGTATAGATCTAAGGTTGGCATGGATTTGATCCCCTTGTTTTTCTATACCAAGTTTATAGATCCAGAATATAGATATATTAAACTTGGCATGGATTTGATCCTCTTGTTTTTCTATACCAAGTTTATAGATCCAAAATATAGATCTTCTACATATTTAATAGATAGATCCATGAAAATGGAAATATGTTTTCTTAATAGATCCAAGGGTAAATTGGAGTTATCATATTTTAATAGATATCAGCATGGTAAAATAGAACCATCTTATTTAGAGCCATCTAAGTTAAAGAATCTCTTGTAACATGTTTATAGAAATTACAAGTTAAGGTAGATCGATCCCTGTAAAATGAAATTGTACTATTTTGTATAAATTCAGATTAAAATGGATCAGATTAAGTTGTAATTTTTTTACAACAGACTCACTTCATTTTTCCCAATTTCAGGTATATTATGTGCACATGAGCACCTGTCTTTTCAGGATGGAACTAATTATTATTTATATTGCCAATTTGATTTGCTTTCCCGTGCCTGATCCTGGTCATATTTACTACTTCAAAGTCAATATTATAAATCCAAAGATAAGATGAAGCTATGATAAGCATCAAGTTGGTTTTTCACATATAATAATAATCTACTTTCATAATAGTGTTACATAAATGTGTATTAAAATTAGTTTATTAATTTATATCATTGTTACATCTTAATCTTAGATTTATTAATCTTGTATAAGAATCAATACGAGTATAGAATCTAGATTAATAGTCTATCTTAATCCTAAATTTATTAATTTTGTAAGATGATTAAGTATAACAAAGTACGTAAATTACAAGCAATCCTGCCTTTTGTTTGTTGTCATAGAAGCTGCAGCTAAAAGCTATTTAGTATCGTTAGAGAGTAAACTTTACAATAGTTTATTGGAGTGAAATAGTTAATGTAATTTCATTGAAGATGAAGGTATATTCATGGTCAGACTAAAACAAAATTACATTCCTCATGTGTCACATTTCATTTATTGAGATCTTCAAAGTCACTAAACAGAGTAATCCCTTCGAACCTAAGTAATCCCTTTGAAATTAAGCTTGCCAAAAAAACCATAATCAAAATACAGTCCCAAAAAACATCACCAGTCCTCAGCAAAACTCCCTGTAAATCCAAAAAAACCCTTAACCATCCCAAAGACAGCCTATGAGCATATCGGCCTCACATGTGAGCACAGTATTCAAAACAACATCCATCTTATACCCATTAAAGGGATCAAATATAATATGTCCAGATAACTAGGGCATATCACTGAAAAATAATGACCTCACAATTTGAGGATTGATCATTTTTAATCTTCCAAATATGTCATTGATCTGCATCCCATTGGTAAATCAGCTTCGAGAGTCCATCTGTTAGTTGATTCATTTCCTTGTAAATATGATGAAATGAAATTTGGTTAAAAACAGTTACCAATCCTTAAAAAACTAAACGAATAAACCTAAACAAAAATTATTGAAAATAAACAAATAAGCCTAAACAAAAATTATTGAAAATAAACAAATATACCTAAACAAAAATTATAGAAAATAAACAAATAAACCTAAACACAAATTATAGAAAAAAGACCTGTGTCCAATTAATAACCACACGTGAATCTCCACATGTTTGAATTCTTGGAACACTTCTCTCAACCGTAAGCAAAAATGTTAGTAAAGCATATACTTATTTCTGGTAGCTTTAATTTAGCTACATTTTGCAATAAGAATATTCTTACCATCGCAGGAATCATACTCTTCTCTTACATTACAAGTTGACTGGCCTCTCTAGAAAACATTCTAGAGCTTTTTTTATTGCACGCAGTCCACCATCCTCCTGAAGTGGGATTTTAAGTAGTTGGAAAGCTTTTCGAAGCCTTTTTCATCATTTAGCAAAAGTGTTAATGAAGGATGTCCGTATTTCTGGTAGCTTCAATTTAGTTACATTTTGCAATAAGGATATTCTTACCATCTCAGAAATCATGTTCTTCCATTTACAAGTTGACTGGCCTCAATAGAAAACATTCTAGAGCCATCCTCTATCCTCCTGTAGTAGAATTTGAAGTAGTTGGAAAGCTTTTGGATGCCTGTGATGGGTTGCCCTTATTTGTGAAAGTGGATAGGCGCTATTTCATGGGAACATAAAAATTGATATGGATTAAAGTGGAAAAATATTCCAAGTACTTCCCAAGCACATACAATTTGATTTTATACAAAACAGATTCAAAGTTGGATAGTATCTGTTGTCGACACGGATAAGTTTTTTTGATAAAAATAATCTCTTCGCTTAGAGAAGATCCAAGGTCAAACTCCGTGCAAAACATCCTGTAGATGAAAAGAAAACAACTTACAGTTTAAATAGCCTGTAAATTGTATAATACAGTTAGGCATTCAAAATGTAGTTTAGGAAATCTACTATAAAAACAGTATGACAAATATGTAGAGATACAAAGAGCAACGATATGGGCGGGCTCTGTGAACGTAGTTCCGAAAGTGTATCATGTCAAATATGTAAAGATACAAGTAGCAAAGGATGGATCTGGCAGGGAAGGATTTCGGGGTCAAAAGAAACCTAGAAAGCTTCTTGTAGAGGTCAACAGTGAAAACTGTATCAGAATGCAGGATAACATCAGAAACTTAGGCAGAGCACTGCATCAAAATGTAGGATCATAACATAAACTCGGGCAGAGCTTTGGAATCCAATCATCTGCGTTCGAAGCTCTAGTTATTATGTCGTGTTCTCAAGTTTAGTCTCAGAAAATTGTGTCTTTCAAGTTGCAAATTTTGAAACATTATAAGGATATAAATCTTGTTTTAACAGTTTTCAGATGACAATTTAAGTGCGTGGAATCAACATTGTTTCACAAAGATCTGCCCAATCGTTATAACGACCTGTGTACTAGTAGGTTGCAGCCGCTGGGGCTGAAGTTGATTGTTTGAGAAGTATATCTAACCCATTGAGATAGTCAGTTGTTTAATGGCTCTACCGGGACAGATGGCCATACTCTTCCCTGCCGTCCAGGACTGCAATAAAGACTTTTTAAAGTTTTATAAGGGCGTGGTCTAGAATCTCAACACTTTGCATTTTTCTGGCTGGAATTTGGCAATTCAAAGAAGACAGAATTCTGATTGATTTTTCAAGCATCTGGGTCTGTCTTAAATGGGAAAACCCCAAGGTTAAAGTTCCATAGAAGAACTTTGCCACTACACTTTCGGAACTCTGCATTCACTAAGAATTTTCGCTAGATAAAGGAACTCTGCCAGAAAAACCATCGAAAAAGATGTAAAGTGTTGTGGTTTTAGACTAGTGATATGCTAAAGTTTCATAGAAAAACTCTGCCACTACATCTTTGGAACTCTGCACCCACCAGGAATTTTTGCCAGATAAAGGAACTCTGCCGGAAAAACCATCGTAAAAGGTGCAACGTGTTTTGGTTTTAGACTAGTAGTATGCTAGAGGAGCCAATCTGAAACATTGTACGAAAGTGACGTTAAAGTTTATGTAATCATGTTTAATCTTTTAAGAGTGCATTCTAGGCACCTCTGCAATAAAGGGAGTTGACTGGTCTTCCCTTTTTTAACGGTTCCCAAAGTCTACAAAGCAGTTTTTTTTCAAATATAAAAAGCTATAACTTGATATTTTTAGTAGAAAATCAAAGTTACATATAGAGTTTCTTAGATAGATTGAAAATCAGAACATAAGTAGCTGGTCCATAACCAACCCATACCAAAATAACCTTGATCATAAATCAAGTGTCAAAATAGAGTGACTAATGTTCACCTTTGCCCAAAACCAAAAGCAAAAAAGGAGACAACGTGGCTAACAAAAAAGAAACTCCCTAAAAGACATACATAAAACCATTGTCAACAATGGTATCAACAACCCATTCTTCAAAAATGATGAAGCCATCCATCGGCTCAATGGCTTCCTTTGAAAGTTTGTCGGAATCCACATTTGTCTCGCGGGAGATGTGCTGGAAAGAGATATCTTCAAAACCAAGGATAAGGGCCTTAGTTTTCTGCAGCCAATGAGATAAATGGAGGACTTGAATGTCATGACAACTAGTAGCCCAATCTAAGATAACTTTAGAGTCTCCCAAAATCTTCATGCGAGAGATACCTCTCTTCAGCGTTACCCATAGAGTAATCAATTCAGATTTCGTATTACTGCCCATGCCAACCCCCAGTTTCATAAGGATCTTGTAATCTGGTTTTATGAACAAAATCATTCCAGCACCACATAAACTTTGCTTAGCTGCCTCATCGAAAAAGCCAAAAGAAACCTCAAAATTTATGACAAGGAACAAAGTATTGCGGACAGGCCTCTTTTTTTTTTGAAGAAGGAAACTCAGCCAGGCTTGATATAATTCTCCCGCAGACAGCGAAAATGGAGGGAGAAGCAGAATTGAAGATTACTTTATTCGTACATTTCCAACTCTCCCAGATGGAAAAAAGTGGTAAAGTCTACAAAGCATTTGAATAATTTAGAAATACAGGGCAAGATTTCATCCTAACATTGCCAGAAGAGTTCTTTGATGCAGCCCTCCTCCAGCCGCAGCACACCTGAAACACACTTTATAAATGGCACAGTAACAAACACAGGAATAACGAGATTCAACCAAAAAAACACGCAGACTTATTATTGAATGTCAAAGACCACAAATGATGTAGAACTCCATTACATAAGTGTCACAAGAGGACAGAGCCTCCGCTCTAGAGCTCTCGCTCTCTCCGAAAAGGAACAAAGAAAACCATCTCCAGATAAAAAAGAAAAAAACCACCTAAACTCTTTGTGTAGGCCCAACCTTTTTATTCTTGAGTTTTCCGCCCATGGGTAGGTCCGGAAAAGATGCCGCCGAGTTATGTTGCTTCCGTTACTCCCTGAGATTACGGGTCGGTTAAAAAAAAAAAAAACTAACAAACCTAAACTCTTTGTGCAGGCCCAACCTTTTTATTCTTGAGTTTTCCGCCCATGGGTTGGCCGGAAAAGATGCCGCCGAGTTATGTTGCTTCCGTTACTCCCTGAGATTACGGGTCGTAACTGTCGTTCTGAATCCCCTGCTCCACATCCTCCTCCTCTTCTTTTAAAACTTTAGAACCTCCTGGTTCTAGGCCACCTGCTGTAACTTCTCGGTTGTGCCTAAGTAACTCTTCTTCTGTGATCCAAGAGTTGTAGGAATCTGGAAGTCCCTCCCACTTGACGAGGTATAACTTATAAACCTTGGAGTGTGTTGCAACTAGTTTTGTGTCTAACACATGTTCAACTTTCTCTCTCTTTTTCTTGGGTAATAGTTTGGTCCAGTCCCCCCCTCTGTCTTGTTGGTCATTAGTTGACTCCTCTTCATTGGCCTCTGTATTTGACTCAGTCGGCTTCGAATAAAGATCAACCACATTGAAAATAGGACTGATGTCTAATTCTTCTGGTAGATCAATTAGATAGGCGTTGTCATTTATTCTCATCTTAATTTTACAAGGACCAAATTTCTTCGGTTTCAGTTTGTTGTAGGTCCCCTTGGGATATCTTGACTTGCTCAAATGTACCATGACCATTTCTCCTTCCTAAAAGACCTTTCTTCTCCTATGTCGGTCAACATTTTCCTTATACTGATAAGTCATTGACCGCAATTTTTGCTCGACCTGTTGATGTATTCCCTGAATCTTTTCTACAAAATCTGTAGCCTCCCTGCTGAGATAGGGATTTGTGGGCAAGTCCACTAGGTCTACCACCCCTTTGGGATTGCCTCCATAGACAACTTGAAACGTCGACTTGCCCGTTGATCTGTTGATGCTAGAATTATAGGCAAATTTTGCTTATGGTATGACCAGGTCCCACTGTTGAGGGTTGTCACCTACTAAACAACGCAGTAAGTTTCCCAAGCTCCTATTGACGACCTCGGTTTGTCCATCAGTCTGGGGATGGTAGGCGGAGCTGTATTGCAATCTGTTGTCCAACTTCCTCCACAAGACTCTCCAAAAGTGGCCTAAGAATTTGGTGTCCCGATCATTAGTTATAGTTCTTGGAAGACCGTGTAAACGAACAATTTCCTTAAAAAACAGTTGTGCTATTTGACTAGCATCATTGGTCTTTTTACATGGTAAGAAATGGGTCATCTTGGAAAACCTGTCCAGCACTACAAACACTGAGTCATGACCCCTTTGGGTACGTGGCAGTCCTAAAACAAAATCCATGGAGATATCAGTCCATGGTCCCTTTGGGATAGGTAGGGGCATGTACAGGTCGGTGTTTTGTTGTCCCCCTTTCGCTGTTTAGCAAATTCTACAAGCAGCTACAAATCTGTTCACGTCCTTCCTAATGCTAAGCCAAAATAATTTTTCGTTTACTAGTTCGAAGGTTTTATCCCTTCCGAAGTGTCCAGCCAACCCATTCGAGTGCATTTCTCTCACAAGCTTTTCTCGTTGGGATCCAAAAGGAATGAAGAGTTGGGAACCTTTAAACAAAAAGCCATCTAAGAAATAGAACTCCTTAATTGAAGGTGAGTCAGCCTGGTTTTTCCCACTCAAGATTGCAATAATTTGGTCAAAATAGGGGTCACTGGAGTATTCTGTCTTCATTTCTTCAAACCCAATCAACACATTACTCATTACTACCAATAGATGTTGCCTCCTACTCAAAGCATCTGCCACAACATTAGTTTTACCACTCCTATGTTGCACAACGAAACTGTAGGCTTGCAAGAAAGAAGCCCATTTGGCATGTTTGTGGGACAACTTATTCTGGGAATTGATGTATTTCAGTGCTTGATTATCAGTCATCAGAATGGATTCTCTATGCAGCAAGTAATGTCTCCAATATTTCAAGGCCTGAACTGTTGCATAGAACTCTTTATCATAGGTGCTATACTTCTATTTAGATTCATTCAATTTCTCACTGAAAAAGGCTATAGGTCGGCCTTGTTGGCTTAAAACCCCTCCAATGGCAACTCCGGAAGCATCACATTCTACTATAAAAAGTTTGTCAAAGTCTAGTAGGGTTAGGATAGGAGCTTCAATAACTCTTTTCTTGAGCTGTTCAAAGCTTACTGTAGTTGCCTTGGTCCAATTAAATATTTTTCCTTTGGTGCAGTCAATCAAGGGAGCGCTTATGCAACTGAAATTTCTAATGAACCTCTTATAAAAGTTGACTAACCCATGGAAACTCTTCACTTCAGTAATACTTTGGGGGATTGGCCACTTAAGCATGGCCTTGACCTTTTCGGGATCCATGCTCAACCCATTTGCTGAAATTACACTACCCAAAAATATTAATTTATCCTTGCAGAACTCACTTTTCTCAGGGTTGATAAACAATCTCTCAGCTTGAAGGATGTCAAGTACTACCTTCAAATGCTCTACATGTTCCTCCATAGTCTTACTAAAAACTAGAATATCATCAAAATAGATTATTATGAATTCCCCAATGTGTGATCTAAATACCTGGTTCATAGTTCGCATGAAGGTCGCCGGAGCATTGGATAGACTGAATGGCATCACCACCCATTCGAATAAGCCGTCTTTTGTTTTGAAAGCAGTCTTCCACTCGTCTCCTTCCCTAACTTTGATTTGGTGGTATCCACTTCGGAGGTCAATCTTGGAGAAAAATTTGGCACCAGACAAACAATCTAGCAGGTCATCCATTCTTGGTAGAGGGTATCGGTACTTCACAGTAATCTTGTTAATGGCTCTAGAATCCATGCATAATCCTCATGCCTTCCCTCCCTTCTTGCGAGAAAGTAATGCGGGAGTAGCACAGGGACTCATGCTTTCCCTTATGAACCCCCTTTCTACTAACTCTGTTATCTGCCTCCTCATCTCCTCATTTTCGAAGGGAGTCATCCTGTAAGCTGCTTGGTTTGGAAGCTTGGCACCCAAAATTAAATTAATTTGATGTGTAAAATCTCTTGTGGGTGGTAGGCCTGCTGGTAGATTTGTTGGTGTCAAATCAGGGTATTGCTAAAGTAATTTCTGCACTTCTACAGGGACTGTTTGCTGCTGTAGTGGCTTCTGTTCTCGGGGGTATAATAGATAGCAAACACCACTACTAGATTCTTTGGAAAACCTCTTCCAACCCATGGTACTCAAGGGAAGGGCTGTTAATTCAGTCGATCCTTCATCATTGAAGGGCTTCAAGATATGGCACTTACCCCTGTGACGAAGCTCATATGTGTTTTCCTTACCATGGTGAATTACATCCCGATCATATTTCCAAGGTCTACCTAAAAGCGCATGGCATGCATTCATTGGAACCACATCACACCACACTTTGTCTTCATAGGGCCAATTTTAAAGTCGACTAGACAAGTTTGGCTTACAATCACACTGTGATTTTTTTTAGCCAAGAAATACTATAAGGATGTGGTTTAGGAATGCAGGTAAGTTGTAATTTTTGCACCATATCTGTACTTACTAGATTGTCAGTGGATCCTCCATCTACAATTACCTTGCAAACCTTGTCCTTGCACTTACACTTGGTATGAAACACGCTTTTCCTTCTCCAATCCGTTTTAGGGGTGACTTTGTTACCAGATATCAAGGTCCTCCTTAACATGAGATTTTCACCTCTTTCTGCTTCAACTTCTTCCAACAAAAGTTCTGCTCCCTCTTCTTCTTGAGTCATCATCACCCTTTTTGGGTTTTGTGGACAATCCACTGCTTTATGGGGGCCGCTGAATATAAAACACTTCAAGGGCCTCCAACCCCCAGCAAAAGTTCACCCCCTTCCCCTGTTCCTGTAGGTCTCTCTGCCTTGGGAGTCAGGCGTCAACTCACTACTGGATTCTGCTTCGCTTGTCAGTTTAGAAGAACTTCCTCTACCCCTATTCATATTACTACCTCCTTGCTTGACTGCTACCTTGCTCCGTCTATTCAATTTTTCTTCAGCCTTTAATGCCAACTGATATGCATCGTCCACCGAGCTCATCTTGGTCGGGGCTATTTCATCTTGGAGCTGAAACCTAAGAGCATTGACATACCTAGTCGCCGCATTTTCATCGTCTTCTTGTAAATCAGTTCTAACCTGCAGCTTCAAAAATTCCTCCGTAAATGCAGATATGGATAAGTCCTTTTGCCTCAAATTTTGGTAGTCTCTGAAAAGTCTCTGTTGATAGTCAGAAGGCATAAACTTAACTTTCAGAAACTTCAGCATCTTTGGCCACAACTTGACCTTCTCCTTCCCTTGTCTCTTTCGAAGATTCTAGAGGTTCTCCCACCATAGAGCAGCATGTGACTTCATTTTGGATGCTGCTATTTTAGTCCTTCGTGGGTCAGTTTCCTCGATCCCTTCCATATCAAAATACTTTTCTAACTCTTGAATCCAATCCAGGAATAATTCTGGATTCAATTCGCCTTGGAAATCAGGGACTTCGACTTAGCCCTGGTTCCTTGTTTGGTTATTGCCTCAATAAGTCTCTCCATGGGGTCTACAACTCTGACCCGACCTCCTGGAACTTCCAGTTCCTCCTCGGATTCTTCGTAGGGCAATCTGGACTTGATGGCCTCTAATTTTCGGAGCAATTTCTCATCAACGGTTGCTCTCTGTCTGGCATTTCTCCTGCCTCTCCTTCCCCAGTTCAGATGGACACCTCTCTAAGCCATCGTTGTGCTCTGATACCAAACTGATGCATCCCTCCTCCAGCCGTAGCACACCTGAAACACACTTTATAAATGGCACAGGTAACAAACACAGGAATAACCAGATTCAACCAAAAAAACACGTAGACTTATTATTGAATGTCAAAAACCACAAATGATGTAGAACTCCATTACATAAGCGTCACGAGAGGACAGAGCCTCCGCTCTAGAGCTCTCGCTCTCTCCGAAAAGGAGCAAAGAAAACCATCTCCAAAAAAAAAAAAAAACCTAAAACCTAAAAACCTAAAACTAACAAACCTAAACTCTTTGTGCAGGCCCAACCTTTTTATTCTCAAGTTTTCCGCCCATGGGTAGGTTCGAAAAAGATGTCCCCGAGTTCTGTTGCTTCCGTTACTCCCTGAGATTACGGGTTGTAACCGTCATTCTAAATCCCCTGATCTGCATCATTCTTTCACCTAAACACCAAACAATCATGGTGTCGTTACCGGATTCCTTCGAGAACTTAAAAATTTTCCGAACGTATCGACTGTACATCAGGAATATAACAAACCCATATTAACTTGCATGACTGTTCATGTTACAAAAGTTGCCAATCCTTTGAAGATTTAATTTTACTTAGACATCTCTTTGGCAAATGCTGATGATTCTAAATGAATTGATATTTTTTTCATTTGAAAAATGGTATTTGAGTAAATTTTAGGGTTAATAATTTATCAATAAATATATAATTTTTTAATAATTGGTTTACTAAAAATAAACATGTTACAAAGTGGAATTTAAACTTAAAATTAATGTTGAAATTTTAAGTATAATATAGAAATAGTGTAACAATTCATATGAAAACAAAAAAATCCCAAAGCTTATTACATTCCAGAATATCTGCATTATGTGTCGCATTTCAATTATCCTCATGTAATTTTGAAAATAAAATTATGGATTTCAATTTTGATGCTTCAAGGTACAAGGTATCAGTGTTGCTTAGGTTCTTTCATGTTACATAAGAAATAAGCCCCTAAAAGCCCCAATGAAATTGTGTACAGGTTTGGAGTTAGGATACTTTACATGTTTGGAGGATAGAAGCTCGTACCATTATCCCTTTCAGATTCCTCCACTTATATGTCAGTAAAGCATCCCTTCTCATTGATAAAACTATCAAGATGTTATTATTCGTTTTTCCATCTTGTTTCCATGTAGTTTGGTGGAATCGCTCAATATAGAAAATTGATATCACCTTTCTGGTCTTCAAGGTATTCAGGTTGTTGAGAGTGCCCCCACAAATTTTACACATTACACCAACTCACATCTAATGATGATTAATAGCTACCATACACTGTAGTCAGAAATGTTTATAGATATAATTAAATACGTATATATCCCAACCTGTTAGCACACTACTAAATATATAACACAATATACAATTATAATGCATTACACAAATATTTTTAATTTTTTATTTATTTATAGAAAGTTGCTTTCCTTTATCACTTTTGTTAGGTGTTTTATTTTATTTGGAGGATGGTACCAAAGGTAAACCATAAATTCTTGAGGCAAAAGGTCAAGGCAACAAACATTTTGAAGCCATTACAAGAATGTACTCATTATGAACTCAACATGTCACTTATGGGAATAGAACACTCCATCCCACAACCACTAGGGCTAGACCCAATTGACATTCTTTTGCCTGACTGCAACATTACATTAGAAACAAGAAGCACCACCTCAATCTAGGTTAAATGTTAAAAATAAATTTGTATATTTTTTTATTTTCAAATATGTTTTTCATTACTATCAAAAGTGAGCTTCAATGTAATTTACAATAATCATTATAATAAAATAAATTAGCATATATCCATCTTAATTCTGGATCTATCAAGGGTTGACATGGATCAAAACCCTTGAGGTGCAAACCTTTTATAGAGAAAATATTTGCACTTCAAGAAATTTCATCTCTCTTGGTGCTTGATAGATTTAAATTTATAAGCATAATCAAACTAGTATGATCTATATCACTAAGATATTTAATTTGGAAAATTTTATTTCATAACCAAAGTAAACCCAATAAGATGAATCAAATTTACTACGGCCGTTTGCAAATTAATTTTTTAAAAATGGTTTATAAAACTTTGTTTCATGAAAAATGCCTTAAACCCTTAATTTTAAAAAATAGTTTGTAAGTGGTGGCACATGTAGGTTTTCTTTGACCCTAGTGGAAAGTAAGTGGTTATGTATTCTTGGGGTCTTGTATGCATGACTAATAACATTGTTGAGTTATGTGCCTTACTCTTTGGATTAGAGTAGTCTCATCCTTGACAATTTCTCAATTGATGGTTTTTGGGGATTCTCTTCTTGTCATAAAATAGTTTTGCGATGCCTTTTTCCATTCACAAGCAATTCAAAATTGCATTCTCAATAGGATTGAGTGGAATCTCCATTACATAGAAGAGCTCTCCTTTTGGCATATTGGCACTTCCCAGTAGCCCTTTGTACATTGTAGAGACCAAAGGGTATCCAATTCCACACAAATTTTGCTAGTGAATCCAAAATTTGGATTTCCATTCCCTTGACACCTTTACAAGGGAAATATACTTATAAATATATAACTAAAAATTATTCCAATTACCCATTATATTTTATTGGATTATTCTTCCATGAATGCATTCAAACTATGCTCAATAATTCATACACACAAACAATTCAATTACAGTAATTGAACAAACACACAACATAAATATATTTCATGGCATTCAATCCCATTTGACACTTATCTTTTTAATTTCCCTCCAACCAACTGCAAGCCAAGGACGTTCCTCCTAGTCGTAGGTTCTTTGTCAATCCATTTCTTTTTTAGATAGATCCCACCCCCTTGCTGGGGCTATCAATCCATAGATGGTGAATTTTTCTTTATGGTCTTCAACACAGTCACACCCAACCCAAAGGTGCAAAACCCCCCTCCATAGTTGTTCCCACCCCTGTACTCATTTCCCATAAGCCTTCACAGCACAAGGGATGTAATCCCTTCTTTGCTCTGCAATCCCTCAAGCTGTCTCCACCCCCTTCCAGTCCTCCAACATGAGTTGACCAGGAAGTCTTCATGTTAGGGTCCCAGGTAATCCAATTGCAAGCCAGGTCTCTCTAACAATACACCAAGCCCAAATGCACCAGTTAATTAGATTAAGTTATGTTAGTTTATTAGGGTTCTTCCTTGGGTGGTGAAGGTAGACTCAGTGACCAACTATATTTCTTCCTCAATGGCAACGAGCATCCCCTTCCATGATAGAACAAGTGAATGAATGAGTGAATAATGAGCCTTTAGTATGAAATCCTAACAATATATATGCATCGAAATTGCTTGACAAGTGGGTTTCCTAGAAGTATCTACTTTCCCCTTTTTAATCGTACTTAGGATAACTAATCCCAAAATTAATTAAAGTGACACACCAAGGTTAAGGAACTTTGGTTAAAAAAATAAATGAAGGTTTAGGGCATTAGCTAGAGTTATCACCCCTTAGCCCTTCTCACTTCCCCCACTTGTAGAATCATATCCCCCCATCTCATTTTCGTCCTTCTTCACTTGCAGTGGTTAGGGATTTTTTTATATTAAAAGCATATACATCTTTACAATATCCATGATCTTCTAGACCATACAAGTATGGCATATGGCCTTTGTATAATTAAATCACATTAACATCTTGGGGTAAAAAATGAGGTATTACACATATTCGTCGGCATAATAATTGTTCGGTTGATAAACCCGCCAACGTCGACACTCAATTAGATAAAGGTGTAATGGTGTTAAACAATGATCCTCCATTGCGAAAGTGGATCTTGTAATTGTAATGAAGGGTATGTGTGTATGCCTCCCCCTGTCATCCAACATTAGGGAGGGGTGCAATGTGTTTTTTTTAATTCCATTTAAATGCAAAAATATTGTTTATGCATGAATCAGGGGTAGCACGTGGCCATGCAATCCCCTGGACAACCTCTGAATATATGCTATTTATTTCGCACATTTCTCACATCTTACCCCTATGTGTTCTTAGTCCATCGCCCAATGATGGCTCTGTTCCACTCACTAGTAATTATGGAGTGTAATGCAAAATCTTGGAGAGGGTGGGATAAATACAGGATCAATGATGGCTTTAGGATATTGTTATGGTTTGTATCAGGCGACTCAACCCGGGCAAGAAGCAGGGGATATTCTCTCTCTGCGTTTTGGAACTTGTTTTCAGGTGGTTGATGTTTGTTTGTTGGACGAACGTGGGTTTTCCTACTTGTGGTCTGAAATATGTTGCAAGGAAATAAACCCAGGGTTGCTAAGGGAAGGCAAGGGCTCATGTCGGTAGTTTGGCATTTGTGTAATTGTGGATGGATTTGGGTTGCCTAGAAATTCAATTGTAGGTCATTAGTGGCAGACTAAGGTGGATAGGAGGATGGAGGGTGTTATGAAAACTAGTGCAATCGATACCACAGCTCGAGTGTTTCCTCCAGATTCAAAGACTGCGATGGAAGGCATTTAGGGTGGTGCGACAGAAATCAAGCATGCAACAGGGGAAATTGCAGGAATGTTGAAATCGATTCGTAGATTTGGTGGCACCTCGAGAGAATTGAGAAAATGATGGAAAGGCTTGGTTTCCAAGTGGAGCTAGAATAGAAGGTTCGTGGCATGCTTGAAAGTTGAAAATTGGGTGGAGGTGGAGGAAGAGAAGTTTGCTCAGTTAGCTTTGGATCGAGACTAGCACTAGACTTCAATCTAGGAGCTTGTGTTTGGTTGTCAGTCAAGCGTGGGGGATTTCTCCAAATCCAATGCTATGGAAATGGACACGATGGAACAAACTGTTATTTCCAATCGTGGAATTCAACACTCCTCAGCTGGAGAATGAGGAGAATATTCAGACTGCCTAAGGTCTTATTGGGTCAGTTTAGTACATGTTAGTCTATATGCTGTCATTATGTATTGTTGTTAGGATAGTTTGTTAGAAGTTATAGGAGTCAGAATTTCTAGTTTTTTTGTTTCTAATCTATATGTTTAAGGCTAAGGATTTTTTGAAGCCCTTGTTTCATGATCAGGGCATTTTGTGCTGGAATTGTAATGTTATGCTTTTGGGATGCTAAGGATCTCTAAGTATTTCCTTAGCCTCTTTAATATAACCATCTTAATCATTTCTATTAAAAAAAATGGTTTGTAAAACTTTTCTTCTATGATATAATGCCTTTGCAAGGTTAATCCCAATACTTTGGTGTATTTATAATTTTTTTTAACAAAATAATACACTTTTCTTTCAAATGAATCCAATGTTAACAAGGTGAGTTGTTGAGATGCGAAACTATTTCCTTTATGTGCAAGGGTATCCATTTTAGGTAAAAGAGCATGTGCTAAATCTTCCCAGTTCAAAAGGAAGGCTAGAGCTTGCTACGTCTCTTTGGTGCAAAACTTACCTTCTGAAATGAAGGGAAGTCATTCATTGGCCTATTTTTGTTGGAAGGAAAACAAACCATGAGGCACTCTGGGATCAAGTTTTAAAACCCTTCATTACAGCTTGGGAAAGATGGTCATTTATACAATTGTTTCAACAATCAGTGATTTAAAGGATGAATAACTATTTAATGCATTGGATAGTTTAGAAAGTACTTTTGGTTTCTTTAAGAACTGCTTGTATTGAACGTGTTGTTACAACGTAATTTTCCACCCTGTGAGCATCAGCACTCTTTGGCCTTCATGATCCATTTCACTGACTCAGATGTACCTTATGTCCTTCATAACACACTATTTCCTTATTTTTCTTCCTATACGCTAGCTATTACATCTTAGCCAGCGTACCCGCGAGCTGTTCCACTATAGCCCGTAGGTGTCAAGTAAAATGGTAAAAATCACTAGAAAATTACTTTTTACTCCTAAAAAGCGGTCTTAGGGTGACCTTTGGCCCTCCATCTTCCCCAAAACGCCTCGATGTGTCCTTTCACTTACCTTTGGAAGGTTATATATTGAGCTCTTATGGCATATAGAAGGGAGGATAAAGAGAGAGAGCAAGATAACTCTAGTGAATTTTTGTCGTACCTTGAGTCTACACTCATTGATCCTTGTTGTTGTGAACCTCTTATGTTCACCTACCAAACTCCTTTCATAGTTTGACTTTGCCATTCCATGGAGGATTGAAGTGGTGGAGGCACAAGTGGAGAGACCTGGTTCTTGGTTCAGATTGGTTGCCGACAAGAGGTCATATCACATTGTACTTCTTGTTATTTATTAATAGAAATACTCATATTCTCATCCATTAATGTTGTGAATGTTGTTTATATTACATTAGGTTGCATTTACTTATGATATCATGGACCATTGCTATTGATGATGTTAATGTCTTTCATATATTTTATGTGCTTGTTGTACATTGGTTGTCAAGACTAATTTGCAGGTGCAAGTGCACAAATTGAAAGCTTCAATGGGGATCTACATCGAACGTCCGGATCGAGGTTGGTTATATTCTCCATTATCTTAACATTGTCATTTATATAGCATAGCATTGAGAATTGATCTATTTTCTGGTAGTCAGCTGTCTATTGTGGTCTACCCGTCGTCTACCAAGTCACCTTTAGCGTCGGGATGCCGTCGTGGCTATAGATGCCAATAAATGTCGTATCAAGGTTCAGTATGATAGGTCTGTCCGTCCCCCACAATATGCTGAAGGTGACTTGGTCCTTTTATACGATCAAGCTAAAGAACCCCTGGGGGCATGAAAGTTTAATCCCATGTGGCACGGTCCTTACATCGTGAGGCGTGTCCTGGAAAAAGGAGCCTACAAATTAGAAGATTATGAAGGGAACGTCTTGAAGGAGCCTAGGAATGGGCTCTACCTCAAGCGGTATTACGCTTGAAATTCTAGTTCAAGCTAATATTTTGTATATTATTGTATAGTTGCTTCTGTAAATAGTTTAGATTTCTTCTGGTTTTTGGGTCTGTTGATTCGCTTCCGTTTGATTGACAGATGTCAACGGAATCCCCTATGTTCTTAGGATTTGCGGATGGTGCTAGCCGTCATACGCAGCAGCTTGCTTCTGCTTCCTAGGTTATTTATTCACCTGACCACCTAGTTGTGTCTTCAGGAGGTGCTTGTCTTGGCCCTACATCTAACAATGTGGCTGAGTACAGTGCTGTAATTGAGCTACCTCGAGATGCTATTTCACATGGCATCCAGTTTTTAGAAGTCCGCTTGGATTCACAACTAGTTGTGTCTCAGTTGTATGGTTAGTACCGTGTGAGGGATCCTACTTTATTATGGAGATTCTTAAGGGTAAGACTCTTGGAACGATATTTTGTTTCGATTTCATACATTCATGTTCCGAGAATTTTTAATCATATATCTTATGCATATGCTAACTATGTCCTAGATTGGCATTTGTCACATTCTTAATGAAGCACAAAAATAAACACACATTCATACATTTGTACATACACATATAGTAGAACTGGAGAACCATAGTTTTTTATAAATAACATGTCCAAAATGGTAGTGTCATAATACAAAACTAGAGCCCGTAGCTCTAAAAAATATACATATCGATACAAAATTGGGACTCTGAGATGTCTAAGCCCTATGAGGAGGCCTAGCTGTTGCCTCGGTAGGATGCGTCAGATAGTAATAATGTATTGCGTTAGCTATACGCTGCAGTAGTCGCACCCAGTTGCTTGGTACCCCCACCACATGGCGTTGCATATTGTCTGGTAGCTGCGCTATCTCTATCCCGGGTACCCTGTTGGTAATCCATGATAGGTTGATTCGCACAGTCGCTAGAGTACCCTCTGCTACAACACCCACTACTTCATCACCCCTGCCCCGTCGACGATGTCTCGGGAAGCCCTGTGGTCTTACTGGACCCTTGTCTGTGAGCAAACAGTGAAATGTCAATACATGATACTACCCCCAAAAAGATTTTTTGCATCTACATATATAATAAAAAAACCCTAAAAATTTAATACACCAAAAACATAAAAATAGTAACTCACCGATGTCTCCAAACGCTCCTCCTGGTGGAAGCGGCATGTCGCGATCCTGACGGAAGTCTATCCCTGCATAGGGGTAGTCATCTATAGCTATGACCTATCGGTCCCACCAGTGAAAGAACTCATCTGTGTATGGTGATGCCTGTTGGCCACCACCAGGTCGTGTCAACACCTCTGCCCACCGGGTCAGGGCCAGGTCACAAAGACTATGAGGAGGGACTTCAACCCTCGGACTGAGCCTCAGAACTCGCTCAAAGAAGAAACTGCATAAGATACTGCCATATCCAAAGTTTTTTGCCTCCCCACGCTTGCACTCCGTTAACTGGGTCTTCATGGACCCCAGTAACATTGTGCACCAATGATATACCATGGGCCGCATGCACTGTGAGGCATAGAACATCACTGGCCTCGAAGCCTGGTGAAGCGATGTCGAACCTGTAATCCGCACTAGGGTAGCCACTATAACCTTCATTCTCAGATTGACTATGGCTCTGATGGGCACCTGACTCCCCACTGTCCGAGTATTGGGAATACAGTACCGCTCAATGTAGTCGGGAATGGTGATCCCACCACCCACAGAACGAGATAGAAGGCTTTCCACTTCACCTCGACGGGACAAACCAGTAATGAAGTAGATATCATCAACCTCCAAAGAAAGTATTTTCCCGTCCAAGTTGAAGTTTTGTGCATCTATGTCCTAGTAGTCTATCAAACGGCGGAGCAATAGGTTTTGGGCCCTCAAACCCCCTATATTCCAAAACTTGTAAATCCCACATGCTTGTAAAGCTTGTTGTGCAGGCAAATCATTGCGAACGACCTCATCCACAAGGTCATGCTCCCTTTCTCTCCATTCTAGAACCATCCTAGAGGAAGAGAAAGCAAGATTTTAGTCAATTTTATTTAAAAAACAAACTCCACGGCCATACCCACGAGCTAATTAGCTCACAAAGGCGGGTACCCGCGATCAACGCATGCGTTGATTGCGAGTACCAAGCCCTACCCGATACCCGTATGTTAGTAGCCCGTGGGTACCACCGTGACCAAATAGGGCTTGGCCATTTAAAAAATTGGACCACTGAAAATTCAAATAAAAAAAATCAAATGAGAGGTATGGATGAGACTACTAACCTACTCTAGACGTCTCGACGAACAGATGCCCATAGCTCCTAGGATTAGCGATTGAAATTCGAGGTGAAAACTAACCAAAAACTCCAATTGGGTGAATAGTGAAAATGGATTGTAAATTGTAATTTTTTGTTACTATTTTAGTTTTGAAAACCCACTTGTCTATAGTTTTCACCATTTTAAGCTGTTTTGGACTAATATAATGTCTTGGAGTAGCATTTTTTGACCAGGTTTCTTCGACGAGAGTTGTTTTTGACCGTTTCGCGCCTACGGCAGGTATATTTCACACCTGGCATATAGGTTAGATGTCATTTTCACATGCATTATGCATTTGACCTTTTGACCATTTTCATTAACCCTAGGTGCGACCTCGCTTCTTAACCGACACGGAGCCTTCACACTGTTATAGAAGTGTTGTTATGTGGTGGTAGGGCCTTTCCGAACATGGGTACCCTAGTTAGAACCCCTTTTGCATTATGGTGCCCATGCTGTTGTTTGTCCTTACGATCGGGAGTCCTTTATAGTTACGCCATGACTTTGCGATAACGACTCATACTCTACTTTGTCTTATGCTGGCAATCTACCATAAGGACTCCCCCATTTATATCGAGTTGTGATTGCATTGCATCATCCTGCTTTTCGCTTGAGCCTTGTCCTGTCTCCCGCTTACTCTATTGTTAGCTTGGTGCCTGAGCACTTTCCCTTTCGAGCCCTTCAGATCTTCCATTTGCCTTTCACAATTTGATGACCTTTTGACCTTGAGGGAACACCCCCCGAGTGTCCACATCCTGCAATCGCTTCCTTGCATTGATCATAGGTATGTTCCACTGCTTGGGGACTAGTCTGTTCACCATTTGACACTCATTCCCTCAATTGTTGTACTATAAGCAATTTTATTCTTTTTCAAGCTTTTTCCAAATATGAAAAAGACCAAAAAAATCAAATATTCCAAAAAAGCCGGATGGGATTATGGTTACTACTTCTAGTTGGCAGTTGTTGTGTCACCTTTGAACAGAGCATTCATTCCACTCCATACATTATGAGTCGGGACTATAGTTGGACCTTAGGAGCTGTACTCGTTTCTCAATTTTACTCCATCGATTGGTTAAGCTTCCAGTCACTATGGAGCCCTTTGTTGATGCCTCCTGCATCGCACAATGTATGTTTCCTAAGTCTATCCATCTACTCATGCTCTTGTTCAAAGGAAGTCCCGAAACTAGAGTCGGCCACTACTTGGATCTCTTGACTATTGCATGTTGGCCATCCTTATTGAGTCAGTCCATTTCACCTGAGTTCTTCCAAATCTTTCAGCGTAGCTGTTACCTCGTGTTGGTTGATGGGGGATGTCTTAATTCCCTCCTTCCAGCGAGTTTCGGACTTCAACCCATTTATTCCGGAATTTGAGACTTAGAGTTCGGTTGAGTACCTTGAGGCTTGCAGTCATTAGTGGTAGGTTCTCTCGCCATCGACAATTTTGGGAATACATCAATGTCCCTGATCGATGGATTCATCTTAGTGTTCGACTTCAACACATTTATTCAAACTCTGATGATTGTACTCTATGCCTTGATGCCCATTTTCATTATTGGTGGGTTATCTCGCGTCTGTTAATGGTATACATCATTGACCAGTAATCAGACGATGTCACATCAGGTTCGACCTCAACACCTTTATTCACTTGATGGGACTTGCACCGTAGATGATTTGTGTAGAAGACCCCAGACGATAGTGGCATTCAATATTGTACTTATGATCGTGACTTTACATTTGAGATATCATCTCTCAGATATCAGCAGTTTGTACCTCCAGTTTGCACCAGTTGTTTCTTTTTCAGTAGGGAACCATATCTTACTGTAGAGGGATCATGGCTATGATCACTTATGACATGTATTCACTATGTACTGCCTACTCATGGCCATTGTATTAGATTGTTGTATTGTATCGACATGTACTCAGAGATATTATTGTATTATGACGAGTGAGCTGCTCCTTCCACTTGTGTCTCCATCACTCCACTTCTGAGATTTATAATGTATTTCGGCCTTCATAGCACCAGTCTCTGACCTCACACATTAGGGGGCATCTGTTACAACGTAATTTTCCACCCTGTGAGCATCAACACTCTTTGGCCTTCAGGATCCATTTCACTGACTCATATGTACTTTATGTCCTTCAGAACACACTATTTCCTTATTTTTCTTCCTGTATGCTAGCTGTTATATCTTAGCCAGCGTACCCGCGAGTTGTTCCACTATAGCCCGCGAGTGTCAAGTAAAATGGTAAAAGTCACTAGAAAATTACTTTTTACTCCCAAAAAGTGGTCTTAGGGTGACCTTTGGCCCTCCATTTGCCCCAAAACGCCTCGATGTGTCCTTTCACTTACCTTTGGAAGGTTATATATTGAGCTCTTATGGCATATAGAAGGGAGGAGAAAGAGAGAGAGCAATATAACTCTAGTGGATTTTTGCCGTACCTTGAGTCTACACTCATTGATCCTTGTTGTTGTGAACCTCTTATGTTCACCTTCCAAACTCCTTTCATAGTTTGAGTTTGCCATTCCATGGAGGATTGAAGTGGTGGAGGCACAAGTGGAGAGACCCAATTCTTGGTTCAGATTGGTTGTCGATAAGAGGTCGTATCACATTGTACTTCTTGTTATTTATTAATATAAATACTCATATTCTCGTCCATTAATGGTGTGAATGTTATTTATATTACATTGGGTTGCATTTACTTATGATATCATGGACCATTGCTATTGATGATGTTAATGTCTTTCATATATTATATGCAGTTGTTGTATATTGGTTGTCAAGACTAATTTGCAGGTGCAAGTGCACGAATTGAAAGCTTCAACGGGGATCTACATCGAACGTCCGGATTGAGGTTGGTTATATTCTCCATTATCTTAGCATTGTCATTTATATAGCATAGCATTGAGAATTGAGTTATCTTTTGGTAGTCAGCTGTCTGTTGTGGTCTACCCCAAGCCATAGGAAGTTTTCTCCGTAACACGTGTTACCACCTAAGTGGTACTTAGTTTGATTTCAAGTGAGCCATCAAATATTGAACAAGTTATTTGTTCATCGCCAGAATTCAGAAATCCAAGCGGGCCAATTTTTTGTCCTTTTTATGTTTTTTCGCATGTTCATACCCCTTGGGGTAGTTGTAATAAATGATGTAGAATGATGACCTTTTATAAATGTCTTGGCCTTCTTATGACTTAGTCATCAAATTAATCACCCTAGAATGTTTTTTCCTTGTTAATTATGTGAAGCTTTTTAGTGACACATAATTTTTGAGTTTTTCACTTAAAATCCTCCAAAGCTAGGGTGGTGAAAGTGATGATTATTCCTTATGAGGGTTATTAATGCCTATGGTATTGAATTTTCAAGACTTGAGTCTATGTATATTTCCACGCTATTCATAATTCCAAAGTTTCGTGAACATGCGCTAAGTTCCCCCTATGATTTTTTAATTTTTCATATTTTTAATAAAATCATCGATAAGGTGTATTTTAATTGTAAAATTTCAAAAAGTCATAAAAGTGGGTCTAAGGGGGAAATTTTTTCATGGGGATGCTCATTCTTAGAGCAAGAGCCCCCACTTAACCCCTAAACCCCCTTTTGAGAGTCAAATTGGCGATTTTCAATTACTAATTTTGATTTTCTCCAATGAAAATGACAAAAAGTGTCAAATAATTGGGAAATATGGAGAAAATCCAATTCCTAAATCAAAGGGATCTTGTCTATGAGGTGTCCAGGTTGGTTGGAATCTTATCTGGGTCAATAAATGAGTTGTCTAGGCATCTAATCTCACAAGATGAAGGGGATTTGATTTGCCTTTATTGGGGGGGGCAAAATCTCTCCAAGAGAGGGCACATTTCTCCACTTGACTCTCTTGTTGGAGTTGGTTGGGAGAGGTGAAACCTCCCATGATGGGTTGGGACACCTCATGATAGGTGGAAGCCTCTCTTGCTTCATGAAATACACTTGCCACTGTTTCTTTCGACCCCCAATCCACCTCTTCCATTGGGAAATGTGCCCCCCTGGGGTTTGAAGCTCAGTTTTGGTTATAAAAGCAGGTTTTCCCTCTTGTTTATGGGGGGATGGATTGAAGCTCTGCCAAAATTTGTATGATCTTTGCTGAATTATTGTGAATAAATAATGCTTTGGGGGAAAATCTATGGTGTAATTCCTTAGTAAATTTTCTTAGGGTCTACCCCCCTTAGCTTCGTTAGGAGTTAGTCTAAATAGAGGAGTCAAGATCAAGTGACATTACTTGACTCGAGACTTGCCCCCAAGGACACACCAAGTGGCTTGAATATTTATGCCACGTTACCTAGGTGTGTATCAGGAGGCAACCGAACGTAAATCGAAAAAATAAATAAGAAAAGATGACAGTTTTACTTTGAATTTTGAAATAAAGGTATTCGAAACACATCACTCACCATGCACATGCTAATGGACTCGACCTGCCACATACCCGACCAGTCTCATGCACTTAGTTACGTGTCTTCACTTCCTTGACTTGTAGTCTTTGCTAGGAAACCCCTTAATTCCCATTGCGGGATTGTGTTTGTTCTTAGGAGTTATAGTCGAAGGGGTCCTCAAAATGTGTTAGCATATCAAAGGAGCTAGCTTGGATCCAAGAAATGAGGATGAGCCTAGATGAATGATGGTTGGTAGTTCACCATGTGAATTAAATATGAGATATATGTATGGACTCATTGAAGGAGATCGACTTATTTGAAAATGTTAAGTGACTATTGAATAAGTAGCATTAATAATTCTACTCATTTCAAGGATGGTACCCAAGGTAAACCCTAGAATCTTTATGGCACAAGACCATTACAACAATATTCTCATTATGATCTTAACATCTTACTTACATGAATAGAATTTGGGTGGGTGGGGAGGAAAAATTCATCCCACAACCACTCAAGCTAGATCCAATTGACATAATCAAAATCATGAACGTTATACATCACTTTGACTTACTATATTTCAAAAGGAATTCTCATTCCTTGATCTTAGTGCATGGTATAGTCATTTGGAATTCCACACAAAGGTTTTAGTTACAGTTGCAAGAATTGGTATCACCTTGTATTGGGTATAACTGGGATGTAGTGGAATAGAAGGTATAGTTGGTTGAGTTGAACCACAACAACGAGAATGTGACAAGAATTGATGTCGGGGAAAACATATATTTATGATGGTTGTTGAAACAGAGTAGAACCCAACATTTGACATAATTTTGTATTCTTTGATTGTGTCATCTTGCTCATTCTGAAAAGTAAACCTATCTACCTATCCATAGATATGATGATTCTAGTGCTTTTCCTTCCATATTGATATTGACCATGTCTTCAGCTTGACCTAGTTGGGAAGAGAGAGATAACCTCCATTGATGCTCTCATTGAGCAAAGGCAAGTGCTAGAAGAGACCATAAAATAAGAGCAAACAATTATGCACTAAAGTTGGTTGGAGCTTCCCATCCTCATTGTTGGTATTTCTCTTTGATATTGGGTTGCAATAGCTTTTGAGCGGGAATGCTACTTCTACATTCTCCCTATTAATTGAATTAATAGATTAGTTGAACTCTTTAACTATCCCCCCTTTTTTTATACAACTAGTAGGACCTTATATACACTTATTAATCCAGATTGTGTGGGGTCAGGGCTTGCAACTGATTACAACCTAGAACTCATTTTTCCCCACTGTGTGAATGTGTAGTGCAAACCTTGCTCCAATGATTTCATTGAGAGTATTAAGGAGATGTACAACCCGGTATGGGAGATATGTTGTCACATTATGGGAGCTGTTTTCACATTACGTAATGGAATGTTCCCAAAAATTTAAAAAAAAAATGTTTGCTCATAAGTTACCAAAACTAAAAAGTAGTTAAAAACATCATTTTGGATTATAAAATAACTAGCATAGATCCATATTAAACCTGTATCTATCAAGCACCAAGAGGGATCAAGTTTCTCGAGGTGTAATTTTTTTCTTGAAGTGTAAAAGATTTAAGATAAAAAAATTACACCTCAAGAAATTGGATCCATGTTGGTGCTTGATAGATTTGGGTTTAAGATGGATCTTAGCTGGTTATAAATCATTCTATTGCATTAGGCAAGGCCAATATTAATTCGGGCTTTGCTCTTGCTTTACCTAGCTAGATAACATAGCACAATTCTTGTACCTTTGGGATGAGCGTGGGAATGATTGAGATGGATTTATATTTACAGGCAAATATAGCAACATAATGATTAGACAATATGGATATAAGATATAGTAGAATGAAAGCACTATCATACCCAGAATCGCTCCTTGCTAGTCGATAGATAATTTAAGATCCAGATTCAATATTAAGGAAGCACACGGGGTGCCTAGGGCAATAGGAAAGGTCTTACCTTCTTAATTGTTGCAAGTTATCAAGAGTTTAAGAGCCATATTTAATAGTAAGGAATCAAGTAGTGTGCCTAGGTAAATAGGCAAGCTCTTACCTTCTTAATTGTTGCAAGTTATCAAGACTTGTGGCAGCTTCCAGATATGTGTGGAAACTTGGGAGCAACTTCAGGAAACGCGATAGTCACATAGGAGCAACCCTATGTCAACCCTTCTCTTTACTATGTTAGTATATTGTTGTTGGACGCATATGCTTTGTAAGTCGTCCCATAGTATTTGTTGATCCGTAGTTTATATTAGCCCATAGTATTGACCCATAGTATTGGACGCATATGCTTTGTAAGTCGTCCCGTAGTATTATAAGTCCCATGGTTTTGACTCATAGTATTGGGCATAGACTTAGTATATAAGTGTGTGTTGAGGTCATTGAAGGCACTGTGAAGTTAATTGCATTGAGCTTGCTCAAAGGAGGTTGCCCCCTCGAAGTGGCCCATGATCAATATAAAAGTGATTATGAGTTCTATTATTTCTGATATCTTGTGTATTTGCATTAATTAATTGTTGCAGGTTCTTCACATCTGGTATCAGAGCACTTTCTTGGGCTTGTTGGGTGGAATTTCTGCCAAATTTTTTTTCGCATCTGTTGCAGCTTCGGATTTGGGAATAATCCCTATCCGCTTAACTGTGGGAAGTACTTGGGCATAATCCCTAAAACTAATTGTGAGGAGTACCACAGGAACCCCAAAGTAGTTGGCCCATTGAGAGGACCCGCCATCGAAAAGGGCAACGACCCCTACCTGATTGACTAGTTCCCACTCGTGAGGTAAACCAAGAGCTGTCGTTTGTGGCAAAGCGGTTATCAATTTTACTTGAGTCATGGAGTGAGGGGTAATGCCCCAATACGCAAGCCGTCAGACAGCATTGGTGGCCGAGTGAAACACCTGAACTGTTAGGAAGCCGTACATACCTGGGGTCCATATCTATTTTCAGTTGAACTGTTGCCGATCACTTCCGCTCCAGATCAGCCATTTTACATCTATTCTGAAAGTCGTTTCAGATCCAGCTGTTTTCGATCCCTTCCATGCCGTTGCAGATCCATCTGTTGCGGATCCCTTCCGCGCCACTGTTGTCGATCCATTTTTGAAAAAAAAAAACCAGTTTTTTCTCTATATCTCCCTTGTTTTCACTTTGTTTCCCTTAAAATTTTCGGGGAACCCCTGTCATCCCATTTTGCATCTTTCATTCCTGAGGACCTTATCCCCAATTCCCCTTCCTAAAGCCCGAAATCCCACATTTGTCTATTTTTAGGGTTTGCCATAACTTCCTTAGATTTACCTTCAAATTTTACCACAGAGTTCCTTTCTGAATTCTGCTTCTTCGTCCCTCTCTGCCAAATTTTCTCATTCTATCACCCCGCTTCTGAAATCCCCCTTTTTGCTTTCTTGTCCTTTCGACAATGTCCAAAATCTAGTCAAACCCCAATTACCCATCAGATTGTTTCCCCAATCCAAATTTTCCTTTACTAAATCAGCTTCTGTTTGTGTTTTTCTACCCATTCCACCAAAAAAAAAAAAAAAAAACCTGGTTATGGTTGTCCCCCGTGCAGGAGCACACACCATGGAGGAAGCACTTGCAGCCATCCAAACCAAACTCCAAGATCTTGATGAAAAATTTCTCAGCCTCCATCTTCAGCATTCAACCATGAACAATACCAGACAGCCAGAATCTTTTGCAGCCACCGGGTTCTCTTCTTCCAGCAATTTTCGTGGGCCGAAGCTTGATTTTCCTTGCTTCAATGGTACTGATTCGATTGGATGGATATATCGAGCATAACAATATTTCAGTCTGCATAATACTTCTGATGCCCAGAAAGTTCCACTTGCATCCTTTCATTTGGAACACGAAGCCCTTCAATGGTACCGTTGGTACATCAAAGCTCATCCCGAGCAAAACTGGACAGATTTTTGCCAACTCATTTTGCCATGATTTGGTCCTAGTGCTTTTGATGATTTCACAGGAGCACTCACTAAACTTCACCAAATTGGCACAGTGAGAGAGTATCAGACAGAATTTGAGAAATTGGCTAATCACACAGAAGGATTGTCTGATGAATTCTATAGGAGTTGTTTTATCAGTGGTCTCAAGGATGAAATCCGCTCAGAGGTCAAAATGTTTTGTCCCAACACAATGATGGAAGTCCTAGGGTTGGCTAAGCTGGCCGAGGACAAGATCGCAGCTCAACAACGCTCCAAACCCACCTTTGTTCCCTTCAGAAATATGGGTTCCCAATGACCTCCCATCACGCCTTCTCCTCAACCAACTCCTATCAAGCATTTGTCTGAAATAGAAATGCAAGCACGCCGAGAAAAAGGGCTTTGCTATAATTGTGATGAGAAATTCACTCAGGGACCTAGATGTGTTCAACAAAAGCTCTATCTCTTGGATGTGGATTCTCCGCCTGCCTTAGAACTTGGTGAAGAAGCTACAGATATAGTAGATGATCAGGTCGACATTCAACACCCGCCTGTTGACACCCCATCTCAGGACGACCCACCCGAGATCTCTCTCCATGCTGTAACCGGCGTCACCACCCCACAAAAAATGTGGGTCAGGGGATACTTCAAGAAGCTCCCTCTTACCATACTCATTGATTCTGGTAGCACTCATAACTTCATTGACCCTCGGATTGCCAAACAGGCTGATTGTTTTGTCCATCCTTGCTCCAACTTTGAAGTCATGGTTGCCAATGGGGGCACCTTACCTTGCAAGGGGAAGTGTCACAATGTGCGTATCTCTATGGAAGATTATAACCTACGCTCTAACATGTTTGCCTTGTCCTTAGGCGGATGTGATGTGGTTTTGGGCGTTCAATGGTTACGCACACTTGGCCCCATCTTATGGGATTTTGTTGAACTTTGGATGCAGTTTAAAGTCAATGGGGCATAACACAAATTTATGGGCTTACAACCAGGGTCTCTCTGCATCATCAGTTCACATCGCCTGGAAAAAAATCCTCAAGAAGAATTCACATGGTGTCATCGCTCAGCTCAATTCCATTCAGATGCACCCATCAACAGTCTCCACTACTTCCTTGGATAGATATGCAGGTATCTTTGCTGAACCAATGCGCTTGCTGCCTTCAAGAGACCTTTCCGGTAAGAATTTAGCCACATCTACCTCTCCGCAGGAAATGATGGCTATTTTGCATGCAGTACAGAAGTGGCAGCCATACCTATTAGGGAATTATTTCTGCATCAAGATTGATCTCTAGAGTCTGGAAAATTTTCTAGAACAATGGGTCTCCTCCCCAACACACCTGAAATGGGTTATCCAACTCATGGGGTATCCCTATGTGATCACTTACAAGAAGGGTAAGGACAATATGGTGGAAGATGCTCCTTCTCGCACAATTGATGACCCGGTTTCTCTTAAAGCTCTTTCTCCGCTTGTTCCAAATTGGTTGCAATATGTTCAATAGGGCTCTCTCTTCTATTAACTCCATGCTTCTTCATCAACAAGGCACTCTGGGTTCTGCAAAATGTATGACCGGGAACAATGTAACTTCTTTTGGCAGGGACTAAAAATGACAATTCAACAGATGGTGGATGACGATGATACTTTCCAAGTCAACAAGGGTGAAATGACACTCCTTTCGGGATTGCTCAAACCCTTGCCCATCCCTACACAGCTTTGGCCAACTATTTCTATGGATTTCCTAGCAGCGCTCTGGTGGTACAATACCACATCTCAAAGGACACCATATGAAGCAGCCTATGGAAAAACACCGCCAATTCTTCTTCCATACACCCTTAGCAGCTCCCCCGTTCAGGAAATTGACTCGGTTCTTCGAAACCGCAATCAGATTCTTCTCATTCTGCAGGACAATCTTCACATGGCCAGAATTCGCCTGAAACAACAAGCCGATCAACACCGTTCTGAGCGCATTTTCCACGCAGCTGACAGGGTTCTTCTTCATCTACATCCTTCCAAGCAATCCTCCTTGACACACCACAGGCGTCAGTGGCCCGAAATGCAACCCGAGGATGCTATCGGGGAACCACTCCTTTAGATTCTGCAGCAACCAAAGCTTTGAGGACAAAGATTTTTCTAAGGGAGAGGGGATGTTAGGAACCTATGTGAACCCTTCTCTTTACTATGTTAGTATATTGTTGTTGGACGCATATGCTTTGTAAGTCATCCCGTAGTATTTGTTGATCCGTAGTTTATATTAGCCCATAGTATTGACCCATAGTATTGGATGCATATGCTTTGTAAGTTGTCCCGTAGTATTATATGTCCCATGGTTTTGACTCGTAGTATTGGGCATAGACATAGTATATAAGTGTGTGTTGAGGTCATTGAAGGCATTGTGAAGTTAATTGCATTGAGCTTGCTCAAAGGAGGTTGCCCCCTCGAAGTGGCCCGTGATCAATATAAAAGTGATTCTGAGTTCTATTATTTCTGATATCTTGTGTATTTGCATTAATTAATTATTGCAGGTTCTTCACAGCAGCTTCCAGATATATGTGGAAACTTGGGAGCAACTTCAAAAAACACGATAGTCACATAGGAGCAGCAACAACTTGGGAAACACAAATGTCATAGAGAGCAACAACTACATCACATAGCCTTCACCGCATGCAAGGTAGTGCAGTGTGCAACAAGATCATATATAGATTAATATATGTGATTAAATGGCTGATAAAAGAAATACATGGAAGATAGTTTTGAAGTCAGTGCAAGCAATAATTGGCGGATTGGGATACCAAGTAGATTGCAAGGGATACGTGGAAGATAGCCACTGTGGAAGATTTCAAGGAATAGTACATGTCTCAACAAAAGCCTCATAAAAAAGTTTGAAAATTAATGGCATCCCATGCATAACATTAATAGTTTGCAAAATATGAGCAATTTTGTACTTAGAAACATTGTAATACATCAAAATTGCCTCAATATGAGGCCAAATAAGAGCACAAATGCATTTTATGGCTAAAAAAACATGTTGCACATGAACTTGTGGAAAACTTTGGTTAAAATGCTAAAAACACATTGACTTGTGTGCCATACAATGGAAAAAATGACATACTTATTACAATAGTCCCTGCCCATCTAAAGGCGAGGACAAATAAATTGATGTGTTTATGAATCAATTTTACGAACAAATACATTTTTCTAATCTCATTACATTTTAATGTTTTTAATGTCAAATAGAGTTTAATTAAAATTAGTGGTAAACAGTGGAGTTATAAATAATGATCACCAAATTAATGTATTTTTATTTATTTTTTCTATTTTCTTTTATAAATGACATACTTATTACAATAGTCCCTGCCCATCTAAAGGCGAGGACAAATAAATTGATGTGTTTATGAATCAATTTTACGAACAAATACATTTTTCTAATCTCATTACATTTTAATGTTTTTAATGGCAAATAGAGTTTAATTAAAATTAGTGGTAAACAGTTGAGTTATAAATAATGATCACCAAATTAATGTATTTTTATTTATTTTTTCTATTTTCTTTTATAAATTTAACTAAAAAGGAAAATGTTAAAGATTAAGACACTAAGAAATGTGTTTGGAATTCTAAAGAGGATGAATTTACAAAGACATCAACATATAGAGGTGGTAGGGAAGGACAATTTTGCAAGTTTTCTAGAGGAAGTAGTTTGCCACAATGAAAAAGATGAAACTCAGGATCCAAGATCATGCTTGCAAGAGATGGTGCATAGGTTACACATCACACAATTCAACATATGGGACACAAGCTCATGGGATCAAATGGTTTGGAGTGATGGTACTCAAGAAAAACACACTTTATTGAGCCTCAAATAGACAAAAGATTCTTGTGATCCAT